>JAOTNS010004103.1:1460000-1835000 GCA_028476615.1 Culter alburnus
GTCAGAAGTGGTGAAAATTTACATCTGATATGGGTTTCAGAATTAGGTGTGGCAAAATGGCTCGATAGCGCCACCTACAAAATTTCAATTAAGCGCCCTTCGTGCTGCGTTTCACGTACAGTTATGAAATTGGGTAGACAGATGTAACAGCCCAATACCTACAAAAAAGCCCTTGGGTGCAAAGTTTGTAAACCCAACAGGAAGTGAGATATTTTGAATTTTCTCTACAAAATTTTGGCAGTTTTTGCCATTTCCACATGTTGTACTTTAACGAACTAGAGCTTTAATTAGATCAACATCATATTTGGTCAGTCTAATCTAAAGGCCTTTGAGACGTTAAATTGCGAAGATCTAGAGTTTTCGCTGAAGGGCGTGTCCGTGGCGGCCTGGCAAAGTTCGATGTTTCGCCATGAAACGGGAAGTTGTTGTAACTCGGGCATACAATGTCTGATCTGCCCCAAACTTCACATGTTTTATTAGAGTCCTGACCTGAAAACATCTTCATGACAAAACTCAGTTACAGTCATAGCGCCACCTGCAGGCAACAGGAAGTGACATGTTTTACACTGTGATTAACTCCTCATAGAGATTAAACCAGATCAACATCATATGGCCAGTCTAATCTTAAGGCTTTTGAGACGTTAAATTGCAAAGATCTTGAGTTTTCGTTGAAGGGCGTGTCCGTGGTGACCGACAAAGTCTGATGTTTTGCCATGTAAGGTGAATCACTGTTTTGAGGGCCGAAACATACTCAAACTCATGAAACTTTGCAGATGCGTCAGAAGTGGTGAAAATTTACGTCTGATATGGGTTTCAGAATTAAGTGTGGCAAAATGGCTCGATAGCGCCACCTAAAAAATTTCAACGAAGTGCCCCTGACACTACGTTTCATGTACAGGTATGAAATTTGGTACACACATCTAACAGCTCAATACCTACAAAAAGTCTCTTGGAGTGAAATCTGAAAACCAACAGGAAGTCAGATATTTAGAATTTTTTGCAAAATTTGTGCAGTTTTTGCCATTTCCAGATGTTGTACTTTAACGAACTCCTCCTAGAGCTTTAATCAGATCAACATCATATTTGGTCAGTCTAATCTAAAGGCCTTTGAGACGTTAAATTGCGAAGATCTAGAGTTTTCGCTGAAGGGCGTGTCCGTGGCGGCCTGGCAAATTTCGATGTTTCGCCATGAAACAGGAAGTTGTTGTAACTCAGACAAACAATGTCCGATCTGCCCCAAACTTCACAAGTTTTATTAGAGACCTGACCTGAAAACATCTATATGACAATATTCAGTTACAGTCATAGCGCCACCTGGGGGCAACAGGAAATGACATGTTTTACACTGTGATTAACTCCTCATAGAGATTAAACCAGAAGCACATCATATATGGCCAGTCTAATCTTAAGGCCTTTGAGATGTTAAATATCAAAGATCTTGAGTTTTCGTTGAAGGGCGTGTCCGTGGCGGACTGACAAAGTCTGATGTTTCGCCATGAAAGAGGAAGCTGTTGTAACTCAGGCATACTATGTCTGATCTGCCCCAAACTTCTCATGTGTGATAAAAGTCCTGGCCTAAAGACATCTATATGACAATATTCAGTTAGCTATAGCGCCACCTGTTGGCAGCAGGAAGTGTGGCACTTTTACATGATTTTGCCATAATTCTCCTGTATTTACTCGCTCACATGCATATCGCCCACTGTTCGCCCACTGCTGGCGGTGAGCCCGGGTGCGAGGGCCCTTTCATCGCTGCTTGCAGCTTTAATTATTTTTAATTCTTTAAACCTCTTCAGACTAACATAATGGAAATTCATCCAGCATTTCAAAACTTGTATTACAAACAGGGGCCAACTTTTTTTAACACCTTTTAGTTATATATAAAATATAAATATATATGTGTGTGTGTGTGTGTGTGTATATATATATATATATATATATATATATATATATATACAGTGGGTACGGAAAGTATTCAGACCCCCTTAAATTTTTTACTCTTTGTTATATTGCAGCCATTTGCTAAAATCATTTAAGTTAATTTTTCCTCATTAATGTACACACAGCACCCCATATTGACAGAAAAACACAGAATTGTTGACATTTGCAGATTTATTAAAAAAAGAAAAACTGAAATATCACATGGTCCTAAGTATTCAGACCCTTTGCTGTGACACTCATATATTTAACTCAGGTGCTGTCCATTTCTTCTGATCATCCTTGAGATGGTTCTACACCTTCATTTGAGTCCAGCTGTGTTTGATTATACTGATTGGACTTGATTAGGAAAGCCACACACCTGTCTATATAAGACCTTACAGCTCACAGTGCATGTCAGAGCAAATGAGAATCATGAGGTCAAAGGAACTGCCTGAAGAGCTCAGAGGAATTAAAAATTAGCACAAATTATATTGTCAATCCTTTTGCCAGGTGCCAAATAAAATAAATAAATTATGAATAATAATAATAATAATAATAATACATTTTATGTTGCTAAAGATACTGCAAAATACATTTTCACAGCCTGTTAAAAATATTTATCACAGTTTTTAACAGGCTGTGAAAATGTATTTTGCAGTATTTTTAGCAACATAAAATGTATTATTATTATTATATATTTTTAATTCACTGGAATTTCTTTTAGTACATATTAGCATATATATACATATATAAAACTAATAAAAATGACAAAAGCACAACAAAATTACTGTAAATTGGCTGAATTGAATTGAATTGAAAATTACTAAAGCTTAAATATAATTATTAGATGAAACAAAAAAAAAAATAGAAATTTAGAAATAATGCAAAAAAAATGTTGCCTTGGCAACTAACTAAAATAAGTTTAAGTTGAAGTTTTATAATAACTAAAAATACAACTGAAAAAAAATAAAGATATATAGAAATGTTAGAAAATAATACAATGACAAAATTACCAAAAGGTAACTTAAAATGAAAATGGAATCTAATATAACTGAATATAACAATAATAAATACTATAATAGTATACAATAATATTGAATTAACACTCTTGACAGCAAATGCTGTTGCTTCTTGTAACTGAACGTGCAGCATAAAAGTCTGAAAATGTGAATATGCACTTGTTTTTTCAGTAAATAACAATATATTTCAGTCGGTTCATCACAAAAATCTGTTGTATGACTTCAGAAAATGAAATTTGGCCCACAAGTCATATGGAGTACTGTAATGGTGCATGTCCATGTTCACTGCCGCTTTCATTGTGAAATTTCTTCAAAACGTCTCCTTTGTTTTCATGGAAGATGGAAATGACAGATTTTTGCAATTTCTTTGAAATGTTATTAGATCTGTGAAGTGCATCTTGAGCAATATGGTGAAATGTGAATTGCTTTAGTGACACCAGACACTCCAATCTCTCTTTGTGACCTTTGCAGTGTTGCAGTATCCAGATCGAAAGATGTGTGCCTCCGTTCGGCCCTCCCATTCCTAAAGGCGTGACCTTTCCCAAGTCAGCCGTCTTCAGGGACTTCCTGCTGGCTAAAGTGATCAACGGGGAAAATGCGGCGCACAAATCCGAGAAGTTTCGTGCCATGGCGACCCGCACGCGGCAGGAGTATCTCAAGGACCTCGCGGAGAACTTTGTGAGCACGACGACGGTGGACTCTGCGGTGAAATTCAGCTTCATCACGCTGGGAGCCAAGAAGAAGGAGCGCGTGAAACCGCGGAAGGACGCCCATCTCCACAGCGTGGGTGCCGTCACCTGGAGCGTGGTGGCCCGAGATTTCGGGCAGTCGGCGGACGTGGAGTGCCTGCTGGGGATTTCCAACGAGTTCATCGTGCTGATCGAGGAGGAGTCCAAGAATGTGATTTTTAACTGCTCCTGTCGGGATGTGATTGGCTGGTCTCTCTTCAGGCATCATGAGCATCAAGATCTTCTATGAGCGTGGAGAGTGCGTGATGTTTTCTGCGCACGACAACTGTGGAGAGGACATTAGAGAGATCGTACAAAGACTTGAGGTAAGAACATTGTTGAGTTTCTTGATTATGATTTCACTTTTTTAACTTTAGTTAGTGTGTAATGTTGCTGTTTGATCATAAACAACATCTGCAAAGTTACGACGCTCAAAGTTCAATGCAAAGAGAGATATTTTCTTTTACAGAAATCACTTTTTAAGGACTACAACAAACGTCTGGTAGGGACTACAATGAGCTTCTTTCCGGGTTGGTGACATCACAAACCCCAAAATTTACATAAACCCCGCCCCCGAGAACACACAAACAAAGGGGGCGGGGCCATGTTGGGCTGCTTTAGAGAAGAGGAAGAGTTGTTGTAGTAGAGTGTTGTTGTCATGCCGTCATTTTACGCCGGACTGCTTCACAAACGAGGGTCAATTCAACACAAAAGATGAACATGACGGCACATGCTAGTGGATGAGTTGAATCAACTCCACAGCAACTACATAAATTTATCCACTATCCATTCAGAAACGTCTAAAAGTTGTAACTTCTTCCTGAGTCTCTCCATCAGTGTCGACTCCGGTTTGAACAATGTAAGGCTGAACACTTTTGTCATTTTGGCTGCGTGAGATTCTCCAGCTTTGTTGTTGTTGAGCTGTTAAAGCTCCGCCCTCTTTTGGAAAGGGGGCGGGAGCAGCAGCTCATTTGCATTTAAAGGGACACACACAAAAACGGCGTGTTTTTGCTCACACCCAAATAGGGGCAAATTTGACAAGCTATAATAAATGATCTGTGGGGTATTTTGAGCTGAAACTTCACAGATGCATTCTGGGGACACCAGAGACTTATATTACATTTTGTGAAAAGGGGTATTATAGGTCCCCTTTAACTACCTGCTTTAATGCATATTGCCCACCGTGCACTGTGTTTCCCTAGGTATAATTACTTAATTTTATTGTGTATTTCGTTTGCATATATATTTAGACATTATCAAAGACTGCCTTTTGTCACAGTTTAGATTTTATTTATTTGTTTACCTTTCAAGTAGTGTGCAACATAGCTGTTTATGAATGTAAAATGAAGTTATTTTTTCCTAAAAGAAAGAACTAATTCTGAACTGCTGAAACGAGTCATTAGTAATTCTAGTCTTATGTCCTATGTAGGTTTGTAACACATTTGCATAATGCCAGCCTATGGTTTTCATTGGCTGCTTGCAAACAGCGTCTGCTTTGCCCCGCCCACAAACACTGTAGTTGTAGCTGAGGCCTGGCGATTACTCAGTTATATGGATTTTACTTTTGATGATTTGACATGATCCAGATTGTGTTACCAAAGGATGAGGACTCATGCTGGAATTGATACTGTAAAACAGAAGCCATTGTTGCTGTTCGTATCAATGTGTGGAAGAGCTGAAATTCAGATATGATAATGGGCTTTTGGTTTCTGACACGTGCTGTAAGCGGTCGACCAATCACAACAGACTGGGCCGTCTGACCAATCAGAGCAGAGTAGGCTCTCGGAGAAGAGGACTTTAGAGAAACTGAATCCTTTATTGAACCATTTCAGTCACTCTGAGAAAAGAAGTGATGCTGCAATGTATAATACTGAAGATTGAAGTGTTTTTTAAACCTGTTGTAGGAGACTCCAAAACAAAATTAAGAGCCTTTAAAATAGCATAATAGGAGCACTTTAATGATTGATCAAAACGCTAAAGTGTGGTCACATTTACCATTGCTTTGATTTCACAAATAAAATGCCATTTCAATTGGAACCAGTGCAGCGAATTTTGCATCGGGTTCAAATTTGGTGAACTTTGACATGCAAATTTGCAGTGGAGACCAATAGAAGACTTTCTGATTCCTTTGTGGGTGGAGATTCACAGCTTGGCAACTGAGTTCAATACTGCAAATATCAGCTGCATGATTGTTTTTATTGTTGCAAAATGTAGGATGTATTATCACCCAACTCTAATCTGCTAAATGCGAGTGTAAGACATTAAGATATTATGAACATTAACATCATGATTTTAAAGCTGCTTAGAAACAATGTAATGTGAAAATTGAAAAATAAAATCTTAAAGACTCCAAATGTTGGAACAGTAGTGCATGTTTAATTTAATAATTTAAACTAGCAACCAAAACTCCCATGATGCCCAATTCCTGTTCATTTATTTGATGTGTCTTCAGGATACCTCCATACAGATGTCTATCTTTTCATCTCAGTCCTTACGCTTTTACCAAAACATGCTAATTCTTTTCCTCCCTTGGCTGGAGAAGTAAGTCTGCTTCCACTTGTGGTCGTGTTATCTCGGGTAACGGTCTAATTATTTCTTAAATGACTATTCTTTGGGGATGTTCAGGCTTAGTCTTTTATCAGAAAGCAGTCTGTAATTACACATTTCCGTCGTCTTGCTGTACATATGTTC
This sequence comes from Culter alburnus, assembly GCA_028476615.1. Lineage (NCBI taxonomy): Eukaryota > Metazoa > Chordata > Actinopteri > Cypriniformes > Xenocyprididae > Culter > Culter alburnus. The sequence goes on from JAOTNS010004103.1 coordinate 1,466,359, forward strand.
ATGACTACCTGTGAAGAACTGGGTTTGATGAAATCTGAGCCTTCTGAAGTCATCATAATCTTCTTACAAGATTTCTCAGAGGGATGGAGTAATATCGATGGCCAGAGTGTTTGACCGGTGCGGGTGTAGTGTTACTCTTGGCGGTGGTCCTGATCTATGTTCTTGGCTCTTGTCAATGCCCAAGCCAGTTAAACTCACTCGGGTCTATCAGTATTTGGCTTTCGGATGCTGTGTAGGCTGTAGTAGCTTCTTGGATATCATTTCCCATATATAACCTGATTCAAAGGCTCCCTCAGTCCCTGTGGTCCTTTTCTAGTCCACATTTTGGTGACGTAATGCTGCATAGACTGGTGGGAAGACGCTGCAAGAAGAACGAGACGTGGCGCAGTGGTCAAAGATGTCAGTCTAGACTGTTTCAGGTATTTTGAAAACATTTAAAATATTTCAATATTTAGAAATTGTTTATTTTTAAATAGTTAACTAATCAGTTTAGCGTATGTTTTAGGTATTTTAAGAACATTTAAAATATTTCAATAATATTTGTTTAATTTTTAAAAATAATTTATTAAAAGAAATAAATATTTATATATGAATTATTAGTAGTATTTGTATTATATTTAGTGCTGTAAAATCAACCAATCACGATTTTATCATATAAACAAAAGTTTGTAAATACAGTAATATATATATATATATATATATATATATATATATATATATATATATACACACACACACACATATTTTATATTTACAAACTTTTATGTTAGATGTGATTAATCACGATTAATCGATTTGAAAACACTAATTATATTATATATGTTTTTAGCTACTATATTACATGAAATATAATATTATAATCTAATATTATTTTACTTATATTTTATAATTTATTAATGCATATATATGCATGCTTTTAATATATATATAAATCAGTTTAGTGTATGTTTTAGGTATTTTAAAAACATTTAAAATATTTCAATAATATTTGTTTAATTTTTAAAAAATAATGTATTAAAAGAAATATAAATATTTATATATGAATTATTATTAGTATTTGTATTATATTTAGTGCTGTAAAATCAACCAATCACGATTTAATCATATTTACAAAAGTTTGTAAATAAACAGTAAACATATATATATATATTATATATATACACACATATTTTATATATTTACAAACTTTTATGTTAGATGTGATTAATCACGATTAATCGATTTGAAAACACTAATTATATTAGATATGTTTTTAGCTACATGAAATATAATAATCTTTATATTATTTTACTTATATTTTATAAATAATTAATGCATATATATGCATGCTTTTAATAAATTGAAAATACAACAATATTTTATATGATATAATATATTAATATATAATGTTATATGATTTTTAAAAAAAATCATTTATTGAAAACATAAATATTTATTTATTTATAAATTGCATATATCGATTATTATTGGTATTATCTAATTAGTCTAGGAAAAATCTAACTTAAGGCTTTTTTATGACCTTCTGTGAAATTTATATAGGATGGATAGTCAGTGGGTCAACACCATGTGAAGCAGTTTTTGTGCCGGGAATGCGCCAATGATGCCTTAAAATGCCGTCTAGGTAGACTGCACACTATGTTTTGGAACAGAGCTATTGATTTACTGTGAGGTTTCCTTGTTTATCGTCAGCGAGGACATAGAAAGGCAGAGAAAGCTGTAATATGATGCTGTGACTGATGAGCTCCGCTGGGTTACCTGGATGGTTTGGGGACAGGGAGATCTCCAGGGATTAAGTGCAAGTGGGATTAGCATCACTCCTGTTTTTGGCCTCGTTTCCTAAAGGCGTTTTGTGTACTCGGGACTGCAAATGCTGTCAGACGCGACGCTCCCAGAACAGATGTTTCTCATTCGGGAGCCGCTCAGAGTCATTATGAAACAAGCCCCGTGTCACCTGTCTGAGCGGTTAGTTGATTTGATGGAGATTAGATATTCCCCGGTTAGTGACACAATGGGATTGCGTTCATGTTAGGACACCAGCATCTTTATTAAGGAGATGCGCACAGCAAAGCAGAGGAGGAATGTCAACTGTCTGAATTTTTCTAAATTTGTTTAATTTACCATTAATTTAGTACCATCAATGTTCATTAAAAATGCATATACAATTTTTTTCTAGAATGCTTATATTAATATTATGAAGTATTAGAGACATTACTTTTGGCATTGAATTTAACTCTGTTTTTCTTTGTAAACATCAGCGTCAGCCTCATTAAATGAAGTCTCTCTCTCTCTCTCTCACTGTGTGACTTTAGAGCGTAACCCTCCGTAGCGCCGCACGCCTTCAAAGTCAACGCGCCGCAGGTCGGCACACAAGCTGAGGGTGTCCTTGTTTCTTAGAGCAGCACCCCCCCCTCCACATGCATCTCATACTGCGACAGACGAGCCAAACGGTCTCACCTCAGGGGCTCACAGCGCTGCGACTGTGTGTGGTGTGGTGTGTGTGTGTGAGGTCTGAGCGTAAGGAGGAAAATGACATCCTGTACCTGTAGAGCATCCAGCACTGCTCCTGGAGGACGAGATAAATTTGCATATGGAATGAGCCAATGAATATCAAGGACGGGATAGGTCTGATCGCTACTTATGCTAATCATGCCCTCTTATTTGACTTCCTGTGTCTGCTTTACTGCAACAAAAACTGTGCCAGTGAGCAGTTAATGCTGTGCTGTGAGCGATTTGAACATTTTGCTTATTTTCACTAGACACTTTTCTGGATGAATGGATAGATAGATAGACAGTATGACAGATGATATATAGACGAATGGATGGATGGACAGACAGAACGACAGATGATAGTTAGACAGATGGAATGGACAATAGAACAATGGATAGGATAGATAGATAGATAGATAGATAGATAGACAAATATAACAGAGGAATGATAGAATGATAGAATGATGGATGAATAGATGGAATGGACAGAATGATAGATTGAACGATAGTTAGAACGATAGATAGATAGATAGATAGATAGATAGATAGATAGATAACGAGACAACTGGATGGATGGATGACAGACAGAATGACAGATGATGGATGGATGGATGGACAGACAGAGTGATAGAACGATGGATGAATAGATGGAATGGACAGAACAATAGAACGATGGATAGATAGATGGATGGCTGGATGGATGGATAGATAGATGGATGGATAGATAGACAGACAGACAAATGGATGGATGGACAGACAGAATGACAGATGATGGATGGATGGACAGACAGAGTGATAGAATGATGGATGAATAGATGGAATGGACAGAACGATAGATTGAACGATAGTTAGAACGATAGATAGATAGATAGATAGAGATAGATATAGAACAACTATGGATGGATGGACAGACAGAATGACAGATGATGATGGATGGATGGATGGATGGATGGACAGACAGAGTGATAGAACGATGGATGAATAGATGGAATGGACAGAACAATAGAACGATGGATAGATAGATGGACAGTATGATTGATAGATAGATAGATAGATAGATAGATAGATAGATGGATGATGATATGGATGATGGATGGATGGATGGATAGATAGACAGACAGACAAATGGATGGATGGACAGACAGAACGACAGATGATAGACAGATGGAATGGACAGAACAATAGAACAATGGATGGATGGATGGACAGAATGATAGAACAATGGATAGATAGATAGATGGACAGTATGAAAGATGATAGACAGAGATGGATGGACAGAGATAGATAGATAGATAGATGGATAGACAGACAGAATGACAGATGATGGATGGATGAACAGATAGAGTGATAATGATGGATGAATAGAGGAATGGACAGAACGATAGATTGAACGTAGTTAGAACGATAGATAGATAGAACGATAGACAACAACAGGGATGGATGGATGGATGGATGGATGGATGGATGATGGATGGATGGATGGACAGACAGAGTGATAGAACGATGGATGAATAGATGGAATGGACAGAACAATAGAACGATGGATAGATAGATGGATGGATGGATGGATGGATGGATAGATAGACAGACAGACAATGGATGGATGGACAGACAGAACGACAGATGATAGTTAGACAGATGGAATGAGAACAATAGAACGATGGATGGATGGACAGATGATAGAACAATGGATAGATAGATAGATGGACAGTATGAAAGATGATAGACAGATGGATGGATGGACAGAGATAGATAGATAGATAGATAGATAGACAAATGGATGGATAGAAGACATGATAGACGATGGATGAATAGATGGAATGGACAGAACAATGGATAGATGGACAGTATGATAGATAGATAGATAGATAGATAGACAAATGGATGGATAGACAGACAGTGATAGAACGATGGATGAATAGATGGAATGGACAGAACAATAGAACGATGATAGATAGATAGATATATATATAGACAAATGGTAGACAGACAGTGATAGAACGATGGATAATAGATGGAATGGACAGAACAATAGAACGATAGATAGATGATAATAGATATATAGATAGATAGATGATAGATAGATAGATAGATAGATAGTAGATATAGATGGATGGATGGGATGGATGGATAGACAGACAGACAGACAAATGGATGGATGGACAGACAGAACGACAGATGATAGTTAGACATGGAATGGACAGAACAATAGAACAATGGATGGATGGATGGACAGATGATAGAATGGATAGATAGATAGATAGATAGATAGATAGATAGATAGATAGATAGATAGATGGATGGATGGATGGATGGATGGATGGATAGACAGACAGACAAATGGATGGATGGACAGACAGAACGACAGATGATAGTTAGACAGATGGAATGGACAGAACAATAGAACAATGGATGGATGGATGGACAGAATGATAGAACATGGATAGATAGATAGATAGATATAGATAGACAGTATGAAATGATAGACAGATGATGGATGGACAGAGATAGATAGATAGATAGATAGATAGATAGATAGATAGATATATAGATAATAGATACAATGGATGGATGAACAGACAGAGTGATAGAAGATGGATGAATAATGGAATGAACAGAACGATAGATTGAACGATAGATAGATAGATAGATAGATAGATAGATAGATAGATAGATAGATAGAAGATAGATAGATGGATGACCAGACAGAATGACAGATGATGGATGGATGGATGGATGGATGGATGGATGATGGATACACAGAGTGATAGAATGATGGATGAATAGATGGAATGGACAGAACGATAGAACGATGGATAGATATATAGATAGATGATAGATAGATAGATAGATAGATAGATAGACAGACAGACAAATGGATGGATGGACAGACAGAACGACAGATGATAGACGGAGGATGGATGGACGGACAGACAGAGTGATAGAATGATGGATGAATAGATGGAATGGACAGAACGATAGAACGATAGATAGAACGATAGATAGATAGATAGATGGACAGATAGACAGACAAATGGATGGATGGACAGACAGAACGGCAGATGATGGACGGATGGATGGACAGACAGAGTGATAGAATGATGGATGAATAGATGGAATGGACAGAACGATAGATTGAACGATAGATAGAACGATAGATAGAACGATAGATAGATGATAGATAGATAGAGATCAAAACATTTTTTTGAAGAACAGTTCATGTCGAATCAACATTGGACCGCATTCACTTTTTCATGGTTTGGCCAAAAATCAGTACAACAACCTCTCTGAGTGTTTTACCAGGATATGTTTTTCCAGAGGGCTGCTGGGATCTGGAGCGTGTGCACGTCTGTTCTGGACGAGATGCTGTCGCTCGGCCCAGAATCTGTCAGAAGGCACAGGTCTGGCCCCCGGCCCATCTGGGTCTCTACTGTCCCGTTTCACCATCTGTGGTGCACCTCCAAAGTCCTGGCAATGAGACCCGCACGCCTCACATCTGCAGACTTATTCTGAGCAGCTTCATTTAGGCTGGGTGGGACGTTTTCTCACTTTACTTCTATTTGCATGTAGATTTGGCTGTTCACAGCAGTCCTCCTCATCCTTACACTGTGGCGCAATTGTTTTCTCTTCAATTTTAAAGAGCTTGACGTGTGAACAAACTTTGAGTTTATTGCAATAAGACATTTTGTTGCTTATATCTATTGGTGCATTATCCTGCTGATACACCTTCAGGGTACAATGACTGAAGCATTAGGTGAAGCTTTTTTTCAGTGAAGATTGGCCACGAGTCAGTGCATGTAGACGTTAAATCTCCCAACACTATATTGGCAGTATTTCAGTTTATTGTCCAACACCTGTATAAATTGAGATCGACTGATTATTATAATTTTGGTCTTTATTTTGTTTTTATTGAGCACAAAAAATGATACGGAAAACTTGTGTCCCAGCTAGCAGGGGGGTTCTGACAAAGGTTCTCTCAAAGTTATGAACAAACATTCTTCCAGTAACATTGATGGGAATATTACATTATAGTAACATTATAGAACTCGCAATTTGATCTCGCAATGCGGACTTGATAGCACCAATAGATATCGCCCTTCAAGCTGACTTCGACTATTCGGATCACACAATGCACTAATATCGCTCAGACTTCTCATATCCTTGACTTAGATCAATCGCGCATGCTGTCGCATCTGATCTCTGACAATTCTTCGAGACTTTATATCTCTGACGAGAAACTCGCAATGACTTCTCTCAAGTCTACGCTCTCGCAACTCTCGCGCATTATACACACGCATTCTGACGTATAGCTCTCAAGTTCGGACTTACTCATTAGAAATCCGCAAACGCACTGCTGACTACCACAATCTCTGATACGTAGATCTCGCAATTCGGACGGGATATACAAACGACGTTAGATCGCAGAGGCGCAAGGGGACGGGAGCCTCCGGCGGACTATACTCGCGGCAGTCTGACGGAGAATCACACGGATTCTGCAAGCGGAATCTCAGTCGGAATTTGCGCAGGCTTATATCTCACCAATTCTGACTTATATCTCTCAATTCGGCTTATATCGCGCCAATTCTGACTATATCCGCAACTCGGATTTATACTTACCACAATGGACTTGATAACTCGCAATTCGACTTATTCCCTCAATCGAACTTTATATCTCGCAATCTGACGGTATAGCTGCCAATTATGACTGTAGAACGCGCAATTCTGACTGATATCGCACAATTTCTGACTTTATATCTCACAATCTGCTTATACTCGCAGGCTTTATATCACAATTCGACTTTATATCTCGGACTTTATAACCACAATTCTGACGGGATAACTCGCAATTCTGACTTTATAGCGCACACTTCGGACGGGATAGCGCAATTCTGACTTTATATCGGATTCTGGAGTTATATCTCCAAGGCGGACGGGATATCGCACCCACCAATAGGCTCGCATCGGTTATAGCTCACAATTCCTGACTTGATAACGCGCAAGGCTGACTTTATATCTCACAATTCTGACCTTATAACTCGCAATTCTGACTTTAACTCGCAATTACTGACTTTATATCTCGCAATTCTGACTTTATATTACGCAATTCTGACTTTATATCGCAATTCTGACTTTATATCATGGCGGAAACTAGCTTCCAAAAAATGGGAAAATGTGATCATGAGCGCTAAAACAAACCTCAGCTCACTAGCTGTCTGCATGTATCTTTCTCTCACACGTTAGTCTAGGAGATCCTCAGTGTTGTGAAGCGGATTACGGGACGAACTGACAGCACTTACTCTACATTTCGCAGCGTCTGTTTCAGCACCTTCTCAGCGTGCAGATCTGTGACCGCTGTGCTTCACGGGGCTTTTACGGCGGTGAATTTAAGAGCTGCTGAAGCCTGTGATGTAATGTGAAGCGCTCGGGCAGACAGATTGCTCTCTTTAAAGAAGTTTAACAGAGCGACAGACACTGTGTGGGAAGACCGGGAAAAGACAGCCGAGAGCTCATCCTCCCTCAGAGGATTACCGCAGCACAGCTTTTAGTTTCTCACAGCTCACTTGATGCTTCTAACTAGTGTCTGAGAGTTTGTTTGTTTGTCTTATAAAATCTCTGATGCTAATTGACCAGCAGTCCTTCTGTGTCGCGCTGATCCGTCTAAAGCACAAGGTTGGGCTGTTTTAAAGTCAACTTCAAATCAAAATGTATCCAAATTTTGCTTGTTTGATACACATTCCTGGCCTTCTAATTTTTTCCCCCTTTTATATTTATATATATATATATATATATAATATATATATATATATGTGTGTGTGTGTGTGTTATTTATTTATTTGCTATACATTTTATTCATTATATATTTACATAACATTTGATTTTTAAATCATAGCAAATTTATCATATGTTTTCTGGTCTTCTAAATTGAATAACCTTTTGATTGTAACTATATGTAAATGAAGATGAAGCAGTACTAACATTTTGTGTGCTTTCATTAAAATAACCCATGCAAAATCATTTTTATATGAATGGATATCAGTTAAAAATAAAGTCACATTTTAGTCACATTTTGGTCTGTTTTTTTGATGTGCAATTTTGATGCTTTCAGTGAAAACAGACTCAGGCTGTTGTGTTTTCAGGCCTCATCCAAACTAATAGGTCGGTCATTGAATCAAGGGCTTTAAAATGCTATAAAATTGCTAACAAGTGCAAATCAAGTTCTCGGTGACTCACTCTCACTAGCTCGGCTTATTACAGTAAAGCTTTTAAGACGGATCAGCCTCTTCTCAGAGTTACTGACTCACTCATGACCAAACCTCACACTCCTGTGACCTTTCTCTCGGTGGCTTCTGACTCTGTTGAGTAATGAAATGCACATTCACTAATTAATACACTTTCTTATATGTCCTCTTAACCCTTCACCTGCCCATCCTTTGTAGTTTTAGACCATAGTTCCCGTTAAGAGCAGTGATGTGCTGCTGATTTGGAGATCAGTTCTCATTAATGCTGTCTAATGATTGAATGAGATTGTGATGGCGTAGTTTCATGTGACTGTGCAAGTGTGCTTCGCTGCAGATAAACATGAGCGACACAGTCACCATATCAGAATGACATGTTTATACTAGATTAATGCTAATTACTACACCCATTAGCAGTCCAAAGAAAACAGTCAAACCAGTTCAAATGGGCAGGTCTGTAACGCTGTGATGAGTGGTGAAGGACACCACTCCTTAACACGCCGCTTGATTTAAGATAAATTTTATTTTTATATATATATATATATATATATATATAATATTAAACACATAATATATAATATGTATTATATATATTATATTATTATATATATTTATAATTTTATTTATTATTAATTATTACATTAATATTTTTATTTATTTTTAGAAGTTTAGTACTTGGGGTTAGGTTTTTAATATAAATAATATTATTATATAATTATATTATATTATATTATATTATTTTATATTATATTATATTATATTATATTATATATATTATATTATATTTTATTAATTATCTATTATTATTATATTAAATATATTTTTATTTATTTTTAGAAGTTAGTACTTGGGTTAGGTGTTTAATATAATATAACATAACATAATATAATAAGGTATTATATTATATATATTATTATATTATATTATATTATATATATTATATTATATTTATGTTATGCTACTTAATTATTATATTAATATATAATTTTATTATTTTAGACTTTTAGTACTTGGGGTTTTTAATATATAATATATATAATATAATAAGGTAATATTATATATTATATTATATTATATTAATTATATTATATTATATTATATATATTATATATATTATATATATATTATATTATATTATATTATATTATGTTATGCTACTTTAATTATTAATTAAATATATATTTTATTATTTTTAGAAGTTTAGTACTTGGGGTTAGGTGTTAAATAATATAACAAATAATATAATAAGGTATATATTATATTATAATTATATTATATATTATATTATTATTTATATTATATTATATTATATTATATTATATTATTCTTATTTATTTATGCTTTTAATTATTATATTAAATATATATTTATTTATTTTTAGAAGTTTTAGTACTTGGGGTTAGGTGTTTATAATATAATATAACATAATAATAATATAATATTATATATATATTATATTATATTATATTATATTCTATTATATTATCTATTATATATATTATATTTTATATTATATTATATTATATTATTATATTTTTATGCTACTTTAATTATTTAAATATATATTTTATTTATTTTAGAAGTTTAGTACTTGGGTTAGGTGTTTAATATAATATAACATAACATAATATAATAGGGATATGTATTATATTATATTATATATATTATATTATATTATATTATATTATATTATATTATATTATATTATATATTTATTTTGTTATGCTACTTTAATTATTATATTAAATATATATTTATTTATTTTTAGAAGTTTTAGTACTTGGGGTTAGGTGTTAATATAATAACATAACATAATATAATAGGTATGATATAGTATATTATATTATATTATATTATATTATATTATTTTTGTTATGCTACTTTAATTATTATATTAAATATATTTATTTGTTTTTAGAAGTTTAGTACTTGGGGTTAGTGTTTAATATATAATATATAATATTTTTAGAAGTGTAATATATAGGGTTTTATATATTTATATACATATATGTACATATACACACACACACACACACACCACACACACACACACACATATATATATATATATATATATTATATATCTATATAATATTTTATAATGTGTGTTAGAGGTTTGTTTAATATATTTAATTATATGTATTCTATAATAATATTTTTCTTTTTTTTGGGACATTACTTGGGGTTAGAGGATTGTTTTATATTATTTTAGCTTTATATTATTTTATTTTATTTATAAATAGCTTTATATTATTTTATATTGTGTTCATATTTTAAAATGTTGTATTTATTTTCAGACTTTTAATACTTAGTTTTTTTTCAACAGCTTTAATTCGATCTGACACAAAAGTATTAAACTCTGCTTTTCTAACCTTCATAATGTTTGACTGTAAATATTTTCTTCTTGTGCCACAGGACAGAAGTCTCTTTCTCTCCACTGACTCATGGCATCTTCCAGATTTTTACTTTCTCAAGCACATTTTCCCTCGAGTGCCCTTGTCTTTATTTCCATATGAAAGGCTCTTTAGATTGAGAGAACATACTCACGCATCCGTCCGCGGCTGGATTTAAATGTTGCCGCGGGATGTTGGTTTTATCTCTCTTTTTGGCATTTTTCCCTGTTACCATCTGTCCTTCACGTCGGAGCTACTTAAAGGAATAGTTCACCCAGAAATAACTCTGTCATTATTTACCTACTGTCATGTTGTTCCAAATATACATGACCTTTTCTTTTCTTACATGAAGCACAAATGGGAGAATTTTGAAGAAAGTCAGTGCTGCTCTTTTTTTTTTTTTCAGATGTGTCAAGCTTCAAAAACTAAAACGAATCTTTTATGGAGTCATATGATGCTTTTTGTGACTGATAATTTGTACTATATTGTATGAGTCCAATATTTCCTGTTGATTTCTAAGGCTGATTTTTCTCTCTTGATCCAGATCGTCACCCGTGGCTGCGAGACCACAGAAATGACCTTGCGCAGGAACGGTCTCGGTCAGCTCGGCTTCCACGTCAACTTCGAGGGCATCGTGGCAGACGTGGAGCCGTTCGGATACGCGTGGAAGGCCGGCTTACGTCAGGGCAGCCGTCTGGTGGAGATCTGCAAGGTGGCGGTGGCGACGCTGACCCACGAACAGATGATCGACCTGCTGCGCACCTCCATCACCGTCAAGGTCGTCATTATCCAGCCGTATGAGGACGGAGCTCCCAGAAGGTATCAGTGATCCATCATACTATCAAAGGCCATGTCTGATATTAACACCCGTCCCATGTGGAAGCAGGTCCTTTTCCTTTTTTTCCTGATTGTTGCTTTGCTTTGAAACTTACTAATTGGTCGAGTGTTGAAATGGATTTTAAAATGGTTGTGTAACTCTAAAATTATATTATATTATTTTATAGTTAATACAATAAAATATTTTATACATTTTATTTTACTATATATTTAATTATTATTCAACATTTATTATTATTATTTCTAATATTATTATATTATATTATATTATATTATAGTTAAAATAATATTGTTACTGTGTGTGTGTGTATATATATATATAATATGTACAGTCAAACCAAAATTTATTCAGACACCTTGAACATTTCATTCATTAATTCAGTTTATTCACTATAGTTTAAAAAATGGTAATAAAATATGACAAGATCTCAGAGTTAAACTGTGTCAGAAAACATTAATCTTAATTATGTCAGATAACACTTAAGCAAAACATGGTCAGGTCAAAGTGTCTGAATCATTTTTGGTCCCAATATTTTATACATTTTTCTGGTAGTCCACTATCAAAAATGTCTGAATAATTTTATATATATATATATATATATATATATAATATATATATATATATATATTATATATATTTTATAATTTTTTAAAATTTTATTTTTTACTATATATTGAATTATTACATATATTTTTGAATTTTAATATTTTATAGTTTTTATTAAAATGTATTTTATTATTAAATATAATTTATATTTTTATAATATATTATATTATTTTATATTATTGTTTATATATATATATATATAATAATTTTTTATAATTTTATTTTTACTATATATTGAATATTATTACATATTTTTGAATTTTAATATTTTATAGTTTTTATTGTATTTATTATTAATATATTTATATATTGTTTTAAATATATATTTATATATTATTGTTTATATATATATATATATATATATATATAATATATAATTTGTATACATTTTATTTTACTATATATTTAATTATTAAACATTTTTATTATTATTTCTAATATTATTAAAATATAATTTATATTATATTATTATTATAGTTATAATTACATAATAATATTATTAGTGTGTATGTATGTATATATATATATATAACACACACACTAATATATCTAAATAATTTTTGTAATATATATATATATATATAACACAAATTATTTATATATTTATATAATACAAAAATTATTTAGAATATAATTTGTGTAATTGTTTATTAATTTTTATTTTTTACTATATATGAATTATTAATTTTTTTTTTTTTTTAATTTAATATTTATCATTGTTAAGATATAATTATTATATATATTAAAATTTTTTTTATGATATTGTTTTTTACTGTCATTTTTTTATTACATTTCCTGAAGAAATGATCATATTAATTAATTAATTTGGCTTTTCATGCATTTAAATGAGCTGACTGATTCAATCAGCTGCTCTGTCTCATTTATAATATGAAAGTAATTTTTCAGCGGACTAATTGGGTTAAGTAAACAAGTTCAATCACATTCTGAGCCGTCCGATTCATTTACTCATAGACAGAGCATTGAAAATCTAGAGAGATATTCTATCAGCCTTATGTTTGAACCTTTAATATTGTCATATCACATGTAAACCACACTGTCAATCCAACATGTCAGCAAATCCTCTTACATACATGATCTGTTATCATACATCATGCAACAAGCTTATTTACAGATGGAGGCAGAACAGAGCGCTCTCAGTGTTATAATGCCGGACCCTGGAGCTTTTAGTGAGATCTAGTAGTTTGTCATTTCAACCATTTTAGAGCGATCTACTGTCTGAATAGCTCTCATTGGACCTACTTAATATAAACCATAATGGATATCTATATTTTTACATATTCTAAAGGAAATATGCCCATGTAAAACACAGCACTACTATGTTCTGGTGCTGTCAGGTCACAGGGAATGCAAAAACTGATCAAATGCATACTGTACCTTCAATGCAATGTAAGTCACTTTGGATTAAAGCATCTGCCAAGTGCATAAATCTAATTGCAAGTGATGCAGTTAAACAACCACAGAATATTTCTAGAATTGCCAGATGTCATCGCTGTGTTCAGGATGTTTGTACTTTACATTTAGATAAATATTACTTAAAGGAACAGCATGAATCTCATATTTCAGGTCTGAATTTGAGGAGCAGAGCCTCATAATATTACATACACTCTCTGATTAGTCTGAAAACCAAATATTTACCCGCTGTTTACATTTTCAATCCATAAGTGAGTCATTTTCAGTGTAGACACATGTGAAATGTTTCTCTCATTAGTGTGATGTATGAGCGGCATGTTTAAAGATTCATATAGAAACGTTGGAAAGCGCTTGTGGACTGCGCAGGGTTACGGCCGGCCACATCCTGCTGCTCTAGTGTAAATAAATAGATTTTCTGGGTTAGGCTAATATTAGAGCCGTATTTCACCAGCCCAGACTGGATTCTGCGCAACCATAAAAAGACATATATGGGCTCTTTAAAATGAGAGAGGATGTAAAAACAGTTTGTTTGATGGGAAAAGTCACAGTGAAGCTTGATTTCCCACCCTTACAAAGAAGTACTGTGATGTTACACTGATGGAACTCTGATATTTATTTACTTGAAGGCACTTTAATTGGAAGATTTAATGTAAAAATGTAGTTTTATTTTATTATATACACTATTCGAGTTTGGAGTCTTTAAGATTTTTTTTTTTTTTTTCTTTCTGCTCACGAAGACTGCGTTCATTTGATCAAAACTGCAGTAAAAATTGTGAAATATTATTACAATTTAAAATAGCAGTTTTCTAAGTGAATATGTAGTAAACTTTAATTTATATCCAGTGATCAAAGCTGAATTTTCAGCATCATTACTCCAGTCTTCAGTGTCACATGATCCTTCAGAAATCATTCTAATATGATGATTTGATGCTCAAGAAACATTAATGATTATTATCAATGTTGAAAACAGTTGTGCTGCTTTAGATTTTTGTTAAAACTGTGATGCATTTTATTTTTCATGTTTCTTTGAAGGGAAAGTTCAAATGAACAGCATTTATTTGAAATAGAAATCATTTGTAACATCATAAATGTTTTTACTGTCACTTTTGATCGATTTAATGCGTCGTTGCTGTATCAAAAGTAATTAATTTCCTTTAAAAACAAAACATCTTACTGAGTCTGACCCCAAACTTATAAATAGTAGTGTATGTAGTTGAAGGTCCTTGTGAAGATCTAAGTATCTTCAGTTTTATCAGTCCCTCCAGAAAAACACGGATTTTTTTTGTGATTGTTGCGGGCAAAAATCCTTGATTTTGCGGCATGTTTTCTTAAAGGTGCCCTCGAATGAAAAATTGAGTTTATCTTGGCATAGTCAAATAACAAGAGTTCAGTACATGGAAATGACATACAGTGAGTCTCAAACTCCATTGTTTCCTCCTTCTTATGTAAATCTCATTTGTTTAAAAGACCTCCGAAGAACAGGCGAATCTCAACATAACACCGACTGTTACGTAACAGTCGGGATCATTAATATGTATGACCCCAATATTTGCATATGCCAGCCCATGTTCAAGCATTAGACAAGGGCAGAACGTCTGGATCTGTGCACAGCTGAATCATCAGACTAGGTAAGCAAGCAAGAACAATAGCGAAAAATGGCAGATGGAGCAATAATAACTGACATGATCCATGATAACATGATATTTTTAGTGATATTTGTAAATCGTATTTCTAAATGTATCGTTAGCGCGTTGCTAATGTACTGTTAAATGTGGTTAAAGTTACCATCGTTTCTTACTGTATTCACGGAGACGAGAGCCGTCGCTATTTTCATTTTTAAACACTTGCAGTCTGTATAATGCATAAACACAACTTCATTCGTTATAAATCTCTCCAACAGTGTAGCATTAGCCGTTAGCCATGGAGCAAACTCATTCAGAATCAAATGTAAACATCTAAATAAATACTATACTCACATAATCCGACGCATGCATGCCGCATGCATGACGAACACTTTGTAAAGATCCATTTGAGGGTTATATTAGCTGTGTAAACTTTGTTTATGCACTGTTCAAGGCAAGCGCGAGCTCCGTGGGCGTGGAGCAGGGAGAATTAAAGGGCCAGTAGCCCTGAATCGGCACATTTATAATGATGCCCCAAAATAGGCAGTTAAAAAAATGAATTTAAAAAAATCTATGGGGTATTTTGAGCTGAAACTTCACAGACACATTCAGGGGACACCTTAGACTTATATTACATCTTTTTAAAAAAGTTCTAAGGCACCTTTAAAAAATGCAATGGAATATGCAGGATATTTTTGCAATTTTATGCGATGAAATTGCGGGAACTTGCAAAAACTGATGAAAAAGAAAAAAAAAAGGTGATTCCCCCAACACCCTGTCCTCAAATGTTTGGCGGTGGCAAAGTGCATTTTGCAGATGCTGTTCACGTCACGTGATTACGTCACTTCATAAGGTTCCCATGGCAATGGGGGAAAATAATGGCGCTTTACTTGTGTGAAGTAAACGCAACATTTTTCAACTTTCTGCTAAGATATATGTGACTTTTTTGCAACGAAAATACAGGGATTATGAAATCATGCTAGCCCCGCATATTTTGCTTGCTGAAATCGGAAATTTATGCGGCGAAAGTGCGGCGTATTTGAAAAAATGCGACCCCTGCATAAATATGCGGACTTTGGCTGATTATGCATTAAATCAGGCGATCGCATAATCGCGTTTTTCTGGAGGGACTGTTTTATTCACTTCATTGCATAGTGCAGGATTGGGAAATGTATGCTAGATTTAAAGGGGACCTATAATGCCTTATAATTCACAAGATGTAATATAAGTCTCTGGTGTCTCCAGAATGTGTCTGTGAAGTTTCAGCTCAAAATACCCCACAGATCATTTATTATTTGCCCCTATTTGAGTGTGAGCAAAAACACGCTGTTTTTTGTGTGTGTCCCTTTAAATGCAAATGAGCTGCTGCTCCCCGCCCCCTTTCCAGAAGACGTGCAGATTAAGGGGCGGTAATAAAAGGGCTCGTTTTTTCACATGCTTGCAGAGAAAGGATTACCAAAACAAAGTTACTAGGTTGTCCTTTTTCACGTTTTCTGGGTTGGCAGATGCACCGGGGACCCGATTATAGCACTTAAACACGGAAAAATTCAGATTTGCATGATATATCCCTTTTTAAGCTTGTTTTGCACGTATGAGCATGAAGCACGATCGCATTGTTTTGCTAAACTCAGTAGCAAAATTATCCTTGAGGTGTTTAAACAAGCATTACGAATGTCAATCAATACTGATCATTGTTGCATTTATCAGGGTCATTAGTATCTTACCTTTATATCACATGCTTCTGTTTTCCATTATGACGGCAGTAGTGAGAGGACTGACTCAGTCGTTGTGCAGTTCTTGGCAAGCGGCAGTGGAAAACATCACTCTATAAATCTGAGCCTGTAAATGTGAGCAGAGCGACGGGCAATACATACTTTTCCTTGGATAAGAACACTAATGTTGGGAATAACTCTTGTGAGTTTTGCTTCGTTGGTCATGTGGGATCAAGTGTCTTTCTAAAACAACATTGAATCTTTAAAAGCTTCCACTTAAACGCAATTGGGTTTGTGTTCCTCGGCGCATTCACACGCTGTGGATTATTCTCCATATGCTAGTGTACGTCAGAGGTTTCAGGTTTTGATGTGGAAAATGTGAATGTTTTGTTCTGTGTGGAAGTAAATAGTGAGGTGATAACTTCATTATCTTTATTATCCTCTTTAAAATGTATTTAGCTTATGCTGTGAATTGTTTATCAGTAGTTTTAGATAATATTCACTCTAAATAGCCCATTTTAATGGGGAAACGGACTTGAAGAAACTCTCCTGTGTAGAACATCTCAAATGCTCGAGGCGCCAAATGTTTGATTCAGGCGCCAAATGTTTGATTCAGTAGTTTACTTTTCTTTTCAACTGGTTCTCATTATGTTGCATCTGTGAGTGATATACAGTAACTGCATTTATGTTGATTGACTTTTCAAACACATGATGCTGCGTCATTGATAAACACTTAAGAGACATCTGGCGCCCAGAACTAAAGATGTCTCATATTACTCACCTCAGTATTCCCCAATGCAGTGAACTTCATGCAAAGCAAGCATACTGTTTCTCATAAACAGAGGCTGTGGATAATAAAGAAATTAAGAATTTTATTCCACAAGGAGCATTATATTGTTCAAAAGTGAATAGACGTTTATAATGTAACAAAAGATTTTTTACTTCAAATAAATGATGTTAAGTAGCACATTGATGATGATAATAATAGGAAATGTTTCTTGGGTAGCAATCATCATTAGAATGATTTCTGAAGGATCATGTGACACTGAAGACTGGAGTAATGATGCTTTGATCACAGGATATAAATTACACTTTACTATATATTCACATAGAAAGATGCTCTGACCCAGTCGTCTAGCATCACAATTTGGCTCTTGTGAAACTCGCTCAAATCCTTACGCTTGCCCATTTTTCCTGCTTCTAACACATCAACTTTGAGGACAAAATGCTCACTTATTGCCTAATATATCCACCCACTAACAGGTGCCGTGATGAAGAGATGATCAGTGTTATTCACTTCACCTGTCAGTGCTCATAATGTTATGCCTGAGCGGTATATTTCACAATATTGATGCATAAATGCAGCCTTGGTGAGCAGAAGACCTCAAAAAACAATTGCAAAATACAAAACATCTTGTTTTCATACAAGGAAACCATACAGAATCTGAATGACACGAGGGTGAGTAAATGATGACAGAATTTTCATTTATTGCTGATCTTTTCCTTTAATGTATTCCAGCATGGGTCAAAAAAAGTCCCTTTCGAGGATGTTTTGCATTGCCGTGTTGCTCATGCCAAGAGATTCTGCCAGAAAGTGTAGCGTAGCATCTAGTGTTCTCTGCCCTCTTGAGAACGCCAAGGTCAGTGATAACCAGAGGGCAATGGGGAAATAGCTGATGAATGCAGCTCAATCTAAAACACATTTCAGCCGATGCACATTCTCTGATTTTTGGGGCTGTCTTCTGCATATAATTGATATGAGCCTGTGGGCTGGTTATGCAAATGGCAGATGAGAATGTGAACCCTTCACCCCAAGAGCTTCATGGAGACAATAGCGGCAGAGTTGAATTGCATTTTTTTTTGGACTGTTTTCATGACCAGGGTGCAGCGCTGAACCCTCGGGCTCTTCTCTTTCAACCCAGGAACCCCACCTCATCCAGCTTCTCCATTTCTGTGCATTTTCCAGCACTCTGATCCTCCTTGTTTTTAATGTAAAAGCGGGCGCGTCCATTGGTAACTTGAATGTGCGGTGTCATTCGATTCCAGTTATTTTAGCTGTACAAAAATAGATGGAGAATATGGGGGAAATAATAAACATTCAAGCATGAAAATCTGTTCTAGTAGAGCCCAAAAACAAAATCGCATAATAGATCCTCTTTAATACAATCCTGATTCTGTTATGAGCAATTAATAAGTGCAAATTATTCCAAAAAATATTGGTGGCTTATTTTCTGCTCTTCATGTGTGTCTCAGGGGATGTTCAGAGCTCTACCGCATTCCTATGGTGGAGTATAAGCTGGACAGTGAAGGAACGCCCTGCGAGTACAAGACGCCCTTCAAAAGAAACACCACCTGGCACCGTGTGCCCACCAGCGGCCAGCCTCTTCCCCGCGGATCTCCCACCCAGGGTCCCGATCGCATGCCGTGCCAGCAGATCCTCCAGACCGCCATCCCACGCAGCACCTCTTTCGACCGGAAGTTGCCAGATGGACCCAGGTATCACTTCAGTTTCAGCTCCTCCGTGGACACATCTTTTCCTATTGAAATCTGAAGTGTGCATGTCTCAGTTTGGTCCACTACACATACTGCTCACCTCACTATATGAGGAACTTCATCTCCAGAGCTGCTCTGAGAGTCACTAAACAAGCTTTTTCATTTGAGAAAACTATCATCATATATACACACAGAAACTCAAAGGTCTTCACTACAACCCGCCAAAATAAAAGATTGGTTTAACTTGAAGAAACTTATGACAGAAATATATTACCATTGTACAGTAGTACTTCTCAAAGTAGTAGTAGTAGTTATAAGAATAATAATAATAATTGTTAAAACTTAATTTTAAGGAACATTACACATTTTTTCTTCCATGTTTTAAGTTTAGAAGAAAATCTTGTTTGCCAAAAATAAAAGTATTGTTAAATTTGCATTTTATTACTATTTTATAAGATTATATTGTTAATGTTTTATGCCTTTATTTGATTACCACAGTTTTTGATAATGAATTTATATTAAATCTTTAATTAAAAAAAAAAACTGAAAAACAGAATTTCTGAAGAAGAAATTCTTATTATTGTAAAAATTTGACTGTTAAAGGTTTGTGAATGCAATTGATTAGCTTTTTGATTTTTGAAATGTAATTAAACCTTTTAAATAGAATCAAGAAAAATTAAAACAGAAAACATGGAATTTGGGATAAATAAAACTGAATTTGGGAAGAAACAAAAATTATTTCATATGGCCCTAATCGCCTTCCTGTGATACTAATGATTGAACCAGATTCATTCAGATTTCATAAGTGCACAAGTGTTAAAGTGCATGAAAAATACAGCAGGATGAAGGAAGTGTGGAAGAGTTTCACAACAGAAACGATTGTGTATTTTTGGTGTATTTTCGTTCTCAAGGTCTGATGGATTTTCCTTAATTTTCCTTTATACATTTACAAACAAAATCTGCCAGTGCAGTAAGACAAAATACACTCATATTCAAGATCCAATCTTTGAAAACAAGTCTTAATAATGTATGCAGTATTGCTTTCAGTAAATTTATATCAATTTAAGATATTTATTAGATATTTTAACTGGAAAACAAAAAAAATATAGCTGCAGGCAGCTATGACGGGCCCAAGCCCTAGTGGCACCGCCACGCCAATGGCTTCAGGGCAACTGTGCAAAGTTTGGTGTGAATCCTATGAATCGCGTAGAAGCAGTAGCTAAAAATTAAGAGCCTAATTATTAAAAAAAAAATCACATTCAAACTTAAATATGTCACTTCCTGTTATTTGGAGCTAATGACTGTAAATTAGAAAGTTGTCCGGCTCGATGAGATCAATATATGTAATGTTTGGTGTTTGGTGACTGTAGGTAAAACTTACCCCCCACATTTGTCAAAAGGTGGCGCTACAGAGCTCCCTCTCCATGCCATTTCTGAGGCTTTGCCCATGTCTAAAAGCTGACCACTCTGATGTCTGTCTGTGTGTGTGTGTGTGTGTGTGTGTGTGTGTCGAGATTCGTGCAATTTGATGCATGCTAAGAGTCTCAAAAATGAGTCTCATGTTGCCATGGCAACAGTTTTTTTTTTTAACATATCAAGAATTCTTTCACAGGTCTACATCTGCTGTGTTTTGACATTATACTGATGAAGTTTGAAGGAAATCAAGTAAAATTAAGAGGGTGATTTCAAAGCATTTTGAAAGTGACACACTTCCTGCTGCCAATTGGTGGCGCTAAGACTTTGACTCGCAATAGTCACATCCATGTGATAACATTGCATAAGATGTTGAGACTTGTTTTCATTTAGATTGTGTTTTTAGTATGAGTGTATTTTGTCTTACTGCACTGCCAATATAAACTAGTTAAAAAACAAGTAATGCAAAATCTGCCAGTGCAGTAAGACAAAATACACTCATATTCAAGATGCAATCTTTGAAAACAAGTCTTAATATTGTATGCAGTATTGCTTTTTGAGTAAATGTATCATTTTAAGATATTTATTAGATATTCTAAAAATACTCTTTTGCAGTGCATAAATATGTGAAAATTGCACTGTATGTTGTCATGCCGTGTCATGCAACATTTTTGTTTCCAGTTTTCACTATCATTTACTTGCTGCTGGAAAGTGATGTGTTGCATTACCAGTGTTCCTGGCATACTTACTGACCCTGAACATCATAAATTCAGGTTCCTGTATTTGGTATGCATGTGATATGCCTTTCAAATATTATAATATGGTCATTTGTTCTTACTTGGAAGCCCCTCGTGGTGTTGATGACCTTTCCAGACTCTTCTGTGAGACCGCATGTGGAGAGAGCTGTGCGTCGCGTCAGTAATGCCACTGAGCTGTGCTTCTTCTCTTATTGGTGATGCATTAATACTATCGCTAAAAACACACTGGACAGTAATGTCCTAGCAACCACTTTAACATTGATATGGCAATGTTTGCACACTTTTCACAAAATATTTACAGGTGTTAAAGGACTTGGCATCTGTCACAGTGATGTGTTAATATGCCAGCATGCTTATTGTCCAGTGGCATTGTTTGTGCGCAAATTCACCAAATTGTGCGTTTTGGTCTGTGCATCGTTGCTTCAGACTGAAGTTGACCTGTTTGGGCAGGCGAAAGGTGAAATCACCTTCATTACGTTTCTTCACCTCACGTTCTGCGGTTGTGGAAGGTGTGTGCGATGTATGCATGGAGAATGAGAGCACTGCTGACTCCCATTAAAGCTGACGCCCGGGAGGAATCAGAAAAACATTGCAGGAGCGGGAATATTAGATGCTTGAGTTTTCACGGCTAGTACTTTTGCGAGGTGACGTGTGATTGGATCACTGGTGGTTTAGTAGACTGGATCTTAGTGGTGTTCGGAATAACATATTACCATGTGTACTCATGCTATTTTTATAGTATGCATCCATTAATAACGATCAGATTATTATGCTTTCAGATTGATTTAAACCATGTTTTATGTTAAATACTGTACCCTTTTATTTACTTGACATTTGGGCAAAAATCTTGAATTTCTTCTTCTGTATGCATAGAAAATCAAAGATGCACATTTGCCCGAATGTCAAGTAAATAAAAGGTAAATTGCACAAACATATTTAACATAAAATGGTTGAAATTGCATGATAATCTGACCATTATTGATGTCATATTAATCAGTGCAACATTTATGGGTCTGTGTGTTGCCTAATTATCCCAATTATTTCACTAATCCACTGATAAATAATTAATTTATCAGTGGATTAGTGAAATAATTGGGATAATTAATAATTGGGATAATTATTTTATAATTAATTATTTTATAAATGTATATTTTGTGTGGATTTAGTTTATTGAAAATAATTTAATTTAATATGATTTTTTTAATAAAAACGTATTCATTTTTATAACAAATATAAATGTAACAATTGAATATTAATATTATTAAATACAATATTTGTTTATTATTTCGTATACTTTATTCCATTATATTATTATTTATATATTTCATATTATATATTATATTTCATCTTAAACAACTGAAAAAATGTGCTGTTCATCTGATATAGGTTGATTTTGATTTTAGATATTAAGTAAATTTGATTTAATATAGTTATTTAATATAGTTAATTTATATTAATGTATTAATATCATTCATTCCTCAACATTGATAACAACATTATATAGTAGAAAAATGTTTAATTAAAAAGTCCCCCTGTAGTCAATAATTTTATCCCTTAAAACTCATTTTTGATCATCAAAATGACATATACGTTTTTTTTTTTTTACAGTGAAAAAAGTCTTCATGCCTTAAAATAGCTTGAATGTAACTCTACACCCTTGCTTAATTTATTATACTCAAATCTATGAATATGCTAATTAGCCCCGCCTCCACTCTCTCGCACAAGCTCAGAGATCCACTCGGTCAACTTCCTGAGGTAAACGCTGCACAATTGCGTCGCTCTTTACAACATCAGACACATAACGGTAATTAATATGATTAGTCTTTTGCTTGACTATGTTATCAAACAGCTAATAATGTGTAATAACAAACCATACTCCCGGTCCAGCTGCCTTCTTCAGAGCGGTAATAGTTAATTAGCCCGCCGGCACTTTGACGTGATTGGTTACAAGGTAGTTTGTGATGTCAGAAACACTAACGATTTCAAACCACATTTTGAGACTGTCTTTAGATCGCTGTAGTTTTAAAGAGAAAATACTCAGCAATGGTGTTGACTCATGAATTTGCACATGGTTTGTCTTAAAGCACATTAAAAACACCATATAAACAACATTAAAAACTTGATTTCACCGCAGGGGGTCTTTAACACACATTCAGCGTGTTACTCTTGTGAACAGAGTGATCAGATCAGACACATTGATGTCAGGCTGATGTTGTCTTCTTGACTCTACAGGCTCTCTGTTTGTTCGTTCAGCTGAAATCTGTTGCTCACGCCATATTGAATTCCGCTGTAGTCGTACTCCTCGGTGCCTCAGCTGCTGTGAGAATGGAAACCCATCTGTTCTCTCTCTTTCTCACGCTACAGGACCGTACAAGATATGGAGAACCCTCAGATCTCGTCCTGCAGTAAAGGAGAGGCGTCTCAACATTACCGCAGCTCACCTAGTAACCAGTCGTCCTCCAGTGACCCCGGACCCTGCGGGAGCGCCAGCTGGAACCAGCAGCCCGGATACGACGGGTAACACGCAAACACAAACTCACAGATTCCGCTGGACATTAGGGATGCACCGATATGAAATTTGGACCGTTACCGATAACCGATAATTCTTTATATTTGAAAGCCGATAACCGATATATCGGCTGATAAATCTAAATCAAAATTTTTATGTAATTTTGAGAGCCTGATTATAAAAACAAAAGTCTCACCATTAAAAGCCATGTCCCAAGCACACAATTATAATGTTCTCATTATTATATTATATAGTCTATATGACAGACTTGAGCTGCACATGTTGCAGTTACTGTATTTTCCTTTTTGAAGTGATTTTCAATCATATTTCAAGCAATTCATAACCATCATGATGAACAGTGCACATCTGAAGTGTCTCAGCTGAAGGAAATAATCCATTATTTATCGGCTTTAATATATCAGCCAAATTTTCTTATCTGGCTGATAACAATAACATTAAAAATGAACATATATCAGCTGAAACCGATATGGTGGCCGATATATTGTGCATCCTTACTGTTTTTTGGCGGAAATTAATAAAATGTTATTAATAATTTTTGATTTAATATATAATAATTTCATTAAATAAATAAATAAATCAGTTAATATAATTATATTTATATTGTTATTTAAATATTTATTTTGTATTAATTTAATTTAATACAGTTTAATTTAGTATTAATGTTTTGGTCCAATTAATAATTCAATAAATATAAATGAGTAAATACTGATAAATTATTTAAATAATATTTATTATTTTATTATAAGTATTTAGTATAGGTTTAGTTTATTTAAAATCATCTAATTTAATATTAATGTATTAATAAAAACATTTATTATATATATTATTTGTTGTAAAAAACATAAAAATATTGTTAATTTGGATTTTATAAATTAATTTAATTTTATATTTTTTTAATTAATATATTTTAATTTAAAAATTTTAATTATTTAAATAATATTTATTAATATTATATTATTTTATTATAAGTATTTAGTATATGTTTAGTTTATTTAAAATTATTTAATTTAAAATGAATGTATTAATAAATTACATTTATTATATATATATATATATATATATATTATTTGTTGATATTAAACTATTTCATTTTTTTCCATATACTTTGTTTAACTTATAAGAAACAAAAATATTGTTAATTTGGATTTTAGAAATTAATTTCATTTTATATTGTTTAATTAATATATTTTCATTTTAAAATATTAATTATTTAAATAATATTTATTAATATTATATTTTTTTTATAAGTATTTAGTATATTTAGTTTATTTAAAATTATTTAATTTAAATTAATGTATTAATAAATACATTTATTAATATATATTATTTGTTGATATTAAACTATTTAATTTTTTTCCATATACTTTTTTATCTTATAAAAAACAAAAATATTGTCAATTTGGATTTTAGAAATTAATTTCATTTTATATTGTTTAATTAATATATTTTAATTTTAAAATATTAATATTAAAACATTTGTTAATATCTGAATTAATATTATTTATTAATATTAAACTATTTCATATTGATATCATTTAATATAATACATAATATTAATTTAATATATTTTATTTAATCTTACATAAAAACTGAAAACAATTTGTTGTCTGTTATATTGTTCATCTGATATAGGCTGATTTGGTTTTAGAAATGAATCGATACGTGACGAGTCACCTGATGAATGTTCAGGAACAGTATTTGTTCGTTTACTAATTGGCTATAAAAACTTTAAGTCTCTAGCACAGCACATTTTTAGCTAATTTCACACATCTCGTTCCACTGAGAGGAAGTCAGTAGTCAATCCATAATAAATCCAATCAAGGCTGCCATTTTTTAATATCAGTAAAGAAATAAGCAATATGAATTTAGACGTGTCCTCATACGTAGAGTCTTTGATCACAGCTGGATGTGTTTTTAATCAAATTGTACATCAATGCACTGCAATGAAAGATGAATAGCCCAAAAAAAACCTTTCATCGTCCTCATTTGGTTGATTGAGGTCATTTTCCCATTCCCAAAAGGGCTAAACTCCAGCCTGTTCCATCCACAGGTGTCAGTCTCCCGTGCTCCATGAGCGCTCAGCTGAAGCCCAGGGCATGCTGGGAGACGGCGAGATGCTGAGGGAGAGGGAGCCCACCCTCGAGAGAACTCGCTCTGCAGGTGCGATTCAAACACAGCCTCATACATCCAGAGCTTTGTAGTTATCCTTCATAAGAGTGAAGGTCAGCGAGACAAATATACTGGAAATTATACAGTTCCTTAACCTGCTGGAAAGAAAATAGGTTATTGTTAGGGTTGCACTGTTAATTAGAACCGAATTGCTATTGCTATGGTCATTATTAGCAGTAATAGTTATTGTGGTCAATCTGGTTTTTAGAATATCATAGCTGAATTAGTTGCTGCACCAAGATCCAACAGCCCTACTGAAGGTCTAAGATGTCTAGATCAGTTTGCACCATCTAATGACCAGTCTGGACCAGCTAAAGATCAGTTTCTTTGCTCTTATGTTCACTTTAATCAGATGTTCTGGGAAACTTATCCTTTATTATATCTTCACAGAGGCGAAATGGCACGTCCCTTCCACCAAGATCCTCAACTCTTTGAAGGAAAGAGGCAAGGATTCACCGAACAAGTTGACGCGGGTAAGATTATTCCCACTTGACACTCTGGTAGAGTAAAAGTGAAGACTGTGATTTTGCCAAGAAGAGCCTTTTTGTAGATCAACATGATTTGTTCTGATCTTGTAAGGAACAAATAACAAAATAAAAGCTCCAATAAAAGCTTTTATTGACACCAGCGAATGACTGATCCTGGAATGTGTCTATAGATAGGTGAAACTCCGCCTCCACAGAAGAAATCAACGCCTACTTCATCATTGCAACGTTAGCCCCGCCCACTGGCGCGTTAGTGAGATGAGGAGGAGAGAAGAGCGATACAGGACTAAAATAACATTACCTTTCAAAGGATCCTAATGCAGGAATATGGTTATTTTTCAACAATGTGAATGTCTCAGTTGAGCTTTATTTATTTGTATTCGGTTCATTTCACTGTGGATTCTTTGGTAAATCAATCGCATTTCGGACTTTTACGATATGGACTCAACAGTTCATGTACAGTCAGATGATCTTTGTCTGTGTGTCAGTAAATCAAACCAGTGACTAAACGCTCAACTTCACCTTGTTTCTCTTAGTAGATGAAAATAATCTGCTATTTAAACTGTGATTAAATTATATATAGAAAGTGATCAAAGAACGCTCTCTTTACAATCTCTGGAGCTGTCAATCAAACAGCACGAGTTTATCAGTGACTGAGTTCTGGACTCACACCAAAACCCCCGTTTTATTCAACGAATCTCTTATTTACATGGCATTTGCACTGTTAGTTATGATGAAAGCATTCGTTAGTGTGCAGAAATTGAGTTGCAATGACGAGATCTCTGCTTTCATGAGCTCAACAACATGTCTGTGATCGACTACAATGTTCATCACTGCAACCTTTCATGCCACGATCTAAATATAATGCCATAGATCTAAATGTAATGCAACACTTTTCACGATTAGTTAACCTGTAATAGTAAAAAACATGCTAAAAGTTTTCGAGAGAGTAATTCTTAGCTATTCCATATGTAAAGATGTCAGCCAATCACAGCAGTGGGCGTTTACACTGAAGTCTCACAGCAGACACGCCCCTTAAAACAGAGCGTTCAAATACAATCAGGGTAGGAAAAATACCTTTTATTTCTTAATTATGACAATTTTTGATGTAAAAATCATACTAACATTATAAGTGCACCCCAGGAAACATTATAAAATAATAAAACATCACAGTTCATGACCCCTTTAAATATAAGGCCCTCCATTGTCCACAATAATATTCAAAACCCTTCCTCATGTAGCCTAAGGTTTTCCTTTGGTATCTGCTGTAATGATGAAGTTTATTTATTTAATTTACTAAAACTAGGATTAAAATAGCTAACTAAAATAATTATAATTATAATATAAAATTATAATTATAATTATATATTGGACATTAAATAAGAATTTTTAAAAATATATTTCAGAATCAGGGTTGTTAACTGAAATAAAATAAAAAAATAATATATAATATATATATATATTACTTGATATACTACAGTTAAAACTGAAATAAAAATTAATAAAAAGCTACATTTTTATAGACATATAAAAAAAATCAATAACTAATAAAATTACAAAAAGACAACAAAATTACTAAAATGAAAATGGAAAATACAAAAATAAAAACTAATTGAAAATATGAAAGAAAAAAAAAGTATCTCAGTGATACTAAAATAAGTCTACCCAATAAAATTTGATCATAATTAGAAAATATTATCATAATTATTGGCATAAATATATAAAAAAATATTCTTTATAAAAATGCCAGTGGCGTTTTAAGATTTTATTAAGACTTTTAAGACTTTTCCAGGTCTAGAAATCACACTTTTAAAATGAGGCTACCTTATATGTCAAGGTTTTCCAAGACAGAAATGAACCTGTTATTGAGAGGATGAATTCACCTAAGAAATATTTAGATTTTTACTTGTTTTAGCTCATTTTAATGCTTGTTTTGTATTATTGTAAATCATTAGTTAAGGACCACTGCCCTAAAACGCTAAAAATTGTTCGATAGTAATTTTAGACAAACCAGGATGTCCTACTTGGCAAAATCACGCTCGTCCTACACACAGCTGTATAGAAGGTCAAGAGGTCTGGTTCATTCAAAGGACAGAAGACCGCTG
Organism: Culter alburnus; assembly: GCA_028476615.1. Lineage (NCBI taxonomy): Eukaryota > Metazoa > Chordata > Actinopteri > Cypriniformes > Xenocyprididae > Culter > Culter alburnus. The sequence goes on from JAOTNS010004103.1 coordinate 1,495,637, forward strand.
ACAAAATAAACTATGTGCTTTATTTATAATTCAGTTGGTTAGTCGGCTAGCCAGCAGGCATTCGTTTATATATGCAACTGTATGTTTATAAATGCCGAACGAATTCATAATCTAGGGAAATTCCCCCTGGGAAATTCACTGCGGGAACAGTGTCAGAATGTGTTTTAATGTGGTAAGTGAGATTTACACTTCACATATGAACCAGTTTATCAAGTGGAAACATGGGCTGGATCTGCTGCTTGGGAAACCACTCCAGTTCGTCTTTAGGGTGTTAACTACCTACAGTACGCCGAAAACCTTGATATGACAAACACGCACACAGAGGCGCAGTGAGCCCCGCTAGTCGTGCTGTCAGTGTGCATGTGCATCAGTGTGATGAATGAATGGAGATAAGGTCAGTCTGCCCTTGGTGCTGCCGCTCTGTGCTGTTATCAGGGACACGCTCGTGTTTGTCTGTCTCTCTCACCATCTATCTCACCTTGAATGTTAGTTTTACCCAATATCTCTCACTTCCTGTTCCAGTAATAGCATCTGACCACCGGCAGCCAATTCAAAGTAAATTGCGGTCGTTTAACGCAGGGCAGCAGGGGTCCAGAAACAACAGGCTCCTGTAGTGATGCAGCTGTATTATATATAAGCTCTCTTCCAAAACGTTTGAGCTGAAATGATCCTCATACAAACTGTTAACTGTAGCTATGTTTCCATCCACCTATTTTTATGCAAATTTTGGGACTGCATAAAAAACACTGGATGCAAAAAAATGTGCATAAGAATCGTATGTGCTTAATTGAGGAATACAGTTTTATGTAGAGTTAAAGTTAATGAGATAAATAAGTGATGATTGTGCATTAGTGATGAACACCTGCTGTTAACAAGCAGAATCACTGAAGAGAAACACAAGAACTACAACTGACTTCAGCCACAGCCTAAGATGAACTCAACTGAAGATAAAAGACATTAAATCTCTCAAGATCTGATTAAACAATTCCACAAACAGCATATTATCTCATTAACTTTAACTCTGTTCAGTGTTATTTTAACTCTATGTAGAGAGGGACCATTTAACTCTGGAGATTTTGCTGTGTACATGCATATAAACTACGATGGAAACACATTTACCGAATAATAAATCCCTCGATGCGCATCAAAAAAGTCATGTGACTGCCTCAACAGGGGATGTGATTGGATAAGCGGACTAACCAGTGGACCAATCTCATCGCACAGCATCTCAAATGTTGGTTTGGTCATTCTGAAATGTCATCAAAATAGTTTGTATTATGACCTCCTAGAACTGTCTCACATGATTGCATTCCCAAACATCAGGCATCCTTCTTTGGATGCAAGTATTGCGTTTCATCTGCACGATCTGAGATGCAAGTCATTTATGATGTATGAAAAATGAGTTTCTTTCCCGATTGCAGCAACTTCCATTTTTATTGCAGATATTTTCTGACAATTTCCTTGGAAGTTATGATTTTGTTCTCTTGATCACATGGGATGGAAACAAGGCTTTATTCACAAATGTTTTATGCAATATTCCAATTTTTCGCATAAGTTAAATTTGCAACTTTGGATGGCAACATGATGCTTTAAAATGAGTAATGCACACAAATATGGGCTCGAGCACAGATGGTGTGAGGATCTTATTGGAATTGCTCCATTTCTTATTATTCTTCTCTGAAATGAATCAGATTTTTGAGGGCCTAAACATGCTCAAAAACTCATGAAACTTTGCATACGCATCAGAAGTGGTGAAAATTTATGCCTGATATGGGTTTCAGAATAAGGTGTGGCAAAATGACACCACCTATAAAATTTCAGCGAAGTGCCTCTTGTGCTACGTTTCACGTACAGGTATGAAATTTGGTACACACATGTAACAGCTCAATACCTACAAAAAAGTCTCCTGGAGCAAAATCTGAAGTCAGATATTTTGAATTTTCTCTGCAAAGTTTGTGCAGTTTTTGCCAAGTACGTTGTACTTTAACAAACTCCTCCTAGAGATTTAATCTGATCAACATCATATTTGGTCAGTCTCATCTAAAGGCCTTAGCGACGTTAAATTGCGAAGATCTTGAGTTTTCTCTGAAGGGCGTCTCCGTGACGGCCTGACAAATTACGATGTTTCGCCATGAAACAGGAAGTTGTAACTCGGGCATACAATGTCTGATCTGCCCCAAACTTCACATATTTGATAAGAGTCCTGACCTGAAGACATCCACATGCAAATATTCAGTTACAGTCATAGCGCCACCTGCGGGCAACAGGAAATGGCATGCTTTACACTGTAATTCACTCCCTGAAACACATTTAAATATGCCATGAAGTACCAAACATGTTAGAAACACATTAAATCATGCACCACTTGGCTATACTAAGTGCTAATGTACATGGCAATATTCAGTTATTGTTAAATCAGGAAGTGTGGCACTTCAAAATTATTTCTCTTATATTTACCTGCTTACATGCATTACATACATTCTCTTGGCTGATTCATTAATTTATTTATTTTCACAGAGCTTGTTGTAAACACATTTTTTGGAAGGATATATGTGCTGCTGCATGAAAATGAAGTATCTTAGAAAGCATTATAATTTTGCTGCTTGCTGTTTTATATTTGCATTTACCTCAGTATAATTGACTTTTCATTAAGCCCCGCCTTAAACGTTATTAACCAATCGTACTTTAGAATCTAAATGCATACATGTAAATGCAGACGTTAGACAAAAGATTTTATGGAGGATGTGTTTGGCTGATTTTTAATGTATTTTTACAATAAATTTCCTAAAATACATGACAGACTACATTTAATAGTGATACTTTTTTCCTTTTTATGCTTAAACTGTGTTGTCTTCCTTCGAAAATGAAAAAATTAGTAAGAACATCTTAATTTGCTCCAAGGTAAATTAATGTTAATTACTTAGTTTCACTTACACTAATGTTATCACTTATAATTTCCTTCAATTGAGGCTTTCTCTCTTTCAGTGACTGTGGAAAGCACTTGCCTGTATTCTGATTTGCAATCACTGCAGTTTTTAATCACGTCACTTCTTAATTTAACAATTTCTATTAAAGAAAATGGCAGATAATGTCTTAATTCCTTCCTTCCCACGTTAAGTATAATACCCAATCAGTTTTTACCACTTCATGCTGTTCAAATGAATCTCAGTAGACATGTTCTCTAATGCTTTTCTCAGTTAGCAACAGACTTTTAGATTTAATCTACAGCATATGATTTATTGTGATTGTGATGAAGAGTTATAGTGGGTTTGCAGCTGTAGAGCCTCTGAACAAACATGAAAAACCATGATAGATTAAAGGACTGTCTCATTATCCACGTTAAGTGGAATGTGTTTTACAGCTGCATTAATGAGTGTGTTGGATCATTTCATGGCAGTCTATATAAAAGCAGGTTTAATGTCAGAATTAGTCTCTTAATTATGTTTTCTGTTGTCTGTTTGCCTTTTACCATCTATATCAATAACTTACAAACCGTTTCATCTCTGAAATGGTCTCTAATGTCTGTTGCATTGTCTGAAATGCTGTTGGCCGTATCCACTGGGAGATGTACATGGCGCCGTTCACCACAGGCTCTGCTCTCTTGATTTATTACGCCTATTGTCTGCGCACTAATTAATGAATACAGCTCATATTTGCATACATTACCAGTCACAGAATTATTCATTAGCTCACAGTAATTAGTTTTGCTGGTCTTTGCAGTGTGCAGTGGTACGTTTAAATTGGCATGATATTAGTTTGGACTAAAGAAGGTGTCACATGACAAAGAATATGACAGCAAATTTGTCCCGTTTTCCATCTGCTAATTAAAGAATTATAGATAATAAAATATGCTAGCATGCACAAAACGCCACATATACAATGGGATGATATGTATTGTGTGTTGCAATGTGAGCTACTGAAACACTGAGCATTGCTATTTATGCTGCCAGTATTTTTTTTATTTTAATATTTTTTATATATATATTATTCATATATTATTATATTTTAATATTATATATATATATATATATATATATATATATATATATATAATATATATATATCATAACATAAAATTCATATTCACAAAATATATATATATATATATATATATAGAATTTTTTTTTTATTGTTTTGTTTTCTTGGGTGTTGCTAGATGGTTGCTAGGGTATTCTGGGAGGTGACAAGGTGACAAACATGCCTTAGTAAAAGGTCCCTATAATTAATGTTTCCTCGGTGTGTATATTTGTCTTCCTCCAGCAGGGCGGCGATAAGAACTCCAGCCACTCCAGCAGTAACACCCTTTCCAGCAACGCCTCCAGCAGTAACAGTGATGAGAAGCACTTTGGCTCCGGGGACCTGATGGATCCTGAGATGCTGGGTCTCACCTACATTAAAGGAGCCTCTACTGACAGCGGCATTGACACCGCGCCCTGTAGCATGACCCCGGGAGTGGCCAATGCATCCGTGGCCCGTGTCGTGCTTCAGGGCCGGGGTGCGTCTGATCCAGGACACCCGTGGACACCGGAGCTGACGGAAGAAGGTTCAATGGAGGAGGACCACGGCAGGTTGTACCTTCCTCAGAGCTACGCCGCAGCTATGGCCGCCGGACATACGCCCGTGGATGGGAGTATAGGAGACCTGAGCGAGATCTCATCTCATTCCAGGTGAGCAAAAGAGTGCTGCTGTTTAGGAGAATATAAATAGGTCAGATTTGTAGCTTGGGTCTGAATGGATCAAGCATTTCCTGGTTCCAAGCGGTGTGTTTTTGCCAACATTATTTATTAGTCTACTGTTTAGATTCCCACTCAGACCATGTGGAATGCTTCCAGTCTGCTATCCTTTATTGTTTATAAATATGTTCATATTCTTCCAGCTACACACAAACACACAATTAATTGGGTCCGGTTGTTTTGCATATGCAGCTGTGTGGATTCTCTTGGAGAGTGAGGGATGGTCATTTTTTTTTAAACTGCAAGTCAGCAGACTTTTTGCATCTAAATTGCTATCACTGACTTCTCATTTTGAAGATGCTGAAAGCAAACTATTATGCAAAATTTACTTTTACATGGTGTTTGAACATAAATGTGTCGGCAGTGTGTACACAACCACCATATAATGATAAAAATTCCACCCACTCTTTTTTATATACTCCCCATAAACAGCGTCTCAAATTGAGTTGTTTGTGTTTTCTGTACATTGTGACATCGCACTGTAACAGGCCCCGCCCACAACTGGTGATGGAATCTGCCCTGTTAGCTTAGCTCCTCCCCTGAGTGAGCCGTACACAGTCCGCCATAAATGTTATCGATGAAAACAGTTATCCACTGCGCTACTTTTCTATTGCTTTTCTATGTAAATGTGCTAGATGGACGTGTTTGACCGTTGCGCTCGCGTCTCGCATCTCGCATCTTTTACAGTGTCTCGTGCAGGAAATGGCATTTTAAAAATGCAGCGCTCAAGTTAAAAGAAGTTTAACTACCTTGGGTTTTCCACTGCCCACGTCTCGTGTTTTTATGTGTGAATAGTACCGAATCAGAGGTAAAAACGCAAGGTCTGTTTAGCATGTTTACATAGAAAATAATGGAAAAGCAGCGCATTGAATTGCAAAAATGTGTTCTGTGGAAACGGCCCCATGCTGTTTCTCCTTTTTTGTTGTTGCTGGAGTATCCAAGGCATGAGCTGTGAAGGCTTCGCCCACTTCTGGAAATGGGGGCGGGGAGCAGCAGCTCATTTGTATTTAAATATATACACACGAAAACAGCATGTTTTTGCTTCCAACCAAAAAAGGGCATTTTAGGCATGGTATAATAAATGATCTGTGGGGTATTTTGAGCTGAAACTTCACAGACACATTCTGGGGACATCAGAGACTTATATTACATCTTGTGAAAAGGGGCATAATAGGTCCCTCTTTAATTACTTTCTGTTATCTTCAGAGTGTTCTTATATTCTTCAGGATGAGTTTCAAATGCATAGACAAGTGAGGTTTCAAAAGTACACTATTTTAGGGAGTATTATTAGAGCCTCTTAGAGGACAGTTATGTCAACTAAACCCTTGTAAGCATAGACTGTTACATAAAAGGCAGGAAAATGGTAAGAAGTCTCTTTGAGATGGAGCGGAGAGAATGGCAGCTGTCATGTTGTTGAAGAAAGGTCAGGGTCCTGCTCGTGGCCATCTTGTCAGTTCTGATGTGTGTGTTTTTGAATGTTTGTCTTGTGAATGCATTTCTAAAAGATGCCCGAACAGAGCACTGTCAATACAGAATCCACCCAATGTCTCTTAAATGGAAGCCCAGGGGATTGTTCTTAGAATTAGATCACTATTGATCTAATTACTCGTAGGGCGTTTTCAGAAGTGTACATTTATTTCCCTTCTTCATGTAACCACCAGTGCTTAAATTAATTAGTACAGGAAGTAATTTCATATTGTTTTGATGCTTGGGTCTCACGTTCATTCCCATGTGCGCTGGCCAGTGGCTCTCACCACTCCAGCAGCCCCTTACCCCACAGCTCCAAGCTCACGTCCTCTCCAGAACATCCCGGAGCCAGGCAGTTCCCTACAGTAGCCAGGAGCCCGGCCCAGCATTGAAGCACACACACACAGCCACCGTAGGAGGGCCGATGACAAACTGATCCCGGACGAGCCCCCAATTCAGTCCGAGTGTGGGTGAGTGTGTGGACGTGTGGAATAGGATTAGCGAAGCACAATAATCAGTATCTTCTGATTAAAGTTCATTTAGGGTACAATAGGGCTAAAGGTGCCGTGGGGCAAAAGGCGCCTTTGTTTTTATTTTCCTCTAAACCACTAGATGGCACAAAAATTGTGAGTCAGTAACATATGTGTGTGCGTGTGCTTCAATGAAATTCAGCACGTTAATATAGAACAGTGACTAAACTGACTTGGAACTGCCTGTGCATTAAACCATTTTATTGCACACCTTCCAGCCAATTAGAATATTCGAATATTCAGATAGACCATGGTATAAAAATGATTTATCAAATATAAAAATGATGAATTATCGTTATTAACCAAATTTTCAGTGCACCACTAAATAGGATGCATCTGCTGGTATGATTGGAAAGAAAGGTTTTATTTAATTGTTTAGGCCACTAAAAGCAGCATTATAAAAGCTAAGACACTTATGAGAGTAATTTGTTGTATAATTTAATTTACCATTGGCCATTACCACATACTTGGAGACCTCAGAATCTCTAGAGCGTGTAAAGCTCTCAAGTAAAACTATGTTTTAAAAGAGTTGTATTGTGATTTCCTAATGTGAACAATTAGGTTGGGCTTTAGATTTGATTAAATTTAATCTTGCCCTCCAAGCTTGTGCCAGAGTGACTCATTAATCGTCTGGTTTAAAAGGCCAGGAGAGACCAATCTATTCCGAGACTGGATTTAGCCACCGGCGAAGTTCTTTCACTTCTATTTATCCAATTAATCTCTCTGCTGGCACAATCATCAAGCAATTCCAGTGTTTAAGGACAAAAAAACATTTTCAGTAGGTTACTACTGATCAAAGTGAATCTTTCCTCAATCGATCCAAGTATCACCACAGCCTGGAATGAACCGTCAGTAGATTAGCGGCTTCATCCAAGTGAGTTCTTGTGCTAAAACAGCTCTGTAAATGCACAAATGTAATATACTAAGCATGTGTCTCCCCTCATTATTGAACTGTACAATGATGTTCAATCTTTGGGGACTGGACCATTCCACACAGAAGATCAGTGTTTCCCACTGGACTCCAAACAGATCCTGAAGGGGAGGCGATTAAGCCACAGCCACTATTCTATTTTTGTTTTTCCTCCTTCTAGGGAACCATGTTTTTATTTTTAGATCATGACGATGTTACTGGGAAAAGACTGGTATTAATTTATGTTGAATGAATTTATGTATATTTGGCCACTTTTGGCATTGAGATGATGGTCAAAAATAGTTCGCCTTAATTCGCTCTAGAGGAGTGTGAATTTGAATTAAATTGGTCACACCCTGCTCATGGGGACCTACTGTCCTGCAAAATTGATTTCCAGCTGCTTCAGCACACCTGCCTGTGATTTTCAAGCAATCCAGAAGAGCTTGATTAGCTGGTTCCGGTGTGTCTGATTAGGGTTGGAGCTAAACTCTGCAAGACAGTGGGTCCCCAGGAGCAGGGTTGAAGACCTCTGCTCTATTGTTCTCTGCTTCATCATCCATCCATCCATCCATCCATCCATCCATCCATCCATCCATCAATCAATCATAATCATCAATCAATCAATCAATCAATCAATCAATCAATCAAATCAATCATCAATCTTCATACAATCGTGTCCATCCATTCATCATATCCTCAATAATCATCATCAATCAATCAATCAATCAGTCATACTCCATATCATCATCTGTCCATCATGTCATACATCCATCCATTCGTTCTCCATCCATCCATCCACCAATCCAATCAATCAATCATCAATCAATCAATCATCTGTCTACTCATACTATCCATTCATCTCATACTGTCCATCCATCCATCCACCTCCATCCACCAATCAGTCTATCCGTTCATCCACTCATCCATCTATCCTTGTCATACTATCCATCCATCCATCCATCATCATCATACTGTGTCCATCCATCCATCATTCTGTCTGTCTATCTATCTATCGGACTGTGTCATTTTATTGTTTTATCTATTGTCTTTATTCATTTAAACTTTAACTTTACAAATTACAGTTGAACACATTTCTTTGAATGTTAATTCATTATGTCACACTTCCTTACATTCCAATTCAAATTTCACTTTGTTTGCTACCTCAGTTCAGTAAAAAATGCTTTTGATCTTAAAGTTTTCAATCTAAAATGCAACAAAATATTCCTTTAGGGGAGCAATTTTGCTTAGGCTGTAATTATTTATAATTAGACTTATCCTAAAACAAAAGACGTCTATGTTACGTCCTCATTCAGCTAGAAAAGCGAGTGTGTACTTATGCTCTGGTTGAAACTCTCTCAGGTCCATCTCTCCAGTAATGTCTTTTGTTCTTCTTAGATGGATGGTGCGGCTGAGCTGTTTTCCCCAGCTGTTATGAAAGAAGCCTTGTAATGCATTTAGCATCTCCATTCTTGGTTTATTTCACGTTACGCAACTCAGCCTCTTGACAAATCATCCAATATTTCTCACATTTATTGTGCCTGTTAATGAAGCTTTTTCCCGTTTGCAGTGTGTCTTGACACTATAAACCTTTCACCAGCTGCTAACTTTATTCTCTGTTTCTTCTACTTTCCTCGGCTTCTTTTGCTCAGTGGAGCCGAGAGCTTGTTGTCTTTCCTTCTGAAGGCTCTAGCCGAGCGGTCCAGGTACAGACACCACCCCCCCCCCCCCCCCCCCCCACTGTGTATGTTTGTGCTCACGCTGTTAGTGAACTTTCCCCTTTGAACCCTGACCTTTATGTTCTCCTCACTGAGTGTAAATGTCTCGAGTTGAAATTCCCCCTGCTGTGCCACACCGACCCTCCCCTCCGTGCTCACCTCGACAGTTTCTGTCAGGCTCAGACGTAGCCTGTAGTGCTCATATCAACAGTTGCTCATAGACACATACACCAGTAAAGGCCAATGGGTCACCAAGTGTGTTGAAGCCACGGCGCTAGTGCCAGACAGCTGTGATGACATTGTCCAGTGCCTGCGGGCTTTGAGTGAGTTTTAATACGCCCTCTTCACTACTGCACTTGTTTGGATTTTCGCTGCATTGCTCAGTTGTTATTTTTAGCCTAGGCTAAATCCGTAAAGGACGACACACCTTTCACTGCACTGTCTGAATGTGACCTTCTCACAGTATTAATTAACTCACCTCCAGTATTTACACACTTGCTAAGTATTTTTAACTTTGCAGCAGCTTGTATATTAGTAACCTTTAAGTTTTGCCTATAACTTTCTAGAAGAAATTAAGCTATGCATGGAAATGCCTGTCATTGTTTTCCCTATGGAAGTCTGTCAGCTGAGCCTGATTCTACATCCATAATAGGATGTTATCCATTGAATACCACAGGTTTAACCGCAAGATATACTAGTACATTCAAGTTGTTGAACCAGTTACAACATTAAACCTTAAGTGGCTATTATGTGTGACTGTTTAGCAATTTCGATAATGTAGATACATTTCAGTACAAGTGAAATTGACAATCATTATGTATATGGCCCTGTTTACACGTAGTATTAAGATGCACTTTGGTCAATCGAGCGAGTGAGACAAATTCCCGTTTAAACCTGGTGTTTCAATCCGTCTCTTTTGTCCACTTTCGACCACTTCTGTCCTGATTTCTTCGAGGGGAGGGTCTATGGGTGGGTAAATGTATAGGATTTTTCAGATCTTTTGATCTAATGGACGAAATAAGCCTGTGCAATTTACATATGAATGCAAAAAGAGGTGACGGGAAAACATACAAAGAGCATCAGCTTTCGTTTCTGCTCTTATAGCCACGAAACCACAACGAACACTGTGAGTGTGTGTTAGAAATCAGGAATGACCAACCAAACTTGGGTCTTTAGCCGACAAAGTTTAAATCCCGTCTTGCTAGTGTCCTTCCCATAATGATTACAGTAGGCGGATAGTAGATGGTCTTTTGTGGCTGTTCGAATGCATTTGACCACGAGCAAAGCAATCCTTTCGAATGCATTTTCTGCTACCTCTGGAAGGCCGCATCTACACTGCAGGTCTTGATGCCCAGTTCTGATTTGTTGGCTGTATCAAATTGTTTTGATGACCAGCTTACTTATCTTCTTTTAAAAGTAACCCATATCCGATATCTGCATTTACATTAAACACGAATCGACGTGAATGCGAAACAACCCAAGGTAGATGTGCTGACCCAGAAAATCTTAGGCCGAAAAGGTTTGTAATTTGCAGTGGACGCAGATGAAATGATAATACAAGCTTTTGCTTTCCGCACCATCTTTAAAGGTCAGCAAAACTCTGGGTTGAGCCTTCGTCCTTCATTACGCCATTGAAAAGAGTCATGTGATCACAGTTGGTGTCCACCAGAGTTGACGTCATTCGCCACTATCGCTTTTTCAATGACGAACGACTTTCATTGACGGGAATATCCGATCTGTGCTTTTACATGGCAGACGCAAATGCATGTATCTGATTCATATCAAATTTATTTCCACAAATGAATAAAGCCTGAAACCGATCTGAGGATATCAGAATCAATGTGCTTTTTTCCTGCTTAGACGTTCGTGGGCCATATCCGATCTATACCACATGGGAGGAAAAAATCAGGATTGGGTCACTTGAACCATGTAATGTAAATGCGGCCGAAGTGGTTGAAAGTGGACAAGCTTTATATATATATTTAATGTTTAAATAGTTTTATGATGATTAATGTTTTGCTACAGATATTGTCGACAGTTTAATTTGTATTTAATATATAATTTCTTGTGTTCAGGTTTAGTTTTAGTCCATGTGTGTGTGTGTGTGTGTGTGTGTGTGTGTTTCTGCATGCTGTCTGACAGCTATGTAACACCCTGCCAGTCACACACACACACACACACTACACGCAGTCACCACACTATCAAGGTCACATTGCTCTGCCACTATCCTTCCCCTTCCTCCTTTTCACCCGATGGAAGGATGTGTTATAAACTCATAGTTTAGTGTTCTGTGTGATAGTGATTAACATTACACTTACCAGCCGCATTTACACATCTTCTGTAATGCTCACTGTCTCCACAAGCTGAAGAATAAGAGACAAAAGAATAAGACAGACAGACCCTCGATCATCTATGTTTGACCACCAGCATGAGTAACCCTGGTTCTTCCCTCACTCCTGAACTCAACGCTGGGCTTTACAGCATCACTGGCCTGCATTTATAACCCGTGTCCGGCTCTGTTTGTTCCCACAGGCAGCTGTATGCCGGAGAGGCGTCCTGTCGGCTACAGGAGAGAGGACGCGACAAACTGAAAGACACGGGTCTGCAGCCCAACATGTCTAAAGAAGAATACATGAAGATGATGCTGCCTGAAAGCCCACCTGGAGAGAGCGGCCACAGAAAGGTACACCGTCAAAAATGAAGTTGTAAATAAAATTATAGCTGCGAGCAGCAATTATCGGGGTTCAAGCACTTTAAGGCCTTTAAGCACATGCGTAGAACAGTATTATGTTTTATTTAGCAAGCCTGTAACCATCTTGATCATAGGTGAAAAAGACTATTTACAGCCAACCAGGCAATTTAGCATAGGAAATATATGGTTTATAAAGCTTTTCACAGTTATCGAGGTTGAGCCTAAAACCTAGGACTAGTTTGCCAAAGTTTTTGAAATAGTCTCCAATATTTAATGAATGATTCAATGGACAACGGCCGTCCTAGAGGCAAAGTTGCTCAGAATGAGTTCTACCATGTGGTATGAATTTCAAAAATTTGCCCGATAGACAATCCTTTACGCTTGTGAAAAACGCAAATGTGCCGATTTTTTACAGACCTGTAGGGCCGTGAGTCAAACAGGCCCAGTGAGTTTCATTCCGATCAGTCTCTGTTAACCTTGTCTGATAGCTGCTCATTCATTGGTCAATGGCGGACATGTTTTTTGAGATACACATCAATGTCCTTATAGACAATCATAGCACATCAGACAAAGACACTGCATGCCAATTTTCAAGTCAATCGAAATAATGGTGAAGTAGTTATTGCCATTTTCATGGTTTTTTTCTTGTTATAGTGCCACCAAGTGGTCAGTCCTCTTTCACACACCCACAGAATGAGCTCTTACATAGGTGTGCTGAGTTTGGTGAAAATATCTCATTCCGTTCACGAGTTATAGCCATTTTAGTAATAGTAGCTCCTCCCACTTTGAACGTTTTGGCGGCTCTTAGGGGCCGTGAATCGAAATTCCAACTTTTTTTGATAATTATTGATATTTAGATTCTAGAGAATCTTGCTGCACTGGTTTGGTTCTGATCAGGCCAAAAACCTAGGACTAGTAGGTTTTTTAAAAACTTCAAAATACACAAAAATTACGACGAATGAATCCGAGCAAATGATTCCAACGATATAAGACACTTGAGTCTACGCCTAACGGTTTAGGAGTTATGAGCCATTTCGTACTTTTCACCGCTGTAGCGCCCCCGTCAGGCAGAACGGGGTGAGCCTTGGTGACGTTGTAGACAGTTCTTCAATTGTAATTATTTGAGAAATTATTTGAGCTCATTCTGTGGTCGCGTGAAAAAGGATGCAGCGACAGGCCAGTTGATGGCGCTATAAAAACATGAAAACGGCTATAACTACTTCACCGTTAGCCCGATCGACTTGAAAATTGGCATGCTGTGTCTTTGTCCGAGGTGCCATGACTGTCTTTTGAAGACATTGACATATCTCAAAAAACATGGCCGCCATCGGGCAATGAATTTTGAGCAGCTATCAGATTAACGGAGGACGATCGGAACGAAACTCGCTGGGCCTGTTTGACTCACGACCCTAGAGGCCTGTGAGCAATCGCCACCTTCACTTTTTTCCCGTGCATATATTGCACGATTTTTCGCACACGCCCACAACATTCGTACCACATGGTAGAACTCCTCAATTTCTGAGGGCGAAAATTGTAAACGTAAATCGTAAAGCACATTTTTTTCAGTGTGCACATGCAGAATAGCTTTTTTACATACTGAGATAATGTTCACTAGATCCAAATACTACGGTACTTTAAAATACACCATGGTACTGAAATGCATGCTACTCCAAGAATACCATGGTACTGTAGTTCCATAGTATATGTCCAAAATACCATGGAAGTACCTTTTTTGGTAGGGCTTTTAGACATGATACCATGATAATACCATGGTTTTTAGACATTTACCAGAGTAATCATGTATTTTCTATTGTAATACCATGTTTTTTGAAAATGGACCATGCTAATACAGTGTTTTTAGAGATGTACGATGGTGAAGTACCATGGTAATACCATAGTGTTTTAAATATGGACCTTGATAGTACTATGATTTGGGGCTTTAACAATGGTAACACCATGTTTTTACACATTTACCATGGTAATCATGTTTTTTTGACATACCATAATGCCATAATATTTTTTATATGTGATAAGAGTTTATATCATGGTAATACCACATTTTTGGAGATGTACGATGGTAAAAATGTTTGTTAGACAAGTACCATGATAATACTATAGTGTTTTAGATATGTACCTCGATGCAATACTGTGGACATTTAAAGTGGTAATACCATGTTTTTTGATATTCCACAGCAATGCTTGGTTTTTGTACTTTAATACTGCGTTTCTAAAGTAATACTTTAATTAAACTTACTGTTGTTGTTTTTTTTTTTTTAGATTTTTACAATAGTAATACCATTTTTTTGATGCATCATAGTAATAAGTTGGTTTTTGTACATGTACAGTACCATCAAAGTACCTTTGAATACCATGTAGTATATGAATATGGTAATTATTAGTTTACATGCTCTTTCTGGTGTCAAATAATGCCTTTCCATCAGCTCTGATTAGTATGTGAATGTAGTCTCAGTCAGGGCCGTGTCTCACACACACACACACACTCAGAGGGCTGTAGCGCTGATAACCTCAGTGTGTGAAGTGAATGAGGGCTGAACAAACATGTGTGTTATCAGCCAGAGCTGCTTCTGGACACACACACGATAACACGAGTCTCTCACCGAACAGATTCAGTTTTGGTAATCTGATTGACGAGCGCTCGCTGCGTTTGTTCCCTTCGTGTTGTGTATTCGAGGGAGGAAGCTGTTGGTCGAGCGTCTGTTTTTTGAAGTCCCCTCTGCTCCTGGAGACCGTCTTAATTGCATTTTGAGTTCCCGCGTCTCTCCCACAGCCCGTTATCTGGCAGGAAAGGCTGGAGTAGATGCACAATGCCCTATTTTTAGTGGTCTGTGTCATGTTGCAGTGCCCTCAGAAGCAGACGGGTCATTGTGCTCTTAGGGTGAGGTGAGGCATGCTTTAAACCGTCGCATCCAGCTGAGCTGACAGTGTGTTATTATACATGTTACAGCAACTGGGAAATCAGTGCTTCATCTGCAGTTCTCTAACATCTACTTTTTCTGCAGGTAGTTGCTGGGGTGTTGCTTACTGGTCCAAATAAACAGAGCCCACTGAAAGTCTCTCTGATGTTCTGGTTTCTTGGGTTCCTCATTTAATGTTTTTTGTTATTGTTGTTTTGTTTTTGTGCTAGATTTATAATAATCCTGCAGTGTGATAAATGCATCTATAAAAGTGCAATGTAGCCTCTTGTTTGACATAACTGCATACATAATTATAAATAAATATTTATAAAAAATACCATTAATTTATTTATATTAATTAATTGAATTCATAATAATTAATTAAATCCTAAAATGATCAATAAATAGTATTTTATTTGGATATTAAAATTTAATTATTCTAATTGATCATTTTTAGGATTTAATTAATTATTGTGAATTAAATTAATTCATATAAATAAATTATTAACATTTTAATATCCAAATAAAATACTATTGTTTTTCTATAATTTATTTACTATTATAGTTTTTATTAATATTTTGCATTAGCTTTTATTTTTATATTTTCAGTTTTAATTTTTAGGATCTTTTTCTATGTGCTTTTGTCATTTTTACTATTAACATTTTTTTTTTTTTTAAATATTACTATTTAGGTTGAATTTATTTTATTTCGGTTTAATTTTTTAAAATTTATTTCCAGTTGATAATTTTAGTTTTTCTTCTAATATTTATATTTTAATTTATTTCAGCTTTATTTCAGTTAATAGTTTTAGTTGTAGCTAATGATAATAACCTTGAATTATTGAAATATTAGCTTAAATATCAGGATTTGACTGCTTTATGCCATTCAAAACCATTTCCCAAAAAAAAAAAAAAAATATATATATATATATATATATATATATATATGTGTGTGTGTGTGTGTGTGTGTGTGTAAACATGTTTTATGTGTTAGAACATATTATAATGTTTCATTATGTCATATACTGTAATATTAGTTAGTTTATTTTGTACAAAAGCAGCTGTTATTGACCATTAGAGATTTCCACCAGCGGAGGATTTTTATTGTAAAGGCCACACGTTCCCCCGCGGGCCCTCGGAGACAGACCTGTCACTGTGGAGCGTGAGCCGGAATGGAAAACATTGTCAATTTGTTTTTTCTTCCTCCGTGGAAATTCCAGGCAGAGAGCGAGAGAAGTGAGCGGCCTGCTGTAGAGAAGGAGATACAGATACAGAGAAGGTGGAGGATCAGTTTTCCCCAAAGAAAGGGATCTGAGTCTGATCTGAAAGATTCATACTTTCAATACATTCATGATTCTGTGCTCTGCTTTTATTTGCACACAACCGAGTGATGAGCATCGCTCACTGAGGAGAGGTGATTTAAACAGGTGAAAAAAGGTCAAATGTTTTAGAATAATAACGATAATAGTCTCTTCTGTTCACTGATGCTGTGTTATTTGATCAAAAATACACTAAAAATTGTGAAAAGTTTACCGTTTTCAACATTGATAATAATCAGAAATGTTTCTTGAGCAGCAAATCATCATATTAGAATGATTTCTGAAGGATCATGTGACACTGAAGACTGGAGTAATGATGCTGAAAATTCAGCTTTGATCACAGAATAAATTACAATTTATAATATATTCACATGGAAAACATTTATTTTAAATTGTAATAATATTTCACAATTTTTCACTGTATTTTTGATCAAATAAATGCAGCTTTTGTGAGCAGAAGAGACTTAATTTCACCACCATGTGCATCAGTTACTCATTCTTTCCAGATGAGTACAGACAGTGAGTTCTGTATTATGTCTGTAATATTTTCTTTGCAGATGTTGTGCACGAGTCATGCTAAAGCTCACTCTCATTTTATTTTTACGGGAGCTGCTTCTCAAATCCCATTTGAGGCTGTTTTAATGCGAAAGGACCAGGCGGGATCTGGTATTGTAAAGTTGCATGTGTGTAAGAGACTGAGAGAGAACTTGAAGGAAATATTGAGGGTGGTTCATGGTTCAGCGATGGGATTTGAGTGGGATTTTCGTCTAAAGGAAGTGAAAACAGAGGGCTGGTTTGGGCCCCGAGGCCTTTAGCTTAGCCGAATCCCGTGTGCCATGACGTCTGCTTTCCCTCCGGTAATGGCAATTCAGCAAACTGACGTTTTTGATCAAGTTTCAAATAGTGGAAGAAGTATTGTGTGCTATAAATAATATGAACAGGATCAAGTGACTCCATTTGGGAATGAACCAACTTCCTCTGGCTCACGCTCTGAATGGAAAACATATACAGTGTATCTAAATAGCTTTGGCACAGTTTAAGCCTGTTAGCTCATGGGTACGTTTTTAACTCTGTCCTCATGCCAGTGATATTTTTGACATGCATAAGACTACCTAGTGAGTTGCTTACCTAGATGGCGTCACACAATGTGATCTTGAAGTGAAGCCTGCTTCATGTGGTGCTACGTTCTAAGATACCTCATTTTGTCTAAATTTAGGATTGCATATGTCTTTGCAGATAATGTAATCCCAGAATGCATTGCAATAGGAAAAAAACATGGTTAGACTATGTTGAGAAAAGTTTTCGCCAAGGCTGCATTTATTTAATCAAAAAATACAGTAAAATCAGTATTATTGTGAAATATTATTACAATTTAATTTTGTGAATATATTGTAAAATATAATTTACAATTTACTGAATTTTCAGCATCATTACTCCAGTCTTCAGTGTCACATGATCCTTCAGGTATCATTCTAATATGCTGATTTGCTGTTCAAGAAACATTTGAAAACAGTTGTGCTGCTTCATATTTTTGTGGAAACGGTGAAACTATTTTTTTCAGGATTTTTTGATGAATGGAAAGTTTTAAGGAACAGTATTTAATTAAAATAGAAATCTTTTGCTGTCACTGTTGATCAATGTAATGCATCCTTGCTGAATAAAAGTATTAGTTATTTTTAGGGATGCACCGATATGAAAATTTTGACCGATACCGATAACCGATAATTCCTTATATTTAAAAGCCGATAACTGATATATCGGCCGATAAATCTAAATCTAAATTTTTTTTTATAATTTTTGAGAGCCTGATTACTAAAACTAAAGTCTCACCATTAAAAGCCATGTCCCAAACACACTATTATAATGTTCTCATTATAATTTTATGTAGCTCATATGACATGTACATGTTGCACTTACTGTATTTTCCTTTTTGAAGTGATTTTCAATCATATTTCAAGAAATTCAAAACCATCATGGTGAACAGTGCACATCTGAAGTGTCTCAGCTGAAGGAAATAATCCATTATTTATCGGCTTTAATATATCGGCCAAATTTTCTTATCAGAATAACATTAAAAATGAACATATGTCAGCTGATACCGATATGGTGGCAGATATACCGTGCATCCTTCATTGCTTTTAAAAAAATTGTACCAGCCCCAAACATCTGAACAGTAGTGTATATTAAGTGTTAATACATAATCTGCTCTTTTGAAAGTGCTAAACGATTTGTTATTAGCTGTCGACTCAGGAAAATGTACTGTTTTGGTACTTTCGGATCTAAGCGTGGCTTTTTCTATTGAAACATTTAGAGCAGTATGTTGGTATTAAGGGAACTGCCTTAAATCAGTTCTCATCATATCTTAATGTTATGCCACTGAAAACTACACTACTTCTTCCTCTGCTGCTTGCACATGTGGTGTACCCCAGGGCTCCGTCTTAGGCCCTGTCTTATTTTCCCTCTATCTTCTTTCCTTTAGCCAAGATCTTTCGTAAGCATCACATTTTATATCATCTTTATGCAGACGATATACAGCTGATGACACCAGATGACAACATATCTCTTCAGTCACTGTTGGATTGTTTGAGTGATGTTAAAAGTTAATTTTCTCCAATTAAATGACTCTAAGACAGAAATGTTGGTTTTTGGACAGCCTGACGGTGCTAACATCCTCTCAGAATCCATTAGTCGTGTGACTAACTCTGTTGGTACTCGTGCATGGAATCTGGATGAATTAATTCAGTTGTAAAATCAACATTTTTTTCAGCTTAGGCTGATTGGTTTCCTCATAGGGATCTGAAAACCGTTATTCATGCATTTATTTCAACAAGACTGGACTACTGCAACTCATTGTATTTAGGGATTGCTCAATCTTGTTTATCTTACCTTCAGCTGGTCCAAAAAGCTGCAGCCAGACTTTTAACAGGGACTAGAAAGAGGGAAAGTATTACTTCTGTTTAGATTAGCTTGCATTGGTTTCCTATTGAGTTTAGAATTCAGTTTAAGGTACTATTGTTTAAGTCCCTGGTAGGCTTGGCACCATCCTGATCTTCTGTCCTACCATCAGACCAATAGGCCTTTAAGGTCATCACATACTTTGTTGTCGTCAATACCTTGAATACCGTGCATTTTCGGTGGCAGCACCCAGATTATGGAATAATATGTGCTGGATAGTGAACTCTGTATGATGCACAGGCCCCGGGATCGCACTTACCCCTCTCACCAGCTGATCAAACATGGCTCTGCTTCAGTCACAAGCGGAAGAGCGGCAGCACACTCTCAATAGTGCACAGCTGCAGATAAAGAACAGGCATTATTTATAACATCCTGCTGTTTAACGACACAAGACTGTGAGGATTTTCCATGTATTCAGTCCAAAACAAACCTACTATCTGCAACCTGCTGGGAGCAAATTCTGGGACTTTGATTGTGCATATACATTTACACGTCTTAGCAAGAGTTTTGCAATAAAATAGCTAATATGAATGTCATTTTTCATCAATTCCTTCATGTTTGTTGGGTTATCTGTGATTTACGTTATTCGTGTGTGTCTCCCGTCAGGCATCAGCGGCGGGCAGCCCGTCACCGCGGCGTTCCCTGTACCGGACTCTCTCAGACGAGAGCGTGAGCAGTAATAGGAAGGGATCGTCCTACGCCAGCTCACGGAGCTCCATGCTGGACCAGGCCATGCCCAACGACATTCTGTTCAGCAGCACTCCACCCTACCACAGCACACTGCCCCCTCGCATCAGCCTCAGCCAGCCCGCGTCCAACCTCAAGAGTGAGTGCTGCACCCTCATCACCGCTTAAATATACACAGCAAAATCCCCAGAGTTAAATCAACTCTGCTCAGAGTACATATGGTCCCTCTCTAAATAGTGTTAAAATAACACTAAAGCAGAGTTAAATAATTAAGCAATTAATTAAGTGATGATTGTGCATTATTGATGAACACCTGCTGTTAACAAGCAGAATCACTGAAGAAAAGAGAAACACAAGAACTACAACTGAGTTTCAGCCCCATACTGTTAACCAGACAGGATTATTTCCTGACCAGAGAGGCAGTTACGCCTCGATCAGGAGTGTGTGTGACACAGAACGCAGTGTGAGTCCTTTTATATGGCATCCTTAATTAAAAGCCAGGAAGAAGAAAATGTCATGGCTAAAGCAGCTCTTGCTCTGCACAGAGAAGACACCTGTCACAGCCATTTCCCTTCACAACCATGAGGATCTGGATCAGGATTATGTGTTATTACTGCACCGCTGCTGGAGCTGTTGCTGCTCAAAGTGTTTCGGACATTTAAATCTCCCATATAAATAAATCAGTGTATTACATGGGAAAATATCAAACCAAGAGTCTGTACTGTATGAAATCAAATGCTTCAAAATCTTTTCTCTTCACTGACTTCACTTTTCTTCATTTCACACTGTTTTTTTTTTTTTTTTTTTGGTGATTTTTGTGGATATGGTACAGTATGAATAGCATTTTCAGCATTGCTGTAAGTGTTTTTGTGCTATAATTCTTTAATGAATGACACTTGGTTTGATATTTTGTGGTCTAATGCACTATTATTTATCATTGTTTATTATTATTATTGTTTATTATAATGCTGTAATATATTTTACATTTATATTATATAAAATATATTTATATTTTATTTATTTTATATTGTTTATGTATATTTAATATTAATTATATTAATTATTATTAATTGCTAATCACAATAAAAAATATTGTTAATTATACAACTTATATTAATATATTTATACATAATCTTATCTAAAATATTATTATTGTTAATTATAATACTTATAGGTATTATAATCAACAATAATAATATTTTACATAATAATATTAATAATTAATATATATATATATATATATATATATATATATATATATATATATATATATATATATATATAGATATATAAAAAAATAATTATATATTAATATTGTTATAATAATTAATGATAATTAATTAGGAATATATAGAAATATATTAAATATATATAATCTTAATTAATTATAATATTATTATTAATAATAATAACTGTATTTAATATATAATTATCATATTTTTGTGTTTATATATATATATATATAATATGTATTATTAATTGTTAATAATTGTCAATAATAATAAAAATATTATTATTGTTCATTATAACATACTTTATACTTATATTTAATACAGTTATTATGTTATAATAATTAATGATAATATAATTAATTAGGAATATATAGAAATATATAAATATATATAATCTTAATTAATTATAATATATTATTAATCATAATAACTGTATTTAATATATAATTATATATTTTTGTGTTTATATATATAATATTTATTATTAATTGTTAATAATGGCCAATAATAATAAAAATATTATTATTGTTCATTATAACATACTTTATACTTATATTTAATACATTTATATAATCTTTAAAATCTATATATTTGTTATTAATTGTTAATAATATTTATAGTTAACCTATTTATAAATATAATCTTAATTATATTACATTAATTATTCATAATATCTTATCAATATACATTCAATATAATTCATCATATCTTAACAATAATATTATTATAAATTATTACTGTTATATAAATATTTATTGTTAGATTTTTAGGTGTGACTTAAGTCTCTAAATACGCTTTGGGTCCACAGTATAAACCCCAAATTAAGATATTCACCCGCCACTGGTTGTCTATAAGGGAATAAACTTCTGTAGATGTGCTGCAAGCAACACATGAAATACAGTATATAACAGATAAAGGCACAGTTCCACACACCAGAGCAAACAATCACATCTAATTTGGTTTAAATGATCTCTAATACGAACACATTTAACAGTTTTAATCAGTGTGTGAGAGGTGATTCATTTATAGCTGGTTTTTTGAGTGGCCCGCGGTGGCTGATTGCTGTCACGCGTGATAAATTTCTGATTGTTTCGACAGATAGCAGTTTGCAGAATTTTTTCCCTCACCCTGCTCATCTAGTGAATGGTCTAATTTGACAGATTGCGTCCCTCTGAGGCTCAAACAGAGAGAGAGGGAGAGAGAGGCACATTTACCTCCAGCGTTCTGCTGTTTTTCCCTCACATACTTTTCAGAGCGAGTTCTTTGTGAGATGGGAAAATGTTTATGGCATATCCTGTCTATCAGACGTGAGAGAGATGTACAATGAGAGCTTTGGACACACACAATTGATTGAAAAATGAGGCCATGTTTAGGGATCTCCTGCCGGCTGCTGCCGAGCGAGACAGCAGTTTAATTGTGTTGACAGGAAAGCTGCTTCAACACTGTGCTGCTGCCTAATATGCCTTATTTTGGTGTACATTTTAAAGCAGCATCACGTGTGTCCTTAGTAGAGAACGTGATAAAAGTTGATAACTTTATTCAAATATTTAAAGGGGACATATCATGAAAATTGGAGTTAAATCAACTCTGCTTAGAGTACATATGGTCCCTCTCTAAATAGTGTTAAAATAACACTAAAGCAGACTTAAAGTTAATGAGATAATTAAGCGATTAATTAAGTGATGATTGAGCATTAGTGATGAACACCTGCTGTTAACAAGCAGAATCACTGAAGAAAAGAGAAACACAAGAACTACAACTGACTTCAGTCACAGCCTTATTAATTGCTTAATTATCTCATGGGTGTCCATACGGGATTTGCACAAAAGATTAACATGAGATTGAATCAACTCTACAGCAACTACATAAATTTATCCACTAACCATTCAGAAACGTCCAGTTTCATTCTAAAAGTTGTAACTTCTTCCTGAGTCTCTCCATCAGTGTCGACTCCGGTTTGAACAATGTAAGGCTGAACACTTTTGTCATTTCGGCTGCGTGAGATTCTCCAGCTTTGTTGTTGTTGAGCTGTTAAAGCTCCGCCCTCTTCTGGAAAGGGGGCAGGAGCAGCAGCTCATTTGCATTTAAAGGGACACACACAAAAACGGCGTGTTTTTGCTCACACCCAAATAGGGGCAAATTTGACAAGCTATAATAAATGATCTGTGGGGGATTTTGAGCTGAAACTTCACACACACATTCTGGGGACTTTTATTAGTTATTGTGAAAAGGGGCATAAAAGGTCCCCTTTAAAATATACTGTCTATATGTTGTTTCTACATGAATTTGGAGATTAAATGTGAAATTGTTATAATATATTAAAAACTTTAATGTTAGGTGCGATTAATCGCTATTAATGATGAGTAATGATGCTGAAAATTCCATTGCCATTAATATATGAAATATTTGGAAACATTTCCATATTGTTAGCCAGTGTTTTGGAGCGCAGCGTCAGGTGGGCTCTCACACCACAGGTAGCTCTTTCCTTTCATGTCATCTGTCATCCACATTTTCAAAGACTTTCCTCTCCAAGAGAGCAGATCTTAAATGAATGGTCCGATTTGGCTCTCATTCTGCTGTCAGTTGTGTTGGAGGGAGATTTCATAAAAAGAACCATTATGTGGTGAAGACAGCAGGTGACCGATTCATCACGCTGGTCTTTCTCCACCACTGCCTTCATTATAGCTGACCTTCATGACCTCCTGACAGATGGACCGAATTGAGCTGTGCGCTTCCGTTTTCCGTCAGACGTCTGTGTAAACCCAGGAGAAGCTCACGAGATCGTAGAGGCCGTTAGATTGACAGTGACGAGTGGCGGCGAGTGTGTGTGTCACTGATCTGTCTCTTTGTGTGTGTAAACATCTCTTCAGATGAGTTCTGGTTCTCTGACGGCTCCCTCGCGGACCGGGCGAAGTTCAGCGACCCGGGTCTCATGCCTCTACCAGACACCGCCACGGGCCTGGACTGGTCTCACCTCGTTGACGCGGCAAGAGCCTTTGAAGGTACGTAGAGAAACGCTGTGTGTGGGTTTGGGTGGCGAGATGCATCATTAAAGGGATTCTATTATGTTTTTGCACGTTTTCATCATTCTTTAGTGTGTAATGTTGCTGTTTGAGCATGAAAAAGCTCTGCGAAGTCCCTCCGGAGATCAGCGTCACTGTTTCTGAACTCCCTGAAACACCTCCATTGTTCATTGAGAAACATTATATACAAATATGCCTCACGTTATGTTTAGTAGTTTGTTCATGTTTAAACTGTAATTTTCTTATGATTCAAATACATATATCTTAAATTTAGGTCTAAATATTTATCGTAGGCACTCAGAATCACTCACACAAAGACCTCCGAGCTGCCAACTACAATTAAACACTCAGCCAGCATGTCGGGTAATTATTGGGCCGTCCCGCCCTCGGACATTTGCATGTGATCACACGGCTCTGGCGTTCAGAAACACTCGGCCCCTCCTGTGTGGGCCTGTCATTTCTGTAAATGGATTAGTAAGAAGGCCATCATCATTTTGTTAATGGCTCCTGTATTCATTTAACCTGTTTTTCACTGTTGTTGTAGGATGTGGCCTCAAGCTGATGTTTGTGAGGAGCTTAATTGGTCTCTTATTTTAAGGATTTTTCTAGGTGTATCTCAGAAAGAATACATTTCATGAGTTAAACCTGAGGTTCATGAATTGTTTTGCCTATAAACCCAAATACTGTTATCTACGGAAGCGGATTAGAGCCAAGCAATAATAAACAATAAAACCATCTCGAGATTAAAGTCACTATAAAGCAAGATTAAACTTGTTAAATTTTGAAAAAAAAAAAAAACGTTGAAATACAATGTTGAGAATAAAATTTTTGAGAAAGTTTCGAGAAAATAATTGTTAAATTTCGTGAAAAAGGTTGAAAAAAATGTTGAGAATAAACTCATTAAAATTTGATGAAAAACTTTATTCTCAAAATGTAATATTTAATCTCGAATACGACTTTATTCTCAAAATTTTGTTTATTCTCGAAACATAACGACTTTATTCTTGAAACACAATGACTTTATTCTCAATTTAATGAGTTTATTCTCTAAACATGACGACTTTATTCTAGAAACATGACGACTTTATTCTCGAAACATGACGACTTTATTCTCGACGACTTTATTCTCGAAACATGACTTTATGTCGAAACTGACGACTTTATTCTCGAAAATAACGACTTTATCTCGAAAATGACGACTTTATGAAAAATGAGACTTTATTCTCGAAACATGACGACTTTATTCTCGAAAAATAATGACTTTATTCTCGAAACATGACGACTTTATTCTCGAAAAATGATGACTTTATTCTCGAAACATGACGACTTTATTCTCGAAAATAGACTTTATTCTCGAACATGACGACTTTATTCTCGACTTTATTCTCGAAACATGACGACTTTATTCTCGAAAATGATGACTTTATTCGAAATGACTTTGATGACTTTATTCTCAAATGATGACTTTATTCTCGAAACATGAACTTTATTCTCGAAAAATCTTTATTCTCGAAACATGACGACTTTATTCTCGAAAAATGACGACTTTATTCTCGAAAAATAACGACTTTATTCTCGAAACATGACGACTTTATTCTCGAAAAATGACTTTATTCTCGAAACATTACGACTTTATTCTCGAAAATAATGACTTTATTCTCGAACATGACGACTTTATTCTCGAAAAACGACTTTATTCTCGAAATGACGACTTTATTCTCGAAAAAAATGACTTTATTCTCGACGACTTCTCGACGAATTCTCGAAACGCTTTATTCTCGAAACATGCGACTTTATTCTCGAAAACATGACTTTATTCTCGAAACATGACGACTTTATTCTCGAAAATGACGACTTATTCTCGAAACATGACGACTTTATTCTCGAAAAATGACTTTATTCTCGAACATTTTATTCTCGAAAAATGATGACTTTATTCTCGAAAAATTTATTCTCGAAACATGACTTTATTCTCGAAAAATAACGACTTTATTCTGACGACTTTATTCTCGAAAAATGATGACTTTATTCTCGAAACATGACGACTTTATTCTCGAAAAATGACGACTTTATTCTCGAAAAATAACGACTTTATTCTCGAAAAATGACGACTTTATTCTCGAAACATGAGACTTTATTCTCGAAAATGACTTTATTCGAAACATTTTATTCTCAAAAAATAGCGACTTTATCTAAATACGACTTTATTCTCGAAAAATGATGATTTTATTCTCGAAAAATAACGGCTTTATTCTCGAAACATGACGACTTTATTCTCGAAACATGACGACTTTATTCTCGAAACTTTATCTCGAAACATGACTTTATTCTCGAAACCTTTAGGAACATGACGACTTTATTCTCGAAAAATGAGACTTTATTCTCGAAAAAAACGACTTTATTCTCGAAACTGACGACTTTTATTCTCAAAAAAAAAATAACGACTTTATTCTCGAAAATGATGACTTTATTCTCGAAACATGACGACTTTAGCGAAAATGACTTTATTCTCGAAAAATGATTTTATTCTCGAAAAATAACGCTTTATTCTCGAAACATGACGACTTTATTCTCGGAAACATGACGAAACATGACGACTTTATTCTCGAAAAATAACGACTTTATTCTCGAAACATGACGACTTTATTCTCGAAAAATGACTTTATTCTCGAACATGACGACTTATTCTCGAAAAAATAGACTTTATTCTCGAAACAATACGACTTTATTCTCGAAAAATGATGACTTTATTCTCGAAAAATACGACTTTATTCTCGAAAATGATTTTATCTCGAAAAAACGATTCGAACATGACGACTTTATTCGATCTTTATTCTCGAAACATACGACTTTATTCTCGAAAAATAACGACTTTATTCTTTAAACGAGATTTATTCTCAAACTTTTCTCGAACGACTTTATTCTCGAAACATGACGACTTTATTCTCGAAAAATAATGACTTTATTCTCGAAACATGCGACTTTATTCTCGAAAAATGATTCTTTTTATTCTCAAACATGACGACTTTAATTCTCAAACACAGAAAATAACGACTTTATTCTCGATGACGACTCTAAAACATGACGACTTTATTCTCGAAAATATTTATTCTCGAAACATGACGACTTTATTCTCAAAAAATTTTAACATGACGACTTTATTCTCGAAACGACTTTATTCTCGAAACATGACGACTGAAAATGTTATTCTCGAAAAATAGACTTTATCTCGAAACATGACTTTATTCTCGAAACATTGACTTTATTCTCGAAATTCTCGAAACATAACGATTCTCGAAAACGACTTTATTCTCGAACACTTTATTCTCAAAAATGACGACTTTATTCTCGAAATGGACTTTATTCTCGTGACACTTATTCTCGAAAAATATTTATTCTCGAAAACGACTTTATTCTCGAAACATGATTTTATGACTTTATTCTCGAAACATGACGACTTTATTCTCGAAAAATGACAATTTTATTCTCAATTTAACGACTTTATTCTCGAAACATAAATTTATTCTCAAAATTTTGTTTATTCTCGAAACATGACGACTTTATTCTTGAAACATAACGACTTTATTCTCAAAATTTAATGATTTTATTCTCGAAACATAATGACTTTATTCTCAAAACAATGAGTTTTTTCTCGAAACAACTTTTTTCTCAAAATTTAATGATTTTATTCTCAACATTTAATTTCGACTTTTTTTCTTGAAATGTAACGAGTTTTATCTCACTTTATAATGACTTTAATCTCGAGATTTTTTTTTTTTTATTATTATTATTACTTGGCCCTAATCCTCTTCCATAGTTATTATCTCATTCATCTCATCATATTATCTCAACTAAAGAACTTTACACAGCTTGAAATAATATCACATGAAAATAGTCACAATCAAAACATATTAATTTTCTTTCAGCAAAATGTTATATATGTCTTTTTTATTTTAATTTTGTCCTGAATAGCAACGAGATTTACACCTCCAATTTAATGCAAAGTTTCAGTTTATTTATTCATTACACACAAAAGAAAAAGTAGCATGGTGCTACCCTGGTTGATATATATTAATATATTAACTCCAGCTACATTTTAATAGTCACGGTCTTGTTTGGAATCTGTTGCAGCAGTACATTGATTAAGTCCCAGAATGCATGAATGTATTAACATGGCGACACACAGGGAAACTCTAGTGTTTAATTACAAACAGATTTCTGTGAAGAAACAACAAAACATACTGAACTTTGAAAACTCTGGTTCTCATGTGGTCTACACAAGCATGATGTGGTTTATGATTAGAGCTCTGAGGAGCCATTGAAAGAGAGACACCGAGGATTTATTGTCATGTTTTTAATGAAAGACTACCAGTTTTGATCAGAAACACACATGTAGGAATCTCCTGAGAGACGACCATAAATTAAACTGCGTTTAGATCATTTCCAACAGCAGCGTCATCTCCATATGGTGTAATGAGAGTACGTTCATTGATTCGGGAGATGCAGTAAAACACAGTACAGCTGTGTTCTCGTTCTCATTGCCGTCTGTCTGCTAAACGTGTCATTAGGATATTTACCCATATGTCGCATCTGATGGCACAATGGGGGCAGATTTAAACCCTTGATTGTTCAAGACATCTGCACAATAGTCATTTATGTGGGTCTTCTATCCTACCCGAAAAACAGGTCTCAGACCAGTTTGTCATGTATAATTTTGGGTTTCCATCTGGTCTATGTTTGTAATTAATGAAAAATTGAGGCTTCGAGCCCCTCAGTAGCATTAAAGAGCCACAGGACTAGTCGTCTTCAGTCACCCACTTGTATATGGTTTTTGAAGATGAGTTTCGAAGTTGTTTATACATGTTTATGAACATTTCTAAATTTTTTTTAAACACTTCTTCTCTTCTTGTTGACTTACATTCGTGCTCGCTGATGCAAATGAACGGCAAATATGTTATAAGCTAAATTTATCTCAGTGTTTTTATGCAGTGATGTTATTCTGTCATGGTGAGACCCAGAAAAATGCATCTCCTCTAAAACTGTAACTTTGTTTCCAAATATTGCATCATTCTTTAACGTCTATTTATGGTATCTGAAGCAGTTTGTCTTGTTTTAGCAGCTCATTTGCTGGAGGACGACTGTAAAAACAGGGACAGCCGCTCTGAGTTTGAACTCTCATCTGAGATATTCAGATCCCCTTTTCATCTCCACGTTGCTTCAGTCTCAGACGCTTTTCTCCACTTTGGTTTTTTTTTCATTGAGGTTTTGATGAGAATGAGATCATTTTAACATTCGTTTAATATGTTCATATGTAATGGAGTAAAAGAGCGAAGACATTTCAGCTGCGCTGGTTTCGGAAGTATTTTTTGCATTCATCTCTCCCATAGGGATTTAAGAAAAGTCTTTGTTAAAGCATTATACGCCATGAACTAAACCAAACAGCCACGAGGTAAATCACAACATTACAGACTTTGATTTGAAGCAAAAAAGAACTACAATCCCACAAAGCATTGTAAAAAGTGTAATTGGATTAAAAACAATGAAGAAATATAAACTACTCTTTAAAATGTTGACTTTATATATATATATATATATATATATATATATATATATATATTCAATTAGGACAGGTTTGTATTCATTTTTGAAACCGATTGATCGTAAGCCTCACTGATCTGAGGATAAAGTTCATCTCTGTGCAAAAGAAAGCCTGTAATACTCAAAATAGTTTGTTTGTGTACATGAACGTGTGTGTATGTGCACGGATGCATGAGTATGCATGTATCCATACATGCAGAGGTCTGAACCCTTTATTTTTGCTTGCCTATGTGAACATGAACATGATGAACACATTCTCTGATTTTTGACTCCCTCATTCATTTTCAATGGGTGGTCATTTTTGATCAAAAATAAGTAGAAAACCTGTCCTAATTTAAAGAAAACAAGCTGACAAAAAGTTTGAATCCAATATTTGGTGATAAAATAGCTTAAGGAGTGATTTATAAGCTATTTTTGTAGGCTGGTCATTTTTGACCGGGAACACCACAAGTGTGAATTTATGCCGTTTTGTAATAAATAAAAACCAAAATAAAAACATTTCAAAAGACATTTCATATTTTTTGTAAAATTATCCACAAAAAACACTTTTTTCACTCAAAAACTGAGGTGCCTACTCTCAGATCAATGAGGCCTACGATTAATCAGATGCAAAAAGAAATACAAAACCTGTCCTAAATGAAAGAAAACAAGTTGACAAAAAGATTGAATCCAATATTTAGTGATAATATAGCATAATGAGAGATTTATAATCAATTTTTAAGTGTGACAAGGTAAAAAAAGTATGAAAATTATCACAAAAAAAAAAAAAATTGAGAAGTAGTTATACCCTGTGTGAACAAAGTCATGAAGTTTCAGTCTAATGCGATAACATTAACTAGTATTTTCGGGAAAAAGAAAATCTTCTCCGGGTCAAAGCGACCCGAACAAAATAAGTTGGAAAAAATGCACGCTGATGGGTTCAACAGAAGCAAATCTCGTCGAAAAACAACCTCGTAGCTCACAGCAGGTCTGTTTTTAAAGGGATAGTTCACCCAAAAAATGAAAATTGATGTTTATCTGCTTACCCCCAGCGCATCCAAGATGTAGGAGACTTTGTTTCTTCAGTAGAACACAAATGATGATTTTTAACTCCAACCGTTGCGGTCTGTCAGTCGTATAATGCATGTCAATGGGAACTTCATCTATAAGAGTCAAAAAACATGCACAGACAAATCCAAATGAAACCCTGCGACACATTGATGTCCTAAGACACAAAACGATCAGTTTGTGCGAGAAACCGAACAGTATTTATATAATTTTTTACCTCTAATACACCACTATGTCCAACTGCCTTGACCACGCGCACGGCATCCGGTGTGTGTGTAGGACAAACGCTTTGTGCGATCACAATGCATTGCTATCAGATGCTGTTCAGTTACAGTCACAGTCAGCACATGTTTTGGTGTTTTTTTATCATTGTAACACTGAGAACACATCATATGCGTCCTGATCTGAGTCTGTCCGATGTGTGCTTGTGTCCAGACCAGCGCGTGGCCTCGTTCTGCACCATGACGGACATGCAGAGAGCCGAAGCGCTGCAGATCTCCCGTGAGCTCACCAGACGCGTGGCGGCCGCGGAGGGAGCCGCGCTGGAGGCGGGGTGAGTTCAACTCCAGATCAGACACAAACACCTCACACAATACACTGGGTTTCACGTGTAGACTAATAACTCTGTCTCTGTCTTCAGCGATACTTCTCCAGCCACGCTGACGGGCAAAGTCAATCAGCTGGAGGTGATCCTGAGACAGCTGCAGTATGACTTGAAAAAGGTGAGCTGTGCTGTCCTGATGGAGAACAATAACTGTGATTGATGCTTTTGCCCACCTGATTTTCTCCATGACTTTTGTGAATGTAAGGAAGTACGTCAACTGTGATTGTGACTTCATTGGAGGAAGGGTTTTTGAGGGGAAGGATAGGCTAACAATGCATTGAAGCGTGCAGTAACGGGCACCCAGCATGGAGAATTGCCACCTTGTCGGCCCAATTTAATATCCTGCTTCCTGTCGTTTTAAATCAGCGCTCTCGCTCAATCAGCAGAGTGACGGCGGCTCACCACAAATGTGCTGAACAGCCGATGATCACCTGATGTCATCGCTAAAAATGCTGCAGCGGTCACATGTGGTCAATAAACTGTATGTACAAGTACTCTGAATGACTATAAAGAGGCTTATGAACATGAGTCTATCATCTATATTAATTAAAGGTTTCTAGAACTCAGTGCCATTGAACTTTTCCTTCTCTTAAATAAGATCTCTGTGCAAAATACACCAAAGATATGTCAAATACTTTATTCCAGAGGTTTTCAAACTTTAGAGAAAAATAGTGTAAAAAGTGGCTTCACAATATTAGTGTTTGACATTATTACCATTTTAAAAAATGTGTACAAAATTAGAAAAAAGATCAAATGTAATAAATAAAAAATGACCGCATTGTCCATTTCTGATTTGACAACATCACTGCCTTCACAATATTACAGATTTGACAATATTACCACTTTAGAAATGGTATAAAAATTACAAAAATAAATAAATAATAAAAATATGATCAAATTTAATAAAAAATTAGTTTGACATTATTAGCACTTTAAAAATAGTGTAAAAAATGACAAAAATAAGATAAAAATGTAATAAATAAAAAATGACAATATTACTAGTTTCTAATTTGATATTACCACCTTCACAATATTCAATTATGAGAATATAACCACTTAAAAAATGTGTAATTTAAAAAAAAAAATTAAAGTGTAATAAATAAAAATTAAAATAATACTATTTTCTAATTTGACAGTTTGACATTATTAGCACTTTAAAATTGTGTAAAAAATTACAAAAATAAAAAAATAGGATAAAATGTAATGAATAAAAAATCGACAATATTATCCATTTCTAATTTGACAACATTACCGCCTTCACAATATTACAGAATTTGATAATATTACCACTTTAAAAAAAAGTGTGAAAAATTACAAAAATAAATAAATTATAAAAATATGATAAAATGCAATAAATGAAAAAACGACAATATTATCCATTTCTAATTTAACATCACTGCCTTTACAATTATTAGCACTTTAAAAATTGTGTAAAAAATGACAAAAATAATAAGATAAAATGTAATAAATAAAAAATGACAAAATTACTACTTTATAATTTGACAAAAACAACTCAACAATATTAGATTTTGACAATATAACCACTTTAAAAATTATGTAAAAAATTGAGGCTTGAAAAAGCCGGTCCAGAAAATTTGAAGTAGTTTTAAAAGTTTGAGAGGTTTCAGTTCTTTTTGCTAGATAGATAGATAGATAGATAGAGTCAGGGTACTCAAGATGGTTGCTAGGGTGTTGTTATGTGGTTGCTAGGGTACTGAGTGGTTGCTAAGGTGTTGCTATGCGGTTGCTAAGGTATTCTGGGTGGTTGCTTTTGGGAAAAACAACAACTATTATACATTTTTAATTTGACAGCATTACTGCCCTCACAATATTACAGAATTTGACAGTATTTGGGCATCTGTAGCATCTAAAAGTTTTAAAAATCTGTGTTATCCTATATACTCAAAAAAAAAAGTTGTAAATTACACAAAGATTATTAGAGTACGTTTTACAAGAAAATACCATTTCAGTCTTCAAATTTTCACATTTAATTAATTGTTACTTTTTTACTATTTACTAGTACTATTTACAATTTCTGAGTTAAAATCGTAAATACTACACCAATTTGTTTCATATTTTTTTCACTATCATGTCATTCCACCTGTTTGTCTTGACTTTCATGAAGAATCTCCAAGCTGCTCCTTTCCTTATAATGATAGCATATTATAAGCAAACACCATAAAACACACACACAAAAAAAACGCTAGTTCACTATATTCTAAAGCCGTTCTTTTGCCTTTGTGTCCAGGAAAAGGAGGACAAGGCGATCCTTCAGGTGGAGGTGCAGCACCTGAGGCAGGACAACATGCGTCTGCAGGAGGAGAGCCAGACGGCGGCCGCCCAGCTCAGGAAGTTCACAGAGTGGTTCTTCCACACCATCGACAAGAAGCCTTGATGGAGACTCTGTCTGCCCCGTCTTCTCAGAGAGGTTCCTCTGTCTTTGGGGCAAACGAGAGTCGAAAACCACTGGAGAACTGCGTGCCGTTGGAGCTGGATGCTTCAGCGGCATCTACCTACGCTAGCAAAGCCCAATTCCTACTGCAATTCCAATGAGATGTAGAATGTAAGTACATACTGGACTGAGGAAGCCACTGGTGGTCGTTGGTGTAGCTGGTTCACTTGCATTGAGAAACGGGGCAGGTTTAACATGGAGAATGTACTAAATCAGCAACTAAACGATGATCCTGGAGGTGGATTATGAATGTAACGCATCAAGACTTGTAGTAGCTGGGCATTTCATTCACAAAGCTTTCATTTTCTGCCTCCGTTATTGAAAGGTACAATCAAACGTTGAAGTTCGACAGTACCTCCATGTGTCATCTGAATGATTTCTGTCCACAATCATCAAGTTCTGGCAATAATCGTGGAGTCGCTGAACTTCCCCAACAAGATTTCCTGAAACTGTCCTGCAACTGAGATTGTGCCTCAAAGAAAAGACGAAGCAGGTGCGAGCATAACGTCGCTTTCTGTTCCTTCCAAACACATGCCTTGTCTCCGGCTCACTGCGTCCCGATGTGCAGTTCCTCCCGCGGTGAACCACAGTCACATGCCAAAACGTGTCCATCTCTGTACAGAACCTCCAATCAAGTGTCTTGTATTTAACACTGTTATTTAAGCTTATTTAACCTAAATTAGTTTATTTTATTAAAATGAAAAGGCTTCTGGTGCGGACGGCTGTGAGAAGGCCATACTGTGACGGCTGTAGTTTTGCCAGGACTGTGTCCAGTACATAGATATATTGATGATTTGTCTTTTTTCCCTCATTCCAACATTTGGATGCTGCTAGATAACACTTTGTTGGTTTCTACGCTTTTACAAACGTGTTTCTCTGTAAATGTAAGATGGGACCTTGGTTGCTTTTTTTAAATAAATGTAGTATGTAAAATTAATCTGTGATGCGTTTTTTTTTTTAATATTTCATTTTCTAGGAATAAACTAATTGATGTCCATTATGATATATCTATATTATTTATGTCTTACACTGTGTCCTAACCAGACGATAAGATTCCATCAACAAGCAATTTGTCTGTCCACACCAGATATTATGAGATATTATCAGATATTATATTATTACACCATTTTAATATGATTAAAAATACATACAGAGTTACTGAAACAATCTTTGTCATAGTCATAGAATACACTTGTCTGTTCACAATGAGTTGACAGTTTGAACGTTCTTGTTTTCTTTCATTTATTTTGAAGATCTGAGGTGAATTGTCCATTGTTGCTTTTAGTACGGCTATAAAAGACACACAGAATGAAATTCGCAATAGATGCTTTTAACAATAAATAAAGCACATAAACAGCACCTGAGATCATCATTGCCATACTTGCTCATCATTGTTGTTGCTACAGCTGTCGCCGTGACGGCTAGTTAGGACAATAGAAACCGATTCTAAAATAGAATCGCCGCGTGTCAGTGCTGCTGCTAGTTAGGACAATAGAAACCGATTCTAAAATAGAATCGTCGCGTGTCAGTGCTGCTGCTAGTTAGGACAATAGAAACCGATTCTAAAATAGAATTGTCAGTGCTAGTTAGACAATAGAAACTTCTAAATAGAATGTCGCGTGTCAGTGCTGCTGCTAGTTAGGACAATAGAAACCGATTCTAAAATAGAATCGTCGCGTGTCAGTGCTGCTGCTAGTTAGGACAATAGAAACCGATTCTAAAATAGAATCGTCGCGTGTCAGTGCTGCTGCTAGTTAGGACAATAGAAACCGATTCTAAAATAGAATCGTCGCGTGTCAGTGCTGCTGCTAGTTAGGACAATAGAAACTGATTCTAAATAGAATCGTCACGTGTCGTGCTGCTGCAGTTAGACTAGAAACCGTTTCTGAAATAGAATCGTCGCGTAAGCAGAGATAGAATCGTCACGCAGCTGTTAGGACAATAGAAACCGATTTCTAACTAGAATCTCACGTGACGGTTCGCAGCTAGTTACAAAGAAACCGATTCTAAAATAGAATCGTCACGTGTCAGCGTCGCAGCTAGTTAGGACAATAGAAACCGATTCTAAAATAGAATCGTCACGTGTCGGCGTCGCTGCTAGTTAGGACAAGGAGAAACCATTCTAAAATAGAATCGTCACGTGTCGGCGCTGCTGCTAGTTAGGACAATAGAAACCGATTCTAAAATAGAATCGTCACGTGTCGTGCTGCTGCTAGTTAGGACAATAGAAACCGTTTCTGAAATAGAATCGTCGCGTATCGGTGTCGCAGCTAGTTAGGACAATAGAAACCGATACTAAAATAGAATCGTCACGTGTCGGCGTTGCTGCTTGTTAGGACAATAGAAACCGATTCTAAAATAGAATCGTCAGCTTTAGGACAATAGAACCGATTCTAAATAGAATCGGTCGCGTCACAGCTAGTTAGACAGTAGAAACCGATTCTAAAATAGAATCGTCACGTGTCGGCGCTGCTGCTAGTTAGGACAATAGAAACCGATTCTAAAATAGAATCGTCACGTGTCGGCGTCACAGCTAGTTAGACAATAGAACTGTTTCTAATAGAATCGTCACGTGTCGGCGTGCGCTAGTTAGGTTCGAACGTCACGTGTCAGCTAGTTAGGACAAAGGAAACTTCTAAAATAGAATCGTCACGTGTCGGCGTCGCAGCTAGTTAGACAGTAGAAACTGTTTCTAAAATAGAATCGTCACAGCTAGTTAGGACAAAACCGATTCTAAAATAGAATCGTCACGTGTCCGTCGCAGCTAGTTAGGACAATAGAAACTGTTTCTAAAATAGAATCGTCACGTGTCGGCGTCGCAGCTAGTTAGGACAATGGAAACCGATTCTAAAATAGAATCGTCACGTGTCGGCGTCACAGCTAGTTAGGACAGTAGAAACTGTTTCTAAAATAGAATCGTCACGTGTCGGCGCTGCTGCTCGGAAAACCGATTCTAAAATAGAATCGTCACGTGTCGGTGCTGCTGCTAGTTAGGAGAATAGAAACCGATTCTAAAATAGAATCATCACGTGTCGGCGTCACAGCTAGTTAGGACAGTAGAAATAAAATAGAATCGTCACGTGTCGGCGCTGCTGCTAGTTAGGACAATAGAAACCGATTCTAAAATAGAATCGTCACGTGTCGGCGCTGCTGCTAGTTAGGAGAATAGAAACCGATTCTAAAATAGAATCGTCACGTGTCGGCGCTGCTGCTAGTTAGGACAATAGAAACTGATTCTAAAATAGAATCGTCATGTGTCAGCGTCGCAGCTAGTTAGGACAATAGAAACTGATTCTAAAATAGAATCGTCACGTGTCGGCGTCGCAGCTAGTTAGGACAATGGAAACCGATTCTAAAATAGAATCGTCACGTGTCGGCGTCACAGCTAGTTAGGACAGTAGAAACTGTTTCTAAAATAGAATCGTCACGTGTCGGCGTCGCAGCTATTAGTAGAAACTGTTTCTAAAATAGAATCGCACGTGACTGCTAGTTAGGACAATAGAAACCGATTCTAAAATAGAATCGTCACGTGTCGGCGTCGCAGCTAGTTAGGACAATGGAAACCGATTCTAAAATAGAATCGTCACGTGTGCTGCTAGTTAGGACAATAGAAACCGATTCTAAAATAGAATCGTCACGTGTCGGCGTCACAGCTAGTTAGGACAGTAGAAACTGTTTCTAAAATAGAATCGTCACGTGTCGGCGCTGCTGCTAGTTAGGACAATAGAAACCGATTCTAAATGGTGTCGGCGTCTGCTGCTAGTTAGGACAATAGAAACCGATTCTAAAATAGAATCGTCACGTGTCGGCGCTGCTGCTAGTTAGGACAATAGAAACTGATTCTAAAATAGAATCGTCACGTGTCGCGCGCAGCTAGTTAGGACAATAGAAACTGATTCTAAAATAGAATCGTCACGTGTCGGCGTCGCAGCTAGTTAGGACAATGGAAACCGATTCTAAAATAGAATCGTCACGTGTCGGCGTCACAGCTAGTTAGGTGTTTCTAAATAGAATCATAGTTAGGACAATAGAAACCGATTCTAAAATAGAATCGTCACGTGTCGGCGCTGCTGCTAGTTAGGAGAATAGAAACCATTCTAAAATAGAATCATCACGTGTCGGCGTCACAGCTAGTTAGGACATAGAAACCGATTCTAAAATAGAATCATCCCGTGTCAACATTGCTGCTAGTTAGGACAGCTAGTTAGAAACCATTTCTAAAATAAAATCATCGCTTTTCTGGGTCCGAGCTAGTTAGGATAGTAGAAACGTTTTTTTTTTAAATAGAATCAACAGCTGTCGGCATCGCGGCTAGTTAAGACAATAGAAACCATTTCTAAAATAGAATTGTCGCATGTCGGCGTCGCGGCTAGTTAGGACAAAAACTCTGATTAACATGGAAAAACATCACG
Source organism: Culter alburnus (assembly GCA_028476615.1). Taxonomy (NCBI): domain Eukaryota; kingdom Metazoa; phylum Chordata; class Actinopteri; order Cypriniformes; family Xenocyprididae; genus Culter; species Culter alburnus. Next base: position 1,533,928 of record JAOTNS010004103.1, read on the forward strand.
GCATCATGTCGCGTCTTTTATGATTTCAGAAATCTAGATAGCATTCATTTTTTAAATTACTTTATTGAGAAAAATGATATTAATATATACATATAATGGACAAAATGTTTTATTTTTTTTAATTTATTTATTTATTTATTTATTTATTTGTTGCATTATAATAATGAGAGTTTGGAGGGGAAATGTGCTTAATTGTCATTATAATATTAATAATGCAAACAAATTTACTTGCCAAATTATGAAAAGTATGAAAGTGCAAAATATTTGTATTTTATTTTTCACATTATGGTTATCAGAATTTGGAGGAAAAATGTGCTTATAATAATAATGCAAAAAGTGTCTATTTTCTTGCAAAATTAAATGCAAATGCTTTTTTTTTTTTGCATTATGGTAATAAGAATTTGGAAGGTAAATGTGTTAATTGTCATTATAATAATAATATTTTTTTTTTTTTTTTTTTTTTTTAAATTAGATGCAAGAGCAGAATATTTTTATTTTATTTTTGCATTATGTAAATAATAAATTGTAGAGGAAATTCTCTTAATTGTCATAATAATAGCAATAATATTAATGCAACAATGCAAAAAAAAAATCTTATAAAAGTAGATGCAGCTGCAAAATTTTCACATCAGGTATGATTAGGATGTTTCCTCCTGAGATTCACGTATGTGAACTGCTGCTTGTCACAGCAAACATCTGCCTCTGTCTGAGCCTCCTGTGATTTGATCGACTTTCTGATGACACTGACATTTTTTCCAGTTCAGCGGTAGCAGAGAATTATTGTTGCCATGGGTTTTTGTTGCCATGGAAGCAGCATATTCCGCTGAGGACCCTTTTGGGAAAACCTGCCTGAGAATAAGTTCATATCTAATGGACACTTATCTGTGCTTCCACAGATGGACCTGCTGCAGGTGTGTGTGTGTGTCGGCAAAGCACGAGGGAAAGGATGCTGGATTTAGTTCATTTTCCAAACCTTTTTAAAAAAAGTAAAATTTTCAATCTGAATTCTGGATGTTGAAGCATCTGGCTGCAGCTGTTTCTGTATGTACTATAGTAGCTAGACAACACGTTTCTCTTTCTGTTTTTATATGTAAATTCTTAAAGCTTCAAAGAGGCCAAACTCATAAACTACGTTATGATTAAAGAATCTACTTTCCAATTACATGCACTGTAAATCCCAGCTGCCAAGAATTTCTTCCCAACATCAGAGACGGCCACAGGACTGAAGTGGTACGAGCGGAGGGAAGCGGGAAATGCAGGGAACAAAGCAACACATGGAGGTTCAGTCCTGGAGAAATGGAGACGTTCCTGTTCTCCACATGTGTTGCTGTTAGACTGTCATTCCATGCCATCACACTCTTACACACTGAAAACTCATTAACCCCTGTGTCTGCATGCCATTTACAGGGCATTAATAATATTTACACAAAGCCAGACAGGAAGTGGAGATGTGACACATTGTGAGATGTAGGAAGTGGTTGTTGAGTCACAGTTGACTGTATTTGAGGCAACGTGAAACAGCTGGTTCATCGGATCTCTCAGTATTCCCACGGCCACAGAAAAGCGGGAATATTGCAAGGAGTTTGAAAAGTGTGATCTACAGGACAGAATTCAGAATGATGATCAAATCACAGATGGAGTAGATGGAGTCCATCATCACCCACAAAGCTTCACAGTCATTTTCTCTTCATTGGTCGACATTTCATTCAGTGACGTTAGGCAGTTTTGATTTATTTGTTTATTTATAAAATTTATATATAGTTTTTTAGTTGTGCTCAGTGCTGTATATTTTGTCTTCATGCTGGTACACTCTAAAAATGCTGTGTTAAAACAACCCAAGTTGGGTTGAAAAACGGACAAACCCAGCAAATGGGTTGTTTTACCCAGTGAATTGGTTGTTTTAACCAGCGAATGGGTTGTTTTAACCAGCGAATGGGTTGTTTTAACCAGCGAATGGTTGTTTTAACCAGCGAATGGGTTGTTTTACCCAGCGAATGGGTTGTTTTAACCAGCGAATTGGTTGTTTTAACCAGCGAATGGGTTGTTTACCCACGGTTTGTTTTAAGGGTTGTTTTAACGAATGGTTGTTTTTTGTTTGTTTAACCAGCGAATGGGTTTTTTAAAACACGATGGGTTGTTTTAAACCAGCAAATGGGTTGTTTAACCAGCTAATGGGTTGTTTTAAACCAGGGTTGTTTTAAACCAGCGAATGGGTTGTTTTAAAAAACCCAGAGAATGGTTGTTTAAACCAGCGAATGGGTTTGTTTTGGGTTGTTTTAACCAGCCAGCGAATGGGTTGTTTTAACCAGCGATTGGTTGTTTTAACCAGCGAATGGGTTGTTTTAACCAGCGAATGGGTTGTTTTAACCAGCAAATGGGTTGTTTTAACCAGCGAATGGGTTGTTTAAAACAGCGAATGGATTGTTTTAACCAGCGATTGGGTTGTTTTAACCAGAATGGTTGTTTAAACCAGCGAATGGGTTGTTTTAACCAGAATGGATTGTTTTAACCAGCGAATGGTTGTTGAATTGGGTGTTTTAACCAGAATGGGTTGTTAAACCACGAATGGTTGTTTTAACCAGCGATTGGGTTGTTTTAACCCAGAGAATGGGTTGTTTAAACCAGCGAATGGGTTTTTTGGGTTTTTTAACCGAGCGAATGGGTTGTTTAACCAGCGATTGGGTTGTTTTTAACCCAGAGAATGGGTTGTTTTAACCAGCGTTGGGTTGTTTTAACCAGCGAATGGGTTGTTTTTGGGTTGTTTTAACCCATAGAATGGGTTTGTTTTAAACCAGCGAATGGTTGTTTTAACCAGTGAATGGATTGTTTTTAACCAGCGAATGGGTTGTTTAAACCAGCGAATGGGTTGTTTTAACCAGCGATTGGGTTGTTTTAACCCAGAGAATGGGTTGTTTAAACCAGCGAATGGGTTGTTTTAACCCGATTGGGTTGTTTTAACCCAGAATGGGTTGTTTAAACCAGCGAATGGGTTTTTTTTAACCAGCGATTGGGTGGGTTGTTTTAACCAGCGAATGGGTTGTTTTAACCAGCGATTGGGTTGTTTTAACCAGCGAATGGGTTGTTTTAACCAGCGAAGTAACCAGCGAATGGTTGTTTTAACCAGCGGGTTGTTTTAACGAATGGGTTGTTTTAACCCAGCGAATGGGTTGTTTTTAACCAATGGTTGTTTTAACCAGCGATGGGTTGTTTTAACCAGCAATGGGTTGTTTTAACCCCGATGGTTGTTTTACCAGCGAATTGGGTTTTTTAACCAAATGGGTTGTTTTTAACCAGCGATGCTGGGTTGTTTAACCAGCAATGGGTTGTTTTAAACCAGCGAATGGGTTGTTTTTGGTTGTTTTAACCAGCGATTGGGTGTTTTAACCAGCGATTGGGTGTTTTAACCCAGCAATGGGTTGTTTTAACCAGCGAATGGGTTGTTTTAACCAGCGAATGGGTTGTTTTAACCAGCGATTGGGTTGTTTTAAATGGGTTGTTTAACCAGCGATGGGGTTGTTTTAACCAGAATGGGTTGTTTTAACCAGCGATGGGTTGTTTTGGAATGGGTTGTTTTAAAACCAATGGTTGTTTAACCAGCGAATGGGTTGTTTTAACCCAGCTGGGTTGTTTTTGGGTTGTTTTAACCAGCGAATGGGTTGTTTAACCAGGGGTTGCGATTGGGTTGTTTAACCCGAGATGGGTGTTTTAACCAGCGATGGGTTGTTTTAACCAGCGAATGGTTGTTTTAACCAGCGAATGGGTTGTTTTAACCAGCAATTGGGTTGTTTTAACCAGCGAATGGGTTGTTTTAACCAGCGATTGGGTTGTTTTAACCAGAGAATGGGTTGTTTTAACCAGCGAATGGGTTGTTTTAACCCCGAATGGGTTGTTTAAACCAGAAATGGGTTGTTTAACCAGCGAATGGGTTGTTTTAACCAGAATGGGTTTTTTTAACCAGAATGGGTTGTTTAAACCAGCGAATGGGTTTGTTTTAACCAGCAATGGGGTTGTGCAAAACCAGCGAATGGTTGTTTTTAACCAGAATGGGTTTGTTTTAACCAGAATGGGTTTTTTTGGGTTGTTTTACCCAGTGGTTGTTTTAACAGATGGTTGTTTTAAACCAGCGAATGGGTTGTTTTAAACGGAAATGGTTGTTTTAACCAGCAATGGGTGTTTTACCCAGCGAATGGTTGTTTTAACCAGAGAATGGGTTGTTTTAACCAGCGAATGGGTTGTTTTAACCAGCGAATGGGTTGTTTTAACCAGAAATGTTGTTTTCCCAGTGATTCAGTTGTTTTAAAGGTGCCCTAGAATTAAAAATTGAATTTACCTTGGCATAGTTAAATAACAAGAGTTCAGTACATGGAAAGACATACAGTGAGTCTCAAACACCATTGTTTCCTCCTTCTTATAAATCTCATTTGTTTTACCCGAATGAAACCAGCGAAGGGTTGTTTAAACCAGCGATTGGGTTGTTTTAACCAGCGAGGGTTGTTTTGCGAATCCGAATGAACCAGCGAATGGGTTGTTTTAACCCAGCGAATGGGTTGTTTTAACCAGCGAATGGGTTGTTTTAACCCAGAGAATGGGTTGTTTTAACCGCGACCAGTGAATGGGTTGTTTTAACCAAATGGGTTTGTTTTACCCAGCGAATGGGTTGTTTTAACCAGCGAATGGGTTGTTTTAACCAGCGAATGGGTTGTTTAACCAGGATGGGTTGTTTAAAACAGCGAATGGGTTGTTTTAACCAGCAAATGGGTTGTTTACCCAGCGATGGATTGTTTTAACCAGCGCCAGAGAATGGGTGTTTAAACAGCAATGGGTGTTTTAATGAATGGATTTTAACCAGCGAATGGGTTGTTTTAACCAGTGATTCAGTTGTTTTAAAGGTGCCCTAGAATTAAAAATTGAATTTACCTTGGCATAGTTAAATAACAAGAGTTCAGTACATGGAAAAGACATACAGTGAGTCTCAAACCATTTGTTTCCTCCTTTTATATAAATCTCATTTTTTAAAAGAACTCCGAAGAACAGGCGAATCTCAACATAACACTGACTGTTACGTAACAGTCGGGATCATTAATATGTACGCCCCAATATTTGCATATGCCAGCCCATGATCAAGGCATTAGACAAGGGCAACCAGTATACGTCTGGATCTGTGCACAGCTGAATCATCAGACTAGGTAAGCAAGCAAAACAACAGCGAGAAATGGCAGATGGAGCAATATAACTGACATGATCCATGATATCATGATATTTTAGTGATATTTGTAAATTTTCTAAATGTTTTGTTAGCATGTTGCTAATGTACTGTTAAATGTGGTTAAGTTACCATCGTTTCTTACTGTATTCACGGAGACAAGAGCCGTCGCTATTTTCATTTTTAAACACTTGCAGTCTGTATAATTCATAAACACAACTTCATTCTTTTAAATCTCTCCAACAGTGTGTAATGTTAGCTTTAGCCACAAGAGCACTATCAAACTCATTCAGAATCAAATGTAAACGTCCAAAAAATACCATACTTACACGATTAGACATGTTGCATGACGAACACTTTGTAAAGATCCATTTTGAGGGTTATATTAGCTGTGTGAACTTTGTTTATGCACTGTTTAAGGCAAGCGCGAGCTCCGGGGGCGGGGAGCGTGAGCATTTAAAGGGGGCGCAGCCTAAATCGGCTCATATTTAATGATGCCCCAAAATAGGCAGTTAAAAAAATGAATAAAAAAAATCTATGGGGTATTTTGAGCTGAAACTTCACAGACACATTCAGGGGACACCTTAGACTTATATTACATCTTTTAAAAAGACATTCTATGGCACCTTTAACCAAGCGAATGGGTTGTTTTAACCAACGATTGGGTTGTTTTAACCAGTGAATGGGTTGTTTTAACCATGATTGGTCACTATATGTGTGAGTGAGCGAGTAAATTCTGATATATGGATGAAAATTGGGGTGAACTATTTAAGTAGTGCTATTATAAAGACACACATGTATACTCATAAATCAGACATCAGGAAGCATGTAAAAAGTGCATTAATGATCTCTGTCTGCTTCATTAGGACAAGAGAAAACCACTTCCACGACAGACGTCTATAAAATAAGTCAAGAAACACATCCAGACTGCTGCCGAGAGCCAAACAGAGAGCCGTAACTACAGAACAGATGCTGCTCCCTCTACCGGGACAATCACATGGACCGATTCAATTATTCATTTTGCATGTTGCTCTATTTCAGAACGATGATCATATATTTCTTGATGAGTTTCCTGTCTCTGTAAAGCCAGTGGTAGCAGCAGCTGTTGGAGTGTCCACAATCCACAACTCCACCGCAAATGATTGTGGGTAAGAAGAAGCATGCAATGCAGTGACTGGAGCTCTGCCAGACAGCAGCTGTAGTCATCAATGCAGAGCCGCTTTCACTATATTGTGATTCAAACATCATCTGGTTTTCATGGAGCAGATTCCCTCATGAAGCTCAACCGCAAGACTGCTGGTTTCCAGGTTTACTAAAAGCATTGCTGATGTTGAGGTACAAACCTTAATTGGGGTAGACATGTTTATTTGATATGGATAAAAATTACTACTTTTATTCAGCAAGGATGCGTTAAATTGATCAAAAGTGATAGTAAAGGGACAGACATTTAGAATGTTACAAAAATGTTTAAAAAGAATGCTCTTTATTTGATTCTGTTTCATCAAAGAATCTTGTTTTCAACATTGATAATAATCAGAAATGTTTCTTGAGCAGCAAATCAACATATTAGAATGATTTCTGAAGGATCATGTGACACTGAAGACTGGAGTAATGATGCTGAAAATTCAGCTTTGATCACTGGATATAAATTACATTTTAAACCGTAATTCATAATATTACTGTTTTCTCTGTATTTTCATCCAATAAATGCAGACAGTAAACTTTTCCAGCACCTTGTTAAATCTATACATGCATACAGAATAAAATGATACAGAAAAAAAACATTTAAAAAATAAAATAAAAATGATCAGGTTAATACTTGAGCTATTTTCTAAAATCTTCCTAAAATATTTAATTGAAGTTCCCCTGAGATTTTAAGCCAATTGATGTCAGTTAATGCTCTCATGACGTGTTTTATTTTGATTGTTTTAATTTTACAATTTATTTTAATCTTCACAAATAAATTATTTACTTATTTTAAAAAACTTCAGATTCTGATAAAACTTGTAAACCCTAATTCATAGAAATTGCATAAAACCAGCCAATCAGATTACACTTTTAAATAATAATGGTTCCTTATTGGCTTCTATGGAATCTTTCCATTCCACAAAAGGTTCTTTATAGAGAAAAAAGATTATTCAAATGCTTCCAAAAAGGGGTTTTCACAACAATGCCATAGAAGAACCATTTTTAGTTGACCTTTGAGTCAACAATTCTTAAAAGAACCATTTTTTTTCTTACTTTGAAGAACATTTTATTCATTTAAAGAAACTTTTGTTCAATGGAAAGTCTCCATGGACGTTGAAGGCTCTTCATGGAAACATCAATGCCAATAAAGGACCTTTATGTTTGAGAGTATGAGAAAAAAATGGTTCTTTTGAGAGCTGAACGGTTCTTTGCTGAACCAAAAATTGTTCTCCAATGGCATCGCTGCAAAAAAAAACCTTTTTAAGAGCATAGAATCTGCCAAAAAATGAAAGATTGAGAAAGCGCCCTGCCGTTTTTGTGCGCAGTTTGCATCAGGGCTTCATGATCAATCCATAATAGAGGGCGGTTCTTCCTTTTTGGCAGGAGATTGCAGTCGTATGCGTGTGTGATCTGAAGCTAAACCCGAGCGTCTGTGTATTTTGTCTTCATTATCTGCTGCGTTCTGTGCTGATGGCCTCTGGTGCTTCACTGGAGCTTTTTTGGACGGTTTCAGGCAAATCCAGGCTGCCAAACCGGCTGGGCTTTACACAACACGGCTGCAGTAGCAGACACGAGGTGGATCTCTGAGAGTCTCGCTTAATGGAGACATTTAATCTGTGTCTGGTGTCTCTGCCAGTACAGCAGATGGGATCTCAAACTGAGGACGGCACAACTGCTGGAGGCTTTTCTGATGGGGGGCAGTTTTGTTGGGTCTTCCGGAGCTCAGAACTGCAGGAGTTTAAAAGTGGCCGAATCAAGGCTTTGATTTGGCTTTGAGAACAATGTGAGATTTGGTTTATGATCTCCAGGAAGACATGGGAATCACCCTGTTTCATGATAAATTGATTGGTTTCCATCCAAATTATGGTCTATGGAAGTATAATCTGTTCTCCATTCTGTTTTCCATTGATGCCCAAAACATTGGTGATGTTCTTTTCTGTAGGAAACCTCACATACTGAGCAATCTCTGTGATATCCACAAAGAACTGCTGATGGTTTGGGTTTTTGTGATTGTATGCACAATAGAATGGAAAAAACAATCTCTTTAATATCTCAATTGTTTCTTCTAGATGACGGTGAGATGGAAATGTTTTGCTGGAGTCTCCTACTTTTCAAACAAAAAGATCCAAGTGTCTCCTCTAGAGTTTCTCAACAAATTGTGCTCAGATTTATTCTGTCTCATTTACGTCAAATTTTCAGAGATTCATACTCAAATAAAAACTCCTCTGACAAAGAGCAACGTCGGAGCAAATAAAATCCAAAAGATCTCAATATGAACTCAAATTCTTCCAAAATCAAATGATCTGAGATGCTCACATTTATTTTATAGTTATATTTTTTATTTGCAAATGAAATTTTTTGAGAAACATCTGAGATTAAGTCAGTAAATGCAAAGGAGAACTCTATTAAAGGTGACCTATTATTCCCCTTATTACAAGATGTAATATAAGTCTCTGGTGTCTCCAGAATGTGTCTGTGAAATTTCAGCTCAAAATACCCCATGGATTTTTTTTATTATATCACGTTTTAGCTGCCTATTTTTGGGTGAAAGAAAAAAAATGCACTGATTTGGTGTTTGCACCTTTAAATGCAAATGAGCTTGTGCTCCCCGCCCCCAAGCTCGCGATTCCAATACACTGAGGCATAAATAACACAGGAGAAGCTCACACAGCAAATATAACTCTCAAAATGAATCATTACAAACTGTTCGTGATGCAGTATATCAGATCATGTAGGTATGGCATGTATTTTGTGGATGTTTGCTAACATTCGATTCTGAATGAGTATGATAGCGTGCTGCACGACTAATGTGCACTGTTGGAGAGACTCAATAAGAATGAAGATGCATTTATGAGTTATACAGACTGCAAGTGTTTTCGGGTTAATAATGAAAATAACGACATGGCTCTGGTCTCCGTGAATACAGTAAGAAACTTTAGCCACATTTAACAGTACAGAAGCAACATGCTAATGTTCAGAAAGACAATTTCCAAACATTGAAAATATATATGAAATATATATATATGAAATTGTATCATGAACAGTTGGTATCGATCCATCTCTGAGAATCAACCAGTGTTACTGGTACACTGTTGTCACTTGCGAAAAACAAAATGGTGGCGTCGTGGGTGGAAACATGCAGATTAAGGGGCGGTAATATTATAATAAGGTCCTCTTCCTACGTCACAAGTGGAGCGAAATCTGAGCGGCTTGTTTTTTCACATGCTTGCAAAACAAAGTTTGGCAAGTGGTTTGGTAGATGCACCGGGGACCCGATTATAGCACTTAAACACGGAAAAAGTCAGATTTTCATTTTCAGATATTACCCCTTTAAGTTTCCTAAACTATGAAAGAGCAATGCACAAACAACAAAAATGTTCTGTGAGTTCGAAAGATTTCAATATGAACTGAAATTCTTCTGAAATCAAATTATCTTAGATGCTCACATTCATTTTATAGCTTTATTTTCCCATTTTCCCATGGAAAATTTCTAGAAACAAAGTTGATAAGTGTAAAAGAGAGCTGCGAAAGATCAACTTCTGAGCAAAAAAGTTCGAAAGATCTCAATATGAACTCTAATTCTTCCCAAATCAAATGATCTGAGATGCCTTCATTCATTTTATAGCTCTTACAATTTCCCATCATGATTTTTTTCTAGAAACATCTGACATTAAAGGAGCAGAGTGACATTTGAGCAATATTTTTTTTTTATTTATTTAAAAAAGTGCACTGAATATACATGGGTCTACACTCTTAAAAATAAAGGTTCCATATGGTTCCATGAAGAACCTTTAACAATCCATGGAATCTTTCCATTCCACAAAAGGTTCTTTATTGCGGGAAAAGATACTTTAGATTAATAAAATGTTCTTCACATTAAGAAAAAAAGGGTTCTTTTAAGAACAGTTCACTGAAAGGTTCTTTGAGGTACCAAAAATGGTTCTTCTATGGCATCGCTGTGAAAACACCCTTTTAGAACATTTATTTTTAATAGTGAAGAACTTACAAAGCCTATCACGCAGTTGTTTTCTGTAGGAAGCATCAGATTTTGTGAGTGCATGTGAGTCACCTGAGTGCAGCGGGGCGTTAGGAGTGCCAAACACACTCCTCTGAACTAACACTTTATGATCAGGCTCTCACTCTTTCAATTACACGTCCAGAACAGATGGCAGCCTGCCTTTCTCACGATCCATCTGTCCATCTACCCGCAGGACCTCACGCAGAAGTGTCCAGGCGTAGCATTGTGAATATGTGAAGATGTCCTGAAGTTGGCTTTGTGTTGTGGTGCTCGTACAGAAGATGAAGGTTGATTCTGGCCTGCATTTCGTCCCAGTGAGTCCCTCACTCACCTTGATGTGACTTCAATGGCCAGAAGAACATTGCTAATAAATACATTGCTCAGAAAACTTCTCATGTCATTTTGCTTCAGGTATGCTGATTTAAGAATGTTTACTGGAAACTACTGAGGAAGAAATCACTTTCTGCAGTGCATTGTCTGTTCTTGTTAATTGCTTGTCAATTCATTAGCAGCATGTGGTCCGTTTAGGCAGCAAATGCTCTGATTTCCCAAGCAATTTGAGAGAATGAGTGTGGATAATTTTCTTATTAACATCAACATTAATTTTCCTTATCATTTGAGGTGATTTATCAGGCTCAAAAACTTTACTTTTATGTCTAATCATAGCCTACTCAACTGAGTTATGTTTCTGCTATACTGTGCAAACTATATGAGTTGGGTTTACATGGTAAAATTGAGTTGGCATTACTTAATGGTGCATGTTACAAATGTAAAGTCTAATTGATCAACACAGACTGGCCTCACAACCAATCTAATGCAAATAGATGTCTCAAACCTGGACAATATTTTTAACAGTGAAGTCAGTTAAAGTCAGTTGTTAATATTTTCTCTCTGTGCTGTTTTTCTCTTAAAGAGTTTGTTCACCCAAAGATGAAATTTCTGTCATTAATTACTCATTTTGTTCCAAATCTGTAAGACCTTCGTTCATCTTCGGAACACAAATTAAGATATTTTAGTGAAGACATTTTTGATAATTAAGATATTTTGATTTTTGTGCGCAAAAACATGACTTTATTAAACAATTTCCACTACATTTACTATGTCAACAGTGTAGGAGTTTTACATGGGAGAAACAAAATTGTTGAATAAAGTCGTTATTTTTGCTTGTTTTTTATGCACAAAAAGTATTCTCGTCGCTTCATAACATTAAGGTTGAACCACTGGAGACACATGGACTATTTTAACAATGTCTTTACTACGTTTCTGGACCTTGAATGTGGTAATTACATTACTTTGTCTCGGGGATCAGAAACCATTTCTTCTGATCATCCTTGAGATGGTTCTACACCTTCATTTGAGTCCAGCTGTGTTTGATTATACTGATTGGACTTGATTAGGAAAGCCACACACCTGTCTATATAAGACCTCACAGCTCACAGTGCATGTCAGAGCAAATGAGAATCATGAGGTCAAAGGAACTGCCTGAAGAGCTCAGAGACAGAATTGTGGCAAGGCACAGATCTGGCCAAGGTTACAAAAAAATTTCTGCTGCACTTAATGTTCCTAAGAGCACAGTGGCCTCCATAATCCTTAAATGGAAGACGTTTGGGACGACCAGAACCCTTCCTAGAGCTGGCCGTCCGGCCAAACTGAGCTATCGGGGGAGAAGAGCCTTGGTGAGAGAGGTAAAGAAGAACCCAAAGATCACTGTGGCTGAGCTCCAGAGATGCAGTCGGGAGATGGGAGAAAGTTGTAGAAAGTCAACCATCACTGCAGCCCTCCACCAGTCGGGGCTTTATGGCAGAGTGGCCCGACGGAAGCCTCTCCTCAGTGCAAGACACATGAAAGCCCACATGGAGTTTGCTAAAAAACACCTGAAGGACTCCAAGATGGTGAGAAATAAGATTCTCTGGTCTGATGAGACCAAGATAGAACTTTTTGGCCTTAATTCTAAGCGGTATGTGTGGAGAAAACCAGGCACTGCTCATCACCTGTCCAATACAGTCCCAACAGTGAAGCATGGTGGTGGCAGCATCATGCTGGGGGGGGTGTTTTCAGCTGCAGGGACAGGACGACTGGTTGCAATCGAGAGAAAGATGAATGCGGCCAAGTACAGGGATATCCTGGACGAAAACCTTCTCCAGAGTGCTCAGGACCTCAGACTGGGCCGAAGGTTTACCCTAAGCACACAGCTAAAATAACGAAGGAGTGGCTTCACAACAACTCCGTGACTGTTCTTGAATGGCCCAGCCAGAGCGCTGACTTAAACCCAATTGAGCATCTCTGGAGAGACCTAAAAATGGCTGTTCACCAACGTTTACCATCCAACCTGACAGAACTGGAGAGGATGTGCAAGGAGGACTGGCAGAGGATCCCCAAATCCAGGTGTGAAAAACTTGTTGCATCTTTCCCAAAAAGACTCATGGCTGAATTAGATCAAAAGGGTGCTTCTACTAAATACTGAGCAAAGGGTCTGAATACTTAGGACCATGTGATATTTCAGTTTTTCTTTTTTAATAAATCTGCAAAAATGTCAACAATTCTGTGTTTTTCTGTCAATATGGGGTGCTGTGTGTACATTAATGAGGAAAAAAAAAAATGAACTTAAATGATTTTAGAAAATGGCTGCAATATAACAAAGAGTGAACAATTTAAGGGGGTCTGAATACTTTCCGTACCCACTGCAATTTTCATTTTTGGGTGAACTAACCCTATAATTTGTGTTCTGAAGATGAATGAAGATCTTACGGGTGTGGAACGGCATGACGGTGAGTAATTAATGACAGAATTTTAATTTTTGGGTGAACTAACCCTTTGAGTTCCTTTTCTTATCCTAACAGTCTTGCCCTCACTTTTCAGTGCTTATTTGGCTGGAGTTATAGTCACGTGTTAACAGGATTAAACACTCTCAGGATGTCTGTATTTTCATCACATAGTGGACCTGATTTCATCATCGATGCAAAACCATAAAAGCATCATGTTTCTATTACAGTCACATGTGATGAAGTGCTACAGATGAATGTTGGTGGATGGATCTGATATCAGACTATCACACACATGCTCTGCATTACCAACTAAAGAAATGAAGGAATGTTTATCAAGATTAAATTTTCATTTAGAAGTTTTTTTCTTTTAATATAATGTGTAATTTTTCTTTCTATCTTTCCAGACGGATTTCATTTGCACAGATGTGCTCTGAAATGTTTTTTATTGCTCACGTTGTCGTTTAGCAGAATTTCTCAGAATTTTTTTTGTGTTTGAACATTACACAGAAACACAACTGAAGAATGACACTACACTTTCCATCTGTGTACTTTTTTGCCTTCATTCCTTTTTTTTTTTTTTAACCACAAACGAAAACGCTAAAAATAAAGATGCTTGCTTCAATTAAAAATCTTTTACAGTCTGACATGAATTACCCTCATTTTAACTTGTTGAATTGTTTCCTTTTAAAACATTTTTTGATTCTCTGGTGTTTGGTGTCTCTTCACGTCAGATTCAAGCCAAAATATTCTCATGACTGCAGTGACTGTATGAAAGACTTTTCACATTCACCGACACACAGACGGATCTCCTCTCTCTGCTGTACTCGATTCCAATCGGACCCTTACTTTACCATTTCCCTTGCGAACAAGATCTCGACGTGAGAAATGAAGTGTATTTAAATTCAAGTGTTTGCATTCTGCTTTTTCATTACGTTTCAGACAGCTGAAGTCCTCTGACAGACGAGCTTTGCATGAAAATCATTTGGAAAGCAAATAGGAGAGATGCGGCGGACTCATTCTCATAGACGTGTGGGATAATTTGATCTAGTGAAGTGTCCCGATCAATCAGAGAGCCGTCTGTCTCCAGAAGAGGGTCAACAGGGAATATTGACCTGAAGTGTGAGCTGATGTTTACGCTATAACTGTTTTGGGTGGACTAGGAACAGCAGAGGATGTTTAACTCCAAAAACAACATTACCATCTTCACTTTCTACAAACCAGACTTTATTTATTTCACACATCTCATGTTCTTATTGAGAATTAACAGGTGTTTAGGTCTAGATAATTTTTCACCATTATGGTGATTAGTGTTTGCTTTAGTTGACCCTTAACTTTTATTTTGGCCTTCTCTGGCCACTGTAACAGTGTGTTTGTAAGCCATATTTGCAAAAGCAAAGAACTTCAAGACAAAATGAGATCAGATGATGTTGGCTAAATATTTCTGATAATATAATCATCATAAAGTGGCCTAATCTTTCACCACCAGCATTTTTTTTAAAGTTTCCAGCCATTTTCACCAAACTTTCATGGCCCCCAGAATATTTTGTTATATGAATATCTGAATATATAACAATATATCAGCAATATATGCTTTAGAAAAAGAAGAAAAAAGGTAATAGCTTCATGCATTATTTTATTTATCAGCACTTTAATGGGGTAAGTTTCATATTTTTTTGGGTTCAAAAGACCACAACGTGCATAAGCAAAGCTTTTTTCACTTGTTTCTGCTTCTTTTTTCATGTGTTTTGATCCGGAGATACCCTACTCTTTAATAAGATGCCCAATAGTGCCACTTACCATTAAACAACGAAAACACGGAAAGCTAAAAAAGTCCATCAATGGCGGGAAAGAGTTAATATGGTTTAAATTTTGCATCACCAGCCCTGTGATATTACAGCATGAGATCCAGCAGTGTTGCAGCAATCAGTTATCATGAAGGATTTTAGAAATGTGCACAAAAAGTGTGTTGAACTACACTCCTAAACTATACTACATTCAGACATCAACAATATGAATCTCAACAGTGGTGACAATCAACAAAAAGCTTCATGCCACAATACATGCTGGGTGCCAGCATAGTACAAAACTCCTAGCATGCATTGCTGCAAACATAAATGATGCAGCTGAACTCATATTGAAGCTCATTAAAGCTCATATTGAAGCTCATATTATATCCTTTAATTCTTACTATTTGCTTGTATTGTTGCAGTTGTTTTTCCGGTGACTTTTTAGTAGCTTGTTTTGTGGTGTTCAGAGCTGATCTGTTTATCTGAATGTTCTGATGATAGTCACCATTGTTAAGGTTTGTATGATGAGTGTTGATGTCAAAATCTGTCTCAGTGCCTAGTTAAAAATGTTTGAGTATCATTAAAGGTGCCATCGAACGTTTTTTTCACAAGATGTAATATAAGTCTAAGGTGTCCCCTGAATGTGTCTGTGAAGTTGCAGCTCAAAATACCCCATCGATTTTTTTAAATTAATTTTTTTAACTGCCTATTTTGGGGCATCATTAACTATGCACCGATTCATGCTGCGGCCCCTTTAAATTGCGCGCTCTCCGCCCCCTCCCGTGCCCTCGACTCTATCATTGCATAAACAAAGTTCACACAGCTAATATAACCCTCAAAATGAATCTTTACAAGATGTTTGTCATGCGGCATGTCTAATCGCGTAAGTATGGTATTTATTTGGATGTTTACATTTGATTCTGAATGAGTTTGATAGTGCTCCGTGGCTAAAGCTAACATTACACACTGTTGGAGAGATTTATAAAGAATGAAGTTGTGTTTATGAATTATACAGACTGCAAGTGTTTAAAAATGAAAATAGCGACGGCTCTTGTCTCCGTGAATACAGTAAGAAACGATGGTAACTTTAACCACATTTAACAGTACATTAGCAACATGCTAACGAACATTAGAAAGACAATTTACAAATATTAAAAATCATGATACATGGATCATGTCATTATTATTGCTCCATCTGCTTTTTTCACTATTGTTCTTGCTTGCTTACCTAGTCTGATGATTCAGCTGTGCACAGATCCAGACGTTAATACTGGCTGCCCTTGTCTAATGCCTTGATCATGGGCTGGCATATGCAAATATTGGGGTCATACATATTAATGATCCCGACTGTTACGTAACAGTCGGTGTTATGTTGAGATTCGCCTGTTCTTCAGAGGTCTTTTAAACAAATGAGATTTACATAAGAAGGAGGAAACAATGGAGTTTGAGACTCACTGTATTAACTTAAGAAAAGTTAAGATTCAAGAGCACATCTCATGGAAACACTGATCACCATAATGGTGATGTCAAATGAAAGTTTCAATAAACCATCAACATTATCTAGCGCTAAACCAGTTAATTCTCAATGAGAACTTTTGTAGACGTATGAGAGAAATAAAAATAAACTGGTTTGTAGCAAGTGAAGCTGGTAATGCTGTATTTGGAGTTGTTTAATCAGATCTAGAGAGATTTAATGTGTTCTTTTATCTTCAGTTGATTTCATCTCCGGCTGTGGCTGGAAGTCAGTTGTAGTTCTTCTGCTCATCTCTTTTTCTGTTCTCTTCTTTCCTTCAGTGATTCTGCTTGTTAACAGGCTTATTAAGGCTGAGATTACTCTATATATAATGATCTTGCTCTTGGCTGACATTTGGCATTGCTTTGGCCTGCTTGTGCTCCAGATCTGGCAAACCGGAGCAGAGCGCCAGAGAACATCATTCCACAAGGCATGATCCGACACAATGTTGTTATCGGGTAACATTTCAGAAAAAAGTTCCATGAAAGATGTATAAATAATGTTTTTGTGCTAACATTCGAGAACATTGCAAACACATATGCAACACATTCAGTGGAAAATTCAGTTATGTAATACATGCATGGCAGTAAATTACAAACAATAAATGTTTTGCACTATTTACAATAGGTTTATAAATACACTAACAACCAGTAGACACATGGCACTTGGTATTTAATGATCATAAATATTATGATTTTACAATATAGTATAGAAATTTACCAGTACATTTTCTTTGTAGAAAAGGTAAAATAACAGAATTTGAGTGTACTAACCCTTTAAAATGCTGTCTTACATTGACTGTGAAGGTTTCTACAAACAAACAAATTACGTCAACACACACCATTACACTGTGATTGTGGTCTTAAGCAGCAATTCATGTCACAAAGGACTGTGAGATTGATTCTGCTATTTGTTTACCCACGAATAAACAAGACAAGATTGTTTGTGAATTACAAGATGTATGGAATTCATTTTGATCCACATAGGTCCTCGGTGATGTATGAACTACAGCACAAATCCTCCATTCTCTCCAGCACTGACAAACGCATGAGGCAAGAGCTCGGCTTCACGTCTTAGCATCAGAGAGACACTGAAAGTGGATTTCTCCAGGAACAAAAGCAGCGTGATGTGGGTTTATGATACTGCTCATTGGAGGTTTAGGCCCGTAATGACTCGAATTCAACACACAAAGACTCTGTGCTGTTTGGTCGAGATGTGGCTGATATCAGTAATGAAGCAGGATTGATAAGTATGAATGGCAGGTGCAATCATTTCTGATTACAACAGAGCTGGAAGGAGGGAAGAACAAAATTCCTGAGGAAGCATTCTGTCCAAGTTACTTATCACTAGCACACAAAGTGTTTTCTAACCTGCCAAAATGCAAAACTTGTTAGGGTAAACATGGCTTCTATATATAGCCGGAAATGCCAATTCAAATTCCGCTCTGAACAGTGCGAGTAGATCCGGAGGGGTTACACATGTCCTAATGAAATTAGCAAAGAACCTATCACTATTCACTTGTATCTACAGTTGCAAGAAAAAGTATGTGAACCCCTTGCAGAATCTGTGAAAATGTGAATAATTTTAACAAAATAAGAGAGATCATACAAAATGTATGTTATTTTTTGTTTAGTAAGCTAAGATATTTGACATAAAAGATGTTTGCATTTAGTTCAAAAGACAAAACAATAGCTGAATTTATTAAAATAACCCCATTCATAAGTATGTGAACCATTGATTCTTAATACTGTGTGTGGTTACCTGATGATCCACGACTGTTTTTGTGTTTTGTGATGGTTGTTCATGAGTCTCTTGTTTGTTCTGAGCAGTTAAACTGAGCTCTCTTCTTCAGAAAAATCCTCCAGCTCCTGCAGATTCTTCAGTTTTCAAGCATTTTTGCATATTTGAACCCTTTCCAGCAGTGACTGTAGGATTTTGAGATCTGTGTTTTCACACTGAGGACAACTGAGAGACTCAAACACAACTATTAAAAAAGGTTCAAACATTCACTGATGCTCCAGAAGGAAACACGATGCATTAAGAGTCGGGGGGTGAAAACTTTTGAACAGGATGAAGATGTCACAATTTTTCTTATTTTGTTTAAATATCATTGTTTTTCATTTAGTACTTCCCTTTTGGAAGCAACAGAAGATGTTTGCATGTTTCCTGGAAGACAAATTAAGTACAATTTACCTTGATCTTCAGATTGCAAAACTTTTCACCCCCGACTCTTAATGCATCGTGTTTCCTTCTGGAGCATCAGTGAATGTTTGAACCTTTTTAATAGTTGAGTTTGAGTCCCTCAATTGTCCTCAGTGTGAAAAGATGAATCTCAAATCATTCAGTCACTGCTGGAAGGGTTCAAATATGTAAAAATGCTTGAAAACTGATGAATCTGCAGGAGCTGGAGGATTTTTCTGAAGAACAGAGCTCAGTTTAACTGCTCAGGACAAACAAGAGACTCATGAACAACCATCACAAAACACAAAAACAGTCGTAGATCATCAGGTAACCACACACAGTATTGAGAATCAATGGTTCACATACTTATGAATGGGGTTATTTTTAATAAATTAATGTAAAATGTAAACATCTTTTATGTAAAATATCTTACTCAGGACAGTACTAAATAAAAAATAACATGCATTGTGTATGATCTCTCTTATTTTATTAAAATTATTCACATTTTCACAGATTCTGCAAGTGGTTCACATACTTTTTCTTACAACTGTATATAGCAACATTCAGCACATAATATAGTCTTAAAGTGTTGCAGCTATACTTATGGGAAGTCGACTCAAAAAGAGTTGATTTCTTGAATCTGAATAGCCTTAGCGTTGGGTTCATAAGAAAAGAGACGATCATGGGCACTTAGTGCCATCAGTCAACCATTGTAGATGAATTCATTAAACAATTTCCTGCATTTTCATTTGCAGCATGTTGCACCACTGTTCTCAATTACAGACTTTTAAAAGGCAGATTTATTTTTTGAGTGAAATGACAGAGTTTGTTTTATGGGTGAAATGTCCTGTATTATACCTGCATCATGATTACGTGAGGACTCATAAACCTTCATACCCAACATAGTTGGCACTGTTTTGCATTTCATGCGGCTATGAATCCTGCCAAGCAGTCTTATTAGTAAATTCTTGCCGTGGCTTAGCATCACATCAGTTCTACACCGCTCAAGACGATTACTCATATTTGGGCTTCCCTCCAAACGCTCAGAGTCAGTAAAAATAGCAGGGTGTTTGTTGGTAATTAGACCAGAGGCTCAGTAATCCACATTTAATTGTGTTATGCTTTTTGGTATCATACTTCACAACTGCTGAAGGACGACGGCTTCTCAAAGTGCTTCATTTTCTTCCCATGACACAGCGCCAAAGTATATGAGCTTGTTAGTGAATAATGGGAAACT
The DNA here is from genome assembly GCA_028476615.1 of Culter alburnus. NCBI lineage: Eukaryota > Metazoa > Chordata > Actinopteri > Cypriniformes > Xenocyprididae > Culter > Culter alburnus. The sequence goes on from JAOTNS010004103.1 coordinate 1,553,820, forward strand.
GAGGTAAAGGATATGATGGGTTTTGGCAAAATCACTGCACAGTTTATTTGTCTCATTCTGTATCTTTCAATCAAATCAACATGTTGATTAACGCTTCAAATAAATCTCTATTCCAAAACCTGCTGAGTTGCCTTACTGTCAGTGGAGTCTGATGAAAGCATGTTGAGCTAATGATGCAATATTCCAAAATACATAAAAATAATGGGTAAAGAAGTAAGAATTTGGAAAGAAGTCAGAAAAAAGACATTGAATTAACTTTTTCCACTGAGCTTGTTGCAATGCATCCTGGTATTTCTTTCCAATTAAGAATACATGCAAATGTAATGTCTGATTTACCAAATATGCAGCAGATGTTTCTCCTAAAATTCCAATTTGTTTGAGACAGTGTGATCACTTCTGAAACTCTAGAGGAGATATGTATGACATTACTGGGTCTTTTAATCATGGAGAAACATCACCATTGGCTTGTGTTTGAATCTTATTGTCATCTAGGAAAAACAAGTGAGGTATTAAAGAGATTTTCTTTGTTGTGGTTTCTTCTGTTTGTGCTTTGGTTATGCCTTGCTATTAAGTGAGAATGTTAATGTATTCCATGCACTGTTGGCCTAATCGCTCTTGGCAAAAACAGTGTATCTCAATATTAGACTACATAATATAGTGGGTCATGGGTAATGCATTACTTAACAACAAGTGAATTGTGTTCTTCAGAGGCAAAGCTAGAGGTAAACAGCAGAGAACAACAACACATAATTTGCACAGACGGAGGTGAAGGTCCAGATCTGTCATGTTTGAAGAAGTGACCTGCACTATTTAGAGATGCTGAAGACGGACTGCAGAAGAGTATTGTGGGAAACAAGGTTATATTAATTGTTGCAACAATACCTGTGTGAGAATGTATGAAGAAGACAAAGCATATTGATGGATTACTGAAACGTTCATTTGAAGTCACCATTATGGTGATCAGTGTTTCATTAGATGTGCTCTTCAATGAACATTTCTTTAGTTAATTCTTCTCCTGCAACAATTGCAATATTGTTTTACTAAAGGCAATAATATATTGTTACAGAAATGATAGGAGAACGATAAACAGATTAATCACTGATGTTTTACTAAAACGTTGAGACAATATTGAACTGTTAATAAAGATGTGGGCAGAAATATCACTGTAATGTATTAATGTATAAGGTGAACAGCATCTCTCTATGAAGAGGACAAAGCACTGAGGCCTGGGACTAGTCTTAATCCTTGTCTGTGAAACTGGGCATGGATAAAAGAAAGAGAATTGACGATCAACCATGAGGAAATTATACATGTAAAATGTCCAATACAGTTTGTAAAGTTCACCTTAGTTTAAAGCAACTTAAATAAAGATTTGATTAAAAAATTTACACATATATGTAATGTTGATGGTTATTGAATGTTGAATGTATTGAATGTTATTGAAACTGTCATTTGAAGTCGCCATTATGGTGATCAGTGTTTCCATTAGATTAGTGCTCTTGATTCTTAACATTTCTTAAGTTAATTCTTCTCTTGCAACAATTGCAATAGTGTTTTACTAAAGGCAATAGTATATTGTTACAGAAATGATTGAAGGAGAAAGATAGATCAACTGAAATTAAATGTTTACAGTATTTGAGTGAGTGACAAAATGGTTTAATCACTGATATTTTACTCAAATGTTGAGACAGTTTTGAACTGTTAATAAATCTGTTGGGGCAGAAATATCACTGTAATGTATTAGTACTATAAGGTGAACAGCATCTCTCTATGATACCAAAAAATGTTTGTTAAACTAGGCTTTGAGACACATTTAGACATCAACACTCATCACACAAACCTTAACAATGGTGACAATCAACAAAATATTAAGATAAACATATCAGCTCTGAACATCATAAAAGAAACTACGAAAAAGCCATAAAGGAAAGCAACAGCAAAAATAAAAGCGAGCAGTACGAATTAAAGTAAACAACAGGGCAATTCAGCTGCATAATTTATTCATTCTGCAATGCTTGCTGGGAGTTTTGTACTACGCACTCAGCATGCATTGCAGCATGAAGCTTTTTGTTGATTGTCACCACTGTTAAGATTCATATGCTTATTGTTGATGTCTGAATGATACAATAGTCCACAACTTTTTATGCACGTTTCTAAAATATCTCATTAATATCTGATTGCTGCAACACTGCTGGAACTCATGCAGTAATATCACAGAGTTGGTACTATGTAATTTAAATATATTAATGGCACAACACACTTATGATCAGTATATGATATATAGACCATCAATAGTAAGCCAACATCATCTGATCTCTTTTGGTCTTTGTTTCCTTTGTTACTGCAAACATGTATAAACACACTGTTACAGCAGCCAAAGAAGACCAAAAAAGCCCAACTAATGGAAACACTAATCACCATAATGGTGACTTCAAATGAAAAATTAACTACAGCTTAAACCTCTGTTAATTCTCAGTAAGAACTTTTGTAGATGTGTGAAAGAAATCTGTCAAACTGGTAATGAAGCTGGTAATGCTGTATTTGGAGTTGTTTAATCAGATCTTGAGAGATTTAATGCGTTCTTTTATTAGCAGTTGATTTCATCTACGGCTGTGGCTGGAAGTCAGTTTTAGTTCTTGTGTTTCTTTTTCTGTTCTGTTTCTGTTTGGGAAGGTTTTCAGTCCAGTGATCCAGTAAGTGAATTCATTCAAACAATCAGTCCAAACCAGCGCTAATGTAAAGAAAACTCAGGCTGATTACATCAGAGATGACAGAGAGAATAGAGACTCATGTTGTGTTTTCAGTGAATTATTCATTCCAGTGTCTGTTTAGCTTTAAAACACGAGCTCTGTCATATTCTGTGATTGTTTCTGAAGAGAGCGAGCCCTCAAAAATCTTGCTGTGTGAAATACAGACTGAACGTCAAAACATCTCATCACTCTATGGCCAGGTGACACACAAACTACGTTTCTCAGCTGGATAAAGCAAACCAGTGTCTCGTTAGTAGGCACTTGTGAGTCCGTTATATTGATGTGCAATCATGTGGTTCTGTTCGGTATTGCAACTTGACTTGTCTTAAATGTAAACAAGCTCTTTGTTGTCGCACTGTACACATACTATACACTGTGAATTCTGAAGTTTTTTCCTGTAAATTTATGAATTATATGGACTCTTCATATCATTTGGTTATTTGTTGTCCTTCTCGTTCGGCCTCATTTATGAAGTGTGCTTACGCACAGATTTGATCTTAGTGTGCGTTCGCTTAAATCCACGCCAACGCTCATATTTATAAAAACGGTCTTTGACGTGGAAAAGTGCTTAGAGCCATGTCAGGGTCTGAGCAGACGTATACACTTTTCCTGGTCAGATTACTGCAGGTTTTTGGAAATCTATGCTGTTCTTGCAGTTCGCCAAGGATTTGGATGATGACTGGGGATTTTTTATATGTAAATTACATTAATTTAGTGTCATTTAAAACACGGAGAACTGAAACCATTCAGCTGCGTGCAAGTTCAAGATCATTTACGATTTATAGATTTCACATCTGAAAGAGAGGTGTACGCTCATTTTCTGTGTGTACGTTCATTCTATGAATCACACATACGCACACCAGAGAATTGGAATTACAAATTGTGAATAAAAAAGGAATGCAATAATTTACAAATCTCATAAACTTATATTTTATTTACAATAGAATATAGATAACATATCAAATGTTGAAAGTGAGACATTTTGAAATGTCATGCCAAATATTGGCTCATTTTGGATTTCACGAGAGCTACACATTCCAAAAAAGTTGGGACAGGTAGCAATAAGAGGCCGGAAAAGTTAAATGTACATATAAGGAACAGCTGGAGGACCAATTTGCAACTTATTAGGTCAATTGGCAACATGATTGGGTATAAAAAGAGCCTCTCAGAGTGGCAGTGTCTCTCAGAAGTCAAGATGGGCAGAGGATCACCAATTCCCCCAATGCTGCGGCGAAAAATAGTGGAGCAATATCAGAAAGGAGTTTCTCAGAGAAAAATTGCAAAGAGTTTGAAGTTATCATCATCTACAGTGCATAATATCATCCAAAGATTCAGAGAATCTGGAATCTCTGTGCATAAGGGTCAAGGCCGGAAAACCATACTGGATGGCCGTGATCTTCGGGCACTTAGACGGCACTGCATCACATACAGGAATGCTACTGTAATGGAAATCACAACATGGCTCAGGAATACTTCCAGAAAACACTGTCGGTGAACACAATCCACCGTGCCATTCGCCGTTGCCGGCTAAACTCTATAGGTCAAAAAGAAGCCATATCTAAACATGATCCAGAAGCGTAGGCGTTTTCTCTGGGCCAAGGCTCATTTAAAATGGACTGTGGCAAAGTGGAAAACTGTTCTGTGGGTCAGACGAATCAAAATTTGAAGTTCTTTTTGGAAAACTGGGACGCCATGTCATCCGGACTAAAGAGGACAAGGACAACCCAAGTTGTTATCAGCGCTCAGTTCAGAAGCCTGCATCTCTGGGTATGGGGTTGCATGAGTGCGTGTGGCATGGGCAGCTTACACATCTGGAAAGGCACCATCAATGCTGAAAGGTATATCAAGTTCTAGAACAACATATGCTCCCATCCAGACGTCGTCTCTTTCAGGGAAGACCTTGCATTTTCCAACATGACAATGCCAGACCACATACTGCATCAATTACAACATCATGGCTGCGTAGAAGAAGGATCCGGGTACTGAAATGGCCAGCCTGCAGTCCAGATCTTTCACCCATAGAAACATTTGGTGCATCATAAAGAGGAAGATGCGACAAAGAAGACCTAAGACAGTTGAGCAACTAGAAGCCTGTATTAGACAAGAATGGGACAACATTCCTATTCCTAAACTTGAGCAACTTGTCTCCTCAGTCCCCAGACGTTTGCAGACTGTTATAAAAAGAAGAGGGGATGCCACACAGTGGTAAACATGGCCTTGTCCCAACTTTTTTGAGATGTGTTGATGCCATGAAATTTAAAATCAACTTATTTTTCCCTTAAAATGATACATTTTCTCAGTTTAAACATTTGATATGTCATCTATGTTGTATTCTGAATAAAATATTGAAATTTGAAACTTCCACATCATTGCATTCTGTTGTTATTCACAATTTGTACAGTGTCCCAACTTTTTTGGAATCGGGTTTGTATATATATACTTTCAACATAAGATAGTTTTGATGATGTCATTGTTGCAAACATTACACTAAGTACAAAACAACATATGACCTGACTAATAGACAAAGAAAGAACAGATTTACAAATTCGTTGCACATAACTCCACAGTCTCTTAAAGTAATTTCACACAAACCTGATCAGAACTCTTCTGGCCACAAATCATGCCAGGTACCCAGCAGCACATTTCAAATGATTTACTGTTCTAAAATGTTTTTCCAGGATCAAAAAATGTCTGCATTTTCATGCCTGAAATTTAGCACATGCAAAAATATTGTAGTGTTTCTTGTGTAATTTACTTGTTATTTTGCTGTGGTCACATGCTACAAGTAACTGTGCACTATTAAGTGTGGTTGCACAGCCTTTCTAATCGCCATCTGTGTGGATGTTTCTTCCTTCTCCAGAACGCTGCAAGATTTGGTTTATTTACCTTTTAGCAGCTGTAGAAACTGAGATGTCTGGAGCACTGGCTTGTTCTAAAAGCTGACTGATTCATTAGCATTTTTTGTTTGCTCTGCTGTTTTTTGATGGCTAAACTGGAGCGTTCCCAGAGCCTGTGTGTTTGTTTGGGGCAAAGAGGTCTCTATCCTTCCTCTGCGTAGGATGAGTTTCCTGTTAAAACACACAAAAAAACAAATTAGCTGTTAGCATTGGCTCAAACACCACAGGACATTGTTAGCAGCGGAAGGGAGAGGAGGTCATTATGTGTTTGTTTGCGTCTGGAACAGAGGCCTGATTACAACCACCAACCCTGTATTATTTTCTTTATTCTATGAAACGCAAAATAAACGACAGGATTTTTAATTTTGGAGGGGAAATCCTCCTCTAATGTAATTACAATTATTAGTTGGCAGATGCTTTTATTCAAAACATATCAAGGTTCAGATTTCATCAGCATTTGAGTGTACCAGTTCAACTACAGGAGCTCTTACTGATCACAGTCCTGCACAAGGACGCTGATCAAGACAACACGAGTCCCTGTTGCTTTAGGGAGGACATTATTCCAAACATCTGAGTACCGTAAATTGCTTTGCATAAGCTATAGCATCACTAATATGTTCTCTGTGCCTGCATCTTATATCAAACTCTTTTTGTTGCTGTGGAACCATAAATGCACATGCAACTATACAACAACATAAAGATGAATGGCCCCCAATCTTCAGCCATCCTTCCTATTTCTCATCTCACAGTGGAATTAATGCTCAGCTGGAATACAGTACCTTGTTTCACTGTAATATCTTTCACCTGCGTCATGCTGTTTTATAAGCTTGAACAGATGATGAATGGCACACAGCGATATGCAGTAATTTTCCTGTGTTTACACAGATGAAACTCATCTAGTCTTTTGCTGCCTTCAAGTGCTTGTCAGAAGATCGTACTTCTTAAGTTGTAAGAGTTCAGTGCGTCACATTCAAGTGATTTATTTTTGGATCCTTGCTACTTTGCAATTGTCCAATATTTGCTTTTTCTCCATGTAAAAATGTGCAATATGCAAAAATTTTATTGAAAAATAAGTAATTACCAACAATTCATGGCTTAAGTTATGGGACACCCCAACTACGAAACTCATCAAAATGATGTATGACTTCAAAAGTCACAAAAGTTGAGAAAAATTCAACAGTTTTTATAATTCAGATTGCACATAAAAGCAGCATTGCTCCACATTTAAATAATGAAAAAAACAAACTGATATTGATGCTTACATTCAAGATGATTTGATAGCGAAATGTTTCCCCTGCGTCCTTGGACAGATGCTTATGGATGGATGTGATCATCTCACAATATTTCCTTTCTGCTCGGAAGCCTGGCATTTTACAGCACAATAAAACAGATTAATACGAATGCACCAATGCTATGGTGGGATCTCTTGAAAAAAAGCGAAGAAAAACCAACAAGTGACCAGAGAGGAAATGAGAAATGAGTGAATTAGAGCTGTACAATAATTAGTTGTGGTCTGGTTTAGTCACTAATGGAATTATAATGGTTGTTTTCTGTGTGGGCAGACACTGATGAGGAAACATTTCTAATCTATGAAGAGTCATTATTATGTCAATTATATGATTTTGATGATATGTTGTGGGATAATATTATTTTTAATGATGGTTTTGGGTTTTAGATTTGGATTAATTAATCTAAATAAATGCATGGTCAATGCTAATTAATTCAAAATAAAATGAAATAATAACACATCTAAAGTGTTGCTTGCATGTGCATAGGTGTTGTGGGTGGTTGCCAAGGTGTTGCTATGTGGTTGCTAAAGTGTTCCGTTTGAAGCAAGAACTGCTAAAAGCAAAAAAAAAAAAAAAAAAAAAAAAAAAAATGGTTTTATTTATTTTGAGTGGCATACATAATTCAATAAGCAAACATTTAGCAGACGCTGTTATCCAACATGACTTACAGACTTGCCTCATGCAAGTTAACGGTAAATGAATCACGCAACGTGATTTACTAATGTTTGTGCTAGTCAATTTACTGGTGCAATATGTAAGAATTTTGCAGTAAAATATCCAAAAACCACTAGGCTAGTGTTATATATTTTGTTCAGTTGAGTACTTACAATATCCCAAATGTAAATCGTGAGAAAATTGCAATTTTACCCAAGGCTCCAGGACGTGTAAGGAGTCGCCTGTCAATTGCGTCATACCCGCGTTACCCTCGGTTTCCGCTTTTATTTTGTAGAAACCATGGAAACACCAAAGACGCTTTAATATTTACATGTTTTAATAGACAAGGGAACAACTGTTTTGATATATTTATAGACAGAAAACTAATTATTGTTATATAGCTCAACACGTTTAGTCTTTTGTTTAAATCTAATTTTCTTGATTTTTTGTGAGTACCATGCTTTACCATGCCTCAGAGAAAAACACTATTTTGTGAAGTAGCTAACATAGCATAATCAGATGCAGCTTTATTTTTAGTAACAGTAATACATAATTTTCTCCATCATACAATACGTTTTAAAATTAATTGCATGCCATTTATCAACACAAGCCATCCAGCATTTAATATGATATTGTAAAATCGATCTATCTTACTGCAGTGTGTAACAGTGTCTCACAGCAGCCGCTGAGCGAACGCATAGAGTAACGCTATAACATCATTTTCAACACTCTCAAATGTATCTAATATGATAAACAGAGCTGTGTTACCTCATACGACCGGAAAAGCGGAAGCTGCGTCGGCGACTGTGTCATAATAAAAGTCCCGCTGCTCGTGAGGCGTGTGTTGATCAATCGCTCCAGCTCCTCGTTCAGCCCCACAACACTCGCTCCTGCTCTGCTTCACACTACAGTAACGTTAATAATCGCATCCATGAACATGATTTCTGCCCGAGTCCTATCCTGATTTATTTCCACCAGCTGTGAGGTAAAGACCACATGTCCCAAGATTCCGCGCTCAAACTTGGCATCATCAAGCTACGCCTTTGTTTTGAATAGGCGCCCCCTAGTGGATAGAAAAACTACATAGTGCACCTTTAATGCCCCCCAAACAAGCATGTCTTAACCCATTTTGTGACATGGCTGCAATTGTTGCTGCCAGGAGGAGACACCGCAGAGAACAGTTGCGCCTGTATCGACCCGCACCTGATGAGAGCATCAGCTATGCTTATTTGCGACCCAACGCTAATTTGCGCTGCTCTTGGTAGATTGCGTTGGTCATTATGTAAATGATTTGACTGCATCTGTGTTCGCATAAAACTTGCCACTCCCATCGGCGCATTTGTGGAATTGCGCACACTAATTTGCCCCGTTTAGTAAATCTGGCCCATAGTGTGTATAGTGTATAATGCGTTCTCAAGCCAACATAAATGCCGCAGCATTTTTGAAGCTGATATCCCATTGCTAAATGCCAACACAGTGTGTGCAAGAGGTAGAGGGGGGTTTCTGAACTGTCTTCAAAGCTGAAATCGATTTTGATCATCTATCAGATTCACCCCGTGTGCAGTGGCATCGAACAGCAGGAACCATTTACCCTGAGAACAATTAGCCGACTGTCTCAGAAAATCCCCAACACATGCTGCTGGGATCTGTTTAGTGGAGACGGACCACATCCGTGACTGTAAACACACTCATATCTGAACTCGGCTTCTTCTAGAGACTTCAAGAGGGATAATGTGCTAATATAATGAAGCTTAAAGATGTCACTGTTTATTCAGATTTACTGTGAATGAAGCACACTTGAAGGATTTAGTGCTGTATGTTGTGCACTGGAGGGGCCATGTTAGGATCAAAGATCTTCTGGAGGGCAGGCTTCTCTGGAAATCATTTATCCTCTTGCAGACAGTAAAGAAATTTGTGGAGAAACTACTGACACACTTCAAACATAACTAGATTTGCATGTCCTGAGGGAAACAGCTGTGCGTGGCAGCAGAAGAGCAGTGTTAAAGTTTACAGTAAGCTTAGGCTTTGTGTTCTGCATTGATGAATTGAGCCTTCAGGATCTCAGGCCCTGTTTACAACTGGTGTTAAGATGTGTCCATTGGATCACAAGTGGATGATGCTAAATACAGGTGTAAAACATTTTGAGCTTGTCCACTCAGTTTCGACCACTTCCAGAGGTAGTCGAAAACACATTTGACCGGATTGCTTTCGTAGTGTAAACGCTCATGTGGTCGAATGTGTTCAAACAGCCACAAAAGACCACCTACTCTCCGTGTAAACATTATGGGAAGCGCGCTAGCCAGACGGGATTTGAACTTTGTCGGCTGAGGACCCAAGTTTGGTTTGAAGACGAAAAACGTACCAAGCACAATGGTATCCCACCATTCCTGATTTCTAACACACTCACAGCGTTCGGCATGGTCTTGTGGCTGTCACAGTAGAAACTAAAGCTGATGCTCTCCGTGTTTTTCCGTCGTCTTATGTAAATTGCATGAGCTTATTTTGTCCATTAGATCGATTCATTTATTTACCTGCCCATAGACCCTCCCCTCGAAGAAATGAGGACAGAAGATACGGATTAAAACACCAGGTGTGATCAGGAATGTGTCCCCCTCGTCTACTTGTGATCCGATCGATCAAAACTCATCTTAAAGGGATAGTTCACCCAAAAATGAAAATTTGATGTTTATCTGCTTACCCCTAGGGCATCCAAGATGTAGGAGACTTTGTTTCTTCAGTAGAACACAAATTATGATTTTTAACTCCAACCGTTGCTAGGGCTGGGCGATATATTGCATGCGATTGTCACGTGCATTTCGTCAGTAAAGCCGGTTCCCTGATTACCGCTAAATCGCCATCACATGCTTTCAAATGGAGCGGCATTTAATAGACAGAGCCGTAGTTCACTGACAAGCTACGCAATATCGCGTTCATTATCGAAGGCGATTCATCTGCGATAATGAACGTGATTTTGCGTAGCTTGTCAGTGAACTGACTGAGCGGTAATCAGGGAACCGACTTTACTGACGAAATGCGCGTGACAATCGCATGCGATATATCGCCCAGCCCTAACCGTTGCCATCTGTAAGTCGTATAATGCATGTCAATGGGAACTTCATCTATAAGAGTCAAATAAACATGCACAGACAAATCCAAATTAAACCCTGCGGCTCGTGACGACACATTGATGTCCTAAGACACGAAATGATCGCTTTGTGCAAGAAACCGGACAGTATTTATATAATTTTTTTACCTCTAATACACCACTATGCCCTCCAACTGCCCTCCACATCCGGTTAGGTCTGAACGCGCGCTGACAACGGAAGTGATGTCTGGCACTCATTGAAGTATACGTGTGAGACATCACTTCCGTCATCAGAACGCATTTTTTGACCTCACTAACCGGATGTGGAGGGCAGTTGGAGGGCATAGTGGTGTATTAGAGGTAAAAAATGATATAAATACTGTTCGGTTTCTCGCACAAACCGATCATTTCGTGTCTTAGGACATCAATGTGTCGTCACGAGCTGCAGGGTTTAATTTGGATTTGTGTCTATGCATGTTTATTTTTACTCTTATAGACGAAGTTCCCATTGACATGCATTATACGACTGACAGACTGCAACGGTTGGAGTTAAAAATCATCATTTGTGTTCTACTGAAGAAACAAAATCACCTACATCTTGGATGCCCTGGGGGTAAGCAGATAAACATCAATCCCTCTATCCCTTTAATACGAGGTATAAACAAGACCTTATATGCTAGAGCTAAACCACATCGGAGAGCCTTGCGAATCATTGATTTTAATAATGATGGTGCATCACAAGGATGTAGAGAAAGAACACAAGAGTTTGTGAAAATGGCACTCTGCCATGTGACCAAAAGTTGAAGGCATCCATTAATTCCACACAACGCCCAGGAAATAATTACGAGCATTATGTAGCTGGTTGATTGGGACAACAGCCAGCCATGCACCTCTAGAGGCATGTGAAATCATCACGCATGATACAACAGCAGAAGACTATCGCTGTTGTGATTGACACATCAGCAGTGTATAAATACCAGCACACTGGCACAGATTGATGGATATAAATAGATCTCAGGATGGGCATCCCTCCGTTTGGTTTGATGACGGGTCTTTGTCTTTCAGTGAGCGTGCTCGACTGCTGATGACTGCAGGTGGTGGCGCCATTTCCAGGGAGAAATGGTAATTAATGTACAGTGGCGTTCTCTCAGCTGATTGGACGTGATTATGGGAAGAGAGGCGGGGTGAGCGGGTGGATTGGTGTCTGGTGATGAGCACACACATTTGCTCCCATTATCCTCTGAGATCAGCCACAAATTAATACAATCACACGGGCCACTCTGCTGCACCTGACCTACACAGAGAGAGGAAACTGCATCCGAAATTGCATACTTCCCTACTATTTAGTAGGTGAAAAACAGTATGTCACAAAAGAAGTATGTCTGAATTCACGGTACTAATAAAAGAGTAGGCAAAAAGCGACCTACTACTTCTGGTGGGATTCTGAAGGTGCATACGATTGATGCTTTACTATCCCATGAGGCCACTGGAGAGGGTTTGTGAATGGCATTGAAGCGACCAGGTATGTCACATGATAAAGACAACATGGCGAATGTTGTACGTCCAGATTACATTCATACTATAATGTTGGTCTTGGGTTTTCATGTCTTTTATTTTGTAATTCACGCTCACTGTCATGGTTCCTGTTGTTATGTGTCTTTTCAAAGCTTCAAATCAATTGAACCAATTGCTTCGCAAAATGATTCACTGTTTCGAAGCATTTGAAATGCCACACGCTAGTCAGCTGCTGGTCAGAACAGTGTCAATTCAACAAAAACATGCATAAAAACAACTTTTACAAACCCATTTTGAAAGTAAAATCTATCAAATGCAATTTACTAATCATCAAATAAGATTAAACATCAAGTGTCTGTATAACATGTGTTCTTTTATCAATTTTCAGGGCTTGTTTTGTTTGTTCCATGACATTTGGGTTATCTTTGCATATAAAAAAAAACATTGTGAGCACACAATGAGCAACTACAATGAGCATTTTTTTGTTTTTAGAACTCAAAATTGGATTAAACTTCAAAATAAGAATATGATGCAACTCACATGGAAAGAGATGAGGTCATGACTACTACTAGTTATCACAGAGTAATGGTAAATTTCACTATTCTACATTCATAATCCTAATCCAAAATGCAATTCCTCTTTCAGAGGCTGGAGCACCAGTTTAGCAGTGGTGTCAGAGCGACCTCTTCAGGCCTGGAGTTTAAAACAGCAACACTGGAACCCATCCTACCAGGGTAAATGTGTGGCACAAAAACATCAGAACCGAAAATATCAACAGACATTACGCTAATTTATTTAGCAACCACTGTCAATCCGATCTTCAAGCAAAAGGAACTGGATGAATATTTGAATGCTACCGATCCTGATCTGAATCTTGAATTCTGAATCATAATCACAGTGTTTGTTCATTGGCCAGAGCGGAGAACTGAGCAACTGAGCTTGGTTTCTCCCAAAGTTTTTATCTCGATTCTGTCACCTGATGGAGTTAGTAGACTTTTATATAGGAATCTAAAGATTAAAATAAATGATTAAAATGATTTTATTAAAAAATCTTTTACTAATGTACTAGTTATAAGTACATTTTCCCAACTGTGGTACTTAAGTAGACTTAATATAAATTCACTAATTAGCACAAACACTTTGTAAGTGTAGTAAACCAAATATACAGAAGTGTTTTATAAGTTAAGTTTTTTCCTTTTCCTATTTTTTAATTCCATTAGCAGATGCATTTTTCATGCATTTTTAAGCATAAAGTCACTTTATATCTTAATTAATTTTTCGGTAACACTTTCTATGAAGATCATGCTTATAATGAATTATAGCTCCATTTATACTTATTTATAAGCAAGTATTGCTATTTTATAAAAATATTTATAAAGACTCATTAAGACCTTTACCGCATTATAAGAACAGTTATAGTTACATTTTTATTATTTTTTTATAATTGCTTATAAGTCATGCATTTTCCTTTTCAATGCACATGATCATAATCCATTATACACTGATTTATAAGTACTAATTAGTCAGTCGTATGGTTCCATGAATGTATTTATAAAGCTACAACCTGCATAAGCTATAATGTTATCATATTATAGTTACAATGACTTTTTATTCAGATTTATTTCTGTCATATTAGTGAATATATTGTTAATAGCTGTGTTGTGTTCTTATAAATACTTATTGTGAGTAATAATACAGTTGCTAATCTTTAGAAATGCATCATTGTTGGCTTTAAGTAATGTGAAAACACAGGATGCAATTTTCCTAAATCAAATGTTAAGAAATCACGAATATGTGCTCATTATACATTTTAAGTTGCTTACTTGTAAATGTAACTAATGAACAAAAATTCCTGTAATAATAATAATAAAAGAAAGAAAAAAAAAACATTTTTACAAACAGTTGGAATTTTTTTTTAATTCTTTTTAATGTTACTAGCACTGCAACAATATTTTTAAAGTATAATTTCAAACTGCTATAAGCAATACCATGCATATGGCTGAGGAGATATAGATTTTAACATATCAAAATTGAAATTCATGACCTCTAATGCAAACTTTAGCCATTAAAGACATAATAACTAATTGATACAGCAAACAAATGTCTCTGCTATGATCATTTATAAATCAGTGTATAATGGATTATGAACATACACATTGAAAAAGCAAATGCATGGCTTATAAGTAATTATAAAATAATATAAATGTATCTATCTGTTCTTTTAATACAGTATAGTCTTAATAAGTATTTATAATATATTTATAGAATAGTAATACTTACTTATAAATAAGTATTAATGGGCCTATAAATCATTATAAGCATGGTCTTCATAGAAAGTGTTACCGATTTTTCTTATCAAATAAATGTATCTTGATTTAAGAATGTTTAGATATTTGTACTGGAAAACAAGACAAAAATCCTGAGGAAGAACATCATTTTCTGCAGTGCATTTAAACTGTGCTCAGGCAGAACAAGAGATGGATGTCGACTGTCCAGAGGTCAAAAATTAATTTCATTTTTTATTAAATTAATTGATTTTTCTATCCCACTATCTCTTTTAACTCCAAGAATATCAACAGCTCATACATATTCAGACATTAGAAAATGATCTCAAGTGACCATCAACCCCCACCTGAAGACACGCGCCCAAATGAAATGTATTTCACGCTCACCGAGCAACTAATGCAACCTTGATTTACACATTGACCTCTCATAATGTGATTGACACCGCGGTCTCCATCTTAAATAGGAAAAATCCAATCTTCTCAAACAGCGCAGAAATTATGACATGTTGCTCTATTGGGTGTGACCTCTGTGGTCGCTGCCTGTAAATACTCGGACATGAGGATTTGTGTATTGATTGCTGTTGGCCTTTGGAGCGTTGCAAGATTTTATTTCTCCTGGTCATGCTGTGACATCGTTTATCAACGGAGCAGCTCATAAATTGTGGGGGTCAAAGTGTCGCCAGAATCTGTCGAGGATTTGTACATCTCTTTAAAACGGCAGCAGGCAAGTCGTTTTTGACACTGTCCAGTGAAATGTGGCCTGAGACTAGTATGTTTTATGAACTGAAGACCTAATTGTAATTGAATCAACATCTCTACACAGTTTTCAGAAAAATACCGTGCTTGTCAATCATCCAACATGCTTTTTTTCAGTTCATGCTTGAATGTTTCCGCTGATGAATAATTATTGATAAACCCTTGAGCTCAAAAGATCAGCATGAAGCCGTTGGGTGTGTTGCCTGTGCTGTTGTACTCTGGGCTTTGTGTGGTGCTGATAGAGTCCAATTAGCTGCCGTTTATTTTTGTTGCCACAAATGTGCAAAATGATGCCCGAGGACAGTCTCACCAGAACCCCAAAAATAATCCTCCCCCTGGAAACACTGACACCAGAGATTTGCGGCCACCCGTCAAACCTGTCAAAGCCCATCTGGGACCATTTTGAGCTCAGTGGGACGGCTGCGCCTCCCGCCCTCCTTCTTGCCCAGAGTTCAGTGGATTCCTGCCAGAGTCGCTCCCATGTCGAGATTCAACACTCTCACATCATCTGAGGTACATGAGAGGCAATAAAACACAAATGATACAAACTTTAGCGTAAACACTGAATTAAAATTAAACTAGTTTCATAACATACGCTGCTCCTGGCCTCAATGTGCATGATTCTCCAGTGCACATTTTTCCAAACACTGCAAAAACAATAAAGATGACTAAATTGCTTAGATCAAAACTAAACCAAACTGATCAGGCATAACATTATGACCACTTTCCTAATATTGTGTTGCTGCCAAAACAGCCCTGACCCGTCGAAGCATGGACTCCTATCTGACACCAAGATGTTAGCAGCAGATCCTTTAAGTCCTGTAAGTTGTGAGGTGGAGCCTCCATGGATCGGACTTGTTTGTTCAGCACATCCCACAGATGCTCGATTGGATTGAGATCTGGGGAATTTGGAGGCCAAGTCAACACCTCAAACTCTCGTTGTTATGCTCCTCAAACCATTCCTGAACCATTTCTGCTTTGTGGCAGGAGCATTATCCTGCTGAAAGAGCCACAGCCACCAGGGAATACCGTTTCCATGAAAGGGTGTACATGGTCTGCAACAATGCTTCGGTAGGTGGTACATGTCAAAGTAACATCCACATGGATGGCAGGACCTGTAACGATCACCGTCTGTTCCTGTCACTCCCCGGACTACACTTCCCACAATTCTCCCTGTCAGTCACATGTTCACATCACACCAATCACCTGTTGCCACATCCACACCACACTGATCACCACACCCAGCTGCTGCTCATTATCAGGACTATAAAGGACTTCCACTCACACCACCTCACCGCGAAGTATTGTTAACACTGTTGCAATTTCTGAGCGTTTATTCCCTGTTTGCCTGTCTGTTCTCAACCTTGTCTGTTCCTGTTTATTGACCCGTTGCTGCCTGTCCTGATCCTTGCCTCGTATACTGTTCTGTGAGTGATATCTGCCAGCCCTGACCCTCTGCTTGTTCCTGACTACGATTCTGCCTGTTCCTTGCTGTACCTGTTTGCTGTTATCTGACCCCTGCCTGTACGACCATTCTACTTTAATAAAAGCTTGCACATGGATCTTATCATGACTCCCGCTTCGTAACAGAATACTTCGCCATCTACGATCCAGCAGCTTCCACGAGCGTTTCCAGTCTCAGCATGGACCCAGCATGGTGTCTCATCAACCTACATCAAGGTAGCTGTACCCTCGAGGCTCATATTCAAAAATTCCTGGAGATTGCTCACCTGTCTGATCTGCCAGACTATGCCCTCATTGACTTTTTTATTTATGGATTAAACGAACCACTTAAGGACTATGTACTCACCAATGGTCCACGAGGGTCGTTCGTGGAGTTCCTGGACTTTGCCCTGCTCACAGCTGGTTCAACTTTTACTGTGGGGGTCGCGGAGGAACGCGACACCACGCTGAACCACATAATGGCAGCCGCCACAGACTGCGCACACAAAATGGCGGCCACTACAACATCACATCACGTCTTCACTGATCGCCCAGAGCCACGTCCTGTCTCCGCTGACCACCCAGAGCCACGTCACGTTTCTGGATCTGTCCAAGGGCGCAGAGGACTACGTTCCAGTGTGGCTGATCCTCCACTGACTACAGTCCGAGCAGCTGGCATCCCCAAGTCCTCGCCGGCCGCTTCGCTCTCAAACCAGTCGGCCGCTTCGCTCTCAAGCCCGGTGGCCGCTTCGCACTCAAGCAAGCCGGCCGCTTCGCACTCAAGCCCGGCGGTCGCTTCGCACTCAAGCCCGGCGGTCGCTTCGCACTCAAGCCCGGCGGTCGCTTCGCTCTAAAGCCCGGTGGCCGCTTCGCTCTCAAGGCCGGTGGCCGCTTCGATCTCAAGCCTGCCAGATGCTACGCACTCAAATTTGCCGGTTGCAATACACTCAAGCGCCCTGGACGCGATGGACAAGATGGCTACTTTGCCAGTGCCCACAGGCAAGATGGCCGCCCCTTCGTTGCTTAAGGATGTAGGGGGCGATCCAGCCATTGAGTCCGCTCCAGAACCCGCTCCAACCGGTGAATCGTCGCCTCACCCTCGGAAGAGGAGGAGAAGGAGGAAGAGGCTTCTTCCACTCAGCTAGGCTCAGAAGCCTTTCAAGAGACCGCTGGGGGTCTGGAGACCACTCCAGAGGTGTCTCCTACGCCACCTGCGCTTCCTGCCCTGCCGGCACCACCTGCGCTTCTTGCCCTGCCGGTGTCACCTGCGCTTCTCGCTCTGCCGGCGCCACCTAAATTCCTTGCTCTGCCAGCACCGCTCAAGCTCCTTGCGCTGCCAGCGCCACCCAAGCTCCTTGCGCTGCCAGCGCCACCCAAGCTTCCAGCCCTGCCCCAAGCCCTGCCAGCGCCACCCAAGCTTCCAGCGCTGGCCCTGCCAGCGCCGCTCAAACTCCTTGCGCTGCCAGGCCACTCAGGCGTCTTGCCCGCGGCTTCCCACACGCCTGGCCCTGCCGGCGCCACCCGAACTCCTTTCCCACGAACCTGCGACGGACCTGAACCTGAACTTTTTGGGGGGGGGCAGTGTACCTGAGGGTTGTGGGTGGGGAGCTTGTGGGTGGGGACCCTGCTCAACCATGGCCGTTAAGGGCCTCTGAACTGTTATGGCCCTCTCTGAACTGCGAATTATTATGGCCTTTAATGGACTCTGACCCGCTGGGGTCACCTATAGACTGTTCTGCCGTGGCTGCCTGAGCCACCTGTCCTGCCGTGGCTGCCTGAGCCACCTGACCTGCCGTGGTTGCCCAAGCCACCTGACCTGCCGTGGCTGCCCGAGCCGCCTGTCCTGCCGTGGCTGCCCGAGCCGCCTGACCTACCGTGGTTACCCAAACCACCTGACCTACCGTGGTTGCCCGAGCCACCTGACCCGCCTGACCTGCCGTGGTTGCTCAAGTCGCCTGACCTGCCGAGGTTACCCAAGCCACCTGATCCCCCGTGGCCTTCTGACACTCCGGACTCACCATGGCTGCCCGTGGCACCTGACCCGCCATGGCTACCCGTAGTACCTGACCCGCCATGGCTGCCCGTAGCACCTGACCCGCCATGGCGGCCCTGGAACCTGCATTGGAGACTCCGTTCCTGTCCGCTACTAGAGCTCCAATGCACCCACCCCCCCTCCCTATTGGTGTCATCTACGCCGCGAGGACGCGCCTTCCGGGAGGGGGGCGTTATGTAACGATCACCGTCTGTTCCTGTCACTCCCCGGACTACACTTCCCACAATTCTCCCTGTCAGTCACATGTTCACATCACACCAATCACCTGTTGCCACATCCACCCTAGCACACCACACTGATCACCACACCCAGCTGCTGCTCATTATCAGGACTATAAAGGACTTCCACTCACACCACCTCACCGCGAAGTATTGTTAACACTGTTGCAATTTCTGAGCGTTTATTCCCTGTTTGCCTGTCTGTTCTCGACCTTGTCTGTTCCTGTTTATTGACCCGTTGCTGCCTGTCCTGATCCTTGCCTCGTATACTGTTCTGTGAGTGATATCTGCCAGCCCTGACCCTCTGCTTGTTCCTGACTACGATTCTGCCTGTTCCTTGCTGTACCTGTTTGCTGTTATCTGACCCCTGCCTGTACGACCATTCTCACTGTAAATAAAACGCTGCACTTGGATCCTCTGCCTGAGCTCCCATTCGTAACAGGACCCAAGGTTTCCCAGCAGAACATTGCCCAAAGCATCACACTGCCTCCGCCGGCTTGCCTTCTTCCCATAGTGGGAAGCCATGGTGCCATGTGTTCCCCAGGTAAGAGACACACACGCACCCGGCCATCCACTTCTTCCATTGCTCCATGGTCCAGTTCTGATGCTCACGTGTCACTGTTGGCTCTTTCAGCGGTGGACAGGGGTCAGCATGGGCACCCTGACTGGTCTGCAGCTATGCAGCTCCATACGCAACAAACTGATGCACTGTGTATTCTGACACCTTTCTATCAAAAACCAGCATTAACTTCTTGAGCAATTTGAGCTACAGCAGCTCGTCTGTTGGATCGGACCACACGGGCCAGCCTTCGCTCCCCACGTGCATCCATGAGCCTCGGCCGCCCATGACCCTGTCACCGGTTCACTTTTGATAGATACTGACCACTGCAGACCGGGAACACCCCACAAGAGCTGCAGTTTAGGAGATGCTCTGACCCAGTCGTCTAGCATCACAATTTGGCTCTTGTCAAACTCGCTCAAATCCTTACGCTTGCCCATTTTTCCTGCTTCTAACACATCAACTTTGAGGACAAAATGTTCACTTGCTGCCTAATATATCCACCCACTAACAGGTGCCGTGATGACGCTTTCAAAGATGAACACAGCTGCTCAAATGCTAACGTTTAATATGTAATATTCTTAATGTGTGGTCACATTCAGGCCTATCTAGTCATTTCAATAGGAATCGCGCATTTGCGACGAATTCACATGACCAACATGAAATTGAGTGAAATCTGCATGGGGAACTTTTTCACTCTCACCTGCAACTCCCGATCGCATGAACAGGGCTTTTAATGGATTTCGCTCATGAAATTTCACCAAGCAAAGGTAAATGTGAATGTTCAGTCTGAGTTTGTGCTATACAGTTTTCAGAAAATGTATATGATAACGCCTGTGCAAAAGTCATAGCCACAAATAATCATTTAAGTAGGCTATCTAATTCTGAACTGAAAAATACAAACTAATGAATATTTAAATTAAACAGTGGACCAGCGTTTTGGAAAATGGATGGATGATTCATCTTCTGATCAAACATGGGAATTCATTCGCTGCGCGACTCTCACAGTGCATTATGGGTACACTCATTATTGCGGTGCATTGTGGGATTGAATGAGTGAAATAGTGCCCTGTATTAAAGGTATAGGGGGTGATTTCGGACACAGCCTATGAGTATTTTGGCTCAGATCTCAGAAGACACTGATTAGCTTTTTTATTGGTTCCTTAATGGATTCAGGACGAATGATGCTGAACACAAATTCTTCTATCTTCCTCTAGTGTGCCTGAAGAGGAACCAGAGGACACTGGAGATGAGCTCTTATGTCTGATTCCTTTGAGATTCCTCTCATTATCCCTCTATTTCTCTCTCTCTCTTTCCCCTCCAGCTATTTCACGACAATCGTGTTTTAGTGCAGCCAGAGGCACATGGCCATACCCATAAGACGCTGGCAAGAGGTGACCGTGAAAGTGGAGCACCATCTGTTATTGCTTTGTCAACATGAAATCAAAATTCACACCATTTATTTTAATGTTTCGTCCATTTTTCTCATTGATTATCCTGATTCACTCAGAAATACATCACATTACAGACATGAAAGGTGCTGTGAATATTATTTCATGTTGACTTGAAATAAGGTAAAACAATGCAAGTTCTGCACCATTAGCAGGGCCAAATGAAGCAGCAAACTTATAATTTATGCGTTTACTGTACAACCATTTTATTTACCAGTTATTTATATATATTTGAACCCTGAACCACATGCAAAGACATTTTACTGGTGATTCTTGTCCAGAATAAGTATTCTGGAGTCAAAAGTAAACGTGAGACAAACTTTAAAATGTGACACAAGGTACTAGTTTTCAGAGAGAGATGCTTTAATATTCTCTGAAGAACTGAAGATCTGACTAGATCGAATGAGCACATGAACAATCATATAATTCATAAGAAGATCATATTGAAAAATCCAAAACCAGACCAAGAAGACTCTCAAAGACATTAAAAGCATCTTCTAATGAGAATATGATGAGGTAAATTATACATTGCACCTTTTCTACCTCAAGACAGACCTTTTGAAAATTGAATAATTTAATAAGTAGTCCTTCCCTGTATGTTAATACCTTTCAGAAGAATGAAAGAGCCTGGTTTCCAGTTTCCAGTTTTCTGCTTTTAGAGGTTTTATTCACATCCAGTTAGAGTCTTAAAATAATGTGATGTGATTTTGTTCAGAACAGAGCAAGATAATTCTATTTATAGAGTTTAATCATACCTGGAGAAATAGAACGACTACTATGCCTGTCCATTTTAAAAGCGACGAAGATTGGGAGATGAGAAGCACAGAAGGCCAGTGTTTGAGGAACCACAGAGGGAATTCTGGGTCTCTTCAACATCTGAAAGCCCTTTCATGTGCCACGGACACTAGCCAGCGGGATTTACCAAATCAATCACAGTGACAGGAGTCCGTGCCATATGGAGGAACACCTCAGCACACTATACACACTTAGTTTCTGTACAAGCATATATCTTATCCTACAAACCCGATTCCAAAAAAGTTGGGACACTGTGCAAATTGTGAATAAAAACAGAATGCAATGATGTGGAAGTTTCAAATTTCAATATTTTATTCAGAATACAACATAGATGACATATCAAATGTTTAAACTGAGAAAATGTATAATTTTAAGGGAAAAATAAGTTGATTTTAAATGTCATTGCATCAACATCTCAAAAAAGTTGGGACAAGGCCATGTTTACCACTGTGTGGCATCCGCTCTTCTTTTTATAACAGTCTGCAAATGTCTGGGGACTGAGGAGACAAGTTGCTCAAGTTTAGGAATAGGAATGTTGTCCCATTCTTGTCTAATACAGGCTTCTAGTTGCTCAACTGTCTTAGGTATTCTTTGTCGCATCTTCCTCTTTATGATGCGCCAATGTTTTCTATGGGTGAAAGATCTGGACTGCAGGCTGGCCATTTCAGTACCCGGATCCTTCTTCTACGCAGCCATGATGTTGTAATTGATGCAGTATGTGGTCTGGCATTGTCATGTTGGAAAATGCAAGGTCTTCCCTGAAAGAAACGACGTCTGGATGGGTCATATGTTGTTCTAGAACTTGGATATACCTTTCAGCATTGATGGTGCCTTTCCAGATGTGTAAGCTGCCCATGCCACACGCACTCATGCAACCCCATACCATCAGAGATGCAGGCTTCTGAACTGAGCGCTGATAACAACTTGGGTTGTCCTTGTCCTCTTTAGTCCAGATGACATGGCGTCCCAGTTTTCCAAAAAGAACTTCAAATTTTGATTCGTCTGACCACAGAACAGTTTTCCACTTTGCCACAGTCCATTTTAAATGAGCCTTGGCCCAGAGAAAACGCCTGCGCTTCTGGATCATGTTTCTTCTTTTTTGACCTATAGAGTTTTAGCCGCAACGGTGAATGGCACGGTGGATTGTGTTCACCGACAATGTTTTCTGGAAGTATTCCTGAGCCCATGTTGTGATTTCCATTACAGTAGCATTCCTGTATGTGATGCAGTGCCGTCTAAGGGCCCGAAGATCACGGGCATTATGGTTTTCCGGCCTTGACCCTTACGCAGAGATTGTTCCAGATTCTCTGAATCTTTGGATGATATTATGCACTGTAGATGATGATATCTTCAAACTCTTTGCAATTTTCTCTGAGAAACTCCTTTCTTTCTTTTCTTTTTGGAATCAGGTTTGTAATAAACACCAGCAACAGTTCAACAAGTTAGGAAACAGATCTTTGTTCTGCAACTTATGGAAAGCAAGTTTTGTAGTTTCCAGTCCATAGCTTTGAGCTTGTCTATCCATCGCCCATTCACACCAAGAACGATTACTATAACGATAACTATATTAACGTCCACACCAATGAACGATAACGTTTGGTAACGTCTGTTTATTCTAAGCTCACGTGCTGCGGTTTCAAAGTGTGTACAACATGTTTTTGCTGTTCTTGTTGCATTTACACATCTTTAACCAGCAGATGTCCTCAGCATGCTATGTTTGTGAATAGCTAGTGTAATCGATCTAATCTAACAGTGAATTTAGCTGACGAAGTCAAAATAGTGGAATAAAAAACAACACCTAGTGTTTTTCACTGCAACTTCAAAGGAAGCAAGACCATGTTGTTGAAGCTAGCGCGGGATCCCTGAGGTAATTTTATGTTACACTGTGTGTTAGCCTGGTATAATGATGGTATATGCGCACTCGGTCCTGCAACATGCAATTCTTATCCATAAATATGATTTGTGCCAGAGTCCCATCCTGATTCTTTTCCACCGGCTGTAGATGTGAAGACAACACATTGCATGATTACGCGAAATCAAGGCGTCATCATGCTACGCCTTTGTTTTGAATAAGCGACCTCTAGTGGTGAAAATTTACATATGGTGCCTTTAATAGAACAAAACGACCAATATTTGAATCTCTTATATGCCTTGAACGCTAAGACTCGGCATTGATAAAAGTGATCCTCCAGATTTAGATCTAGCTATATTGTATTTATAGTGTTGCCTAGCACATATATCAGTGTTATATATTGTTATATCGCCCAGCACTAAAACTTGCTCTATGTTAAAGCACTAAAGCATTATAGACATAACAGTATAACTCTCTGTAAAGCTGGTGGAACAAATTCCCAAGCACAGTCGGAACATTAAACTCATCTTTAATTATTTGACCAGACCTGAAACACCCACTTGTCACAAACACTTTCTAGTATATCAGGAAATTAAATGTATCGATGCGCATGGTCAGATACATGAGATGGGTTCATGCGTTGTCAATCTCATGCCGTTTAGGTGGTCTATCCTCCAGAGTCACACATTACACTTCATCTTTGCTTTGTAGTGTAAATCAATCACAGCGACCTGGGATTCTTCCCATCTCACAATCTAAACTGACCGACAGTCCCTCCGGTTACAGACTTCACAGACTCTGTTCTAGCGGTTTCTCAATATAACAAAGGCTGCCAGGATCTTCATCCGCCCACTCTAATGAGAGTCTCTGCCTTTGAGCTCAACGCCTTTGTAGTGGGAGGAAAGATTCAGAGTATAACTTTCAGACAGATGAATAAAACTCCTGCATTTGTTCTTCACAGGAGTACAGAGAGCTTGGTCACCAGCAGGCTCAGTCTATAAATAGAGTGTTTTCTAGTGTTAGTCCTTGTATTTATTGCACATTTATCTGTTGAAGTTTAATGCTGATAAAAACTGCTCTAACTGCAAAAAATATAATCTTGGCAGGATTTACTTTGAAATTTTCACTTAGAAATCGCTAGTAAATTTCACAAATAATTACAAAGAAACAGCAAGTAATGCAATCTACACAAGTTCAATGCTGGATTTGCACAAAGCTAGGCTTTTACTGAAAGATGGAGCAGTTCCCACTTTAAAAGCAGAAGCTGCTGTTTATTGGCTTCAAACTGTAGTACGTTTTATTGTAGGGCTGTCAAATGATTAATCGTGATTAATCGCATACAAAATAAAAGTTTGAGTTTGCCTAATATATGTGTGAGTACTGTGTGTAATTATTATTTATATATAAATACAAACACATTCATGTATATATATGAGAAATATTTGAAGTATATGTATTTATTTATATTTTTATATAATTTATATTATATATAAATAAAAATATTTTGTTCATAAATAAGATACTTCTCTTAACTATATACATTAATTTGTTTGTATTTATACATAATAATTACACAAACTTTTATTTTGTATGCGATTAATCACGATTAATCGTTTGACAGCCCTACATGTCTTTTAAACGTATAGTTCTGTTGCTATTTTTTGGTTGCATCAAGGACATATACAAAGAGCAACTCGTTTTTGCTTCGCTAGCCAGTTAGCTGTATTATAGTGCATACTTCTCCAACAAACACCAACAAACTTCTATGTTCACAGACAAACAGTTGTTCATGCCGTAAATTAAACGCTACCTTTACAAAAATGCGACTACTCAGTCATGTATTCGGCTACAGTAAAGCTTTAATCAGGACAAAACTGTATATTGAAAGCTAACAAACAGCAGTGACAGCATCTAAACACTTTGACACAAATACTAAATAAAATACCTTTCTTAAGCATCCTTTAAAAGCCGTGATTGCTGTTCATCTGGGTCTGATTCGGGCTCAATTTGATACAGCAATATAATCAAATTGAGCAATATAACCAAAGCCCAAGTAACCGGTAACAAATGGTAAGGGGCGTGGCATTTCTGGACGCTTCAGCGAATCACGATGGCTCTGTATTGCACTGGGCCCGCTAACCAATCTGAGCACATTGCGTATTTCGGAGGAAGCTGCTTCATAGAAGCAGGAAGACAAACGAGCCGTTCATATGACAGTGGAAACAGAGGTGTAGAATAAAGCTAAAATATATGAAAAATACAGCGTTTTCAAAAAACGAAGCATTAAGACATGTTAAACTGAGCCCCAAAAACACAATCAAGCCTAGAATCAAGCCTGTAGCTTGGCAAAGTGTAATACACCGATTTGCACATATTCAAGCTCAACACACATGTACAGAGAGGTAGATAAACACACATGACTTTCCCTCCAGGCCAAATGCATCTAGGGTGCATATATTCAGTCTAGCTCTCTCACAAGCGAACACACAAATGTAGGTTCCCCTTTAACCCTGGAAAAAGTCAAAACATCTAAATACTTGGATGTCAAAACATGCAATTCTAAAGTGCAGCTTTTGAAATGGAATATAGTATGTTAAACAATTAGCTTTGAGAGATCCAGTCAGGAACACAAAAGGGCAAAAGGAAAACGGCTGCTTTTTTCCCATCTAACCCTGCAGGTCAGAGAAACAGAGAAGTTTGTAGCCTGAAGACAGGATTTATGCAACGTCTAGATTTAGCAGCCCTATAGTCAATGCTGAATGTAGTACAAACTGACATGTGGGACAAACTGGTCTATGTGGCATTATATCCAGGCTTTGGCAGGAAAATTAATGTGCATTTAAATGATAACAGAAACTTAAAAGTACTTTGTAAGTGGGTGAATCTCATAAAACTGGTCCCAGTGATATATCACTGCAAAATCACAAGAACGCCTATTTGCATGGCCATTGTACACGTGATGTTTTGCATTGTGACATAATTTCCATGACAATAAAGCACAGTTACCCTGACCTGAACATGATTTCGTGACATTCAGGCGAGTATTCTTTGCCTGAAGCCAGTGTGTAACATTTCACCTGTATAATAAACCACATCACTGTATTATGTTCACTATTGTTCATGTACAATAGAAGAACATTCATAACACTGTTCAACAACAGCAATCCACGGTTATAAAATTACCTCATATATCTCCATTTGGCTGGATCGCTTTAGAAAAGGCCATCACTTCCCATTTTACATGAGTCTCCTCAATTGAACTCTATTTGTCTGGAGTGCTTTAACATTCTTGTTTACAGGAGCACCAAAAACAGCCTGACCTTTGTCAGTGGTCACTTCCTGACTGTTGTTTTGGATTGATGTTACATTCATTTGATTTCTCTTTCTTTATTTCCCTACATAGCAAATCAACAACCTTCAGATATTTGAGATGTTAAGCAATTGCATTGGACATGACATTACAATTACAACGTCTGTATCTCAGTAACTATATCATTTTGAGACAAAAGTCCAGTTGCACAAATGACTGGTGAAGAGTTGTGTGAAGTTTCTGCAAAACACGTTTTAGTCATACGAGTTTGGAACAACATGAGGGTGAGTAAATGATGCCAGAGTTGTCAACTATTACTTTAAGAGTCTTTGAGCTTAAAATAACTTAAGGGAACTTTATTTATTTTAGACTTGGACTGCTCACAGCTCTCCACCACATTCATGTAAATCAGATGGAGTAAGAAACTTTGAGACAGCAGAATCAGGGCACTTTGTACCATTTCCCATCTCATATTCACCTGCTAGAAAACATCAGTGCTGGAGATGGAAATATCAATCAGGCGTCAAGCGTGTCAGGCTACTTTGTCATGTGCCACCATCCGTGAGAGAGAGCTGACAAATGAAAACAGATCACCGTTCACTGATACAGCAAAGCAGAACCTCACCACTGGAGCAAGAGGAAAACACTCGATTTCAGGAAGAAAAATGGGCCTGAATGAAACTCAATAGAGGTTTAGATTCTCTAGTTAGCATTCAAAATAATCAATTTGGTTGTAAAGTATGGAGGACTAGGAGTGACACATAAATAAATTAAAGTTAACAATTTAATAATTCAAACATAAAATGAAAAAAAAAATCCCTTTTTAAATGGACAAATTCAAAAGGGACATGATATGGATTTTTTACATTATTTTATGTTCCTTGAGGTTCCCTTATAATGTTAATAAAGTTTTGTGCACCAAAACTAATATATATATATATATATATATATATATATAAATATGTGCCTCATATTTAACCATAGCACCTATTTTCCAATTTGTTTAGATGTTTTCGGAGATGCAAGCTCCAGACCGTCAGCGCCCGTTCAGTGCTCGAGTACCTGCTGAGAACAGCTTCATCTCGGCCAGTGCTTTGGGGATTTGCCGCCATGTCTTATAGTGGTTAAACATGAGATATAATTCATTTTGGGTACATAAAACGGGCAATCTTTGGTATTATTAATCTATTACTTGTTCCAGAGCAAATCGAATTGTGCTATGTTAAATTTGATCATTTAATAAAGGCTATGTTTAACGTACATCCTGTATAGCATAGCATATTTGGCTACAACTAGATGGGAAATATCAGATGAAGACTCTTCTCCGCTCCTCAAATACATAATACATTAGTCTTTATAGACATAGTGTTTCTTGGGCAAAGAAAACGCTGTACATTTCTTTTATGCAACCATGAATTGCACTGGACTTCAAATGGATTTCTAGCCCTTGCAATGCATTAGCTCTACTACTAGATATATTTATGGAGATGAGAAATAAAAACCTGCCCTGTACAGCTATGATCAGCTGATCGTCCTTCTTGGCTGAGCTTTCAATGTTTTGTTACGGAAAGGAGGAAGATGTTTGGTTGGTTCTCGTCACATGACATGCGCTGCGCTTGCGGCATTCTGATAAGTTGAGAATTTTTCATCTTGCTGCACCTGGAAAACACGCACCTACACATGAAATAACGAACTTAAGTGCGCAAAAGACACGATATGTGAACAGCACCTTAAAGGACTGGGCGGGGCCTATGGTGCAATGATAACTATTCGTCGATGTCTTGCTCTGGAGGAGGTCATATGCAGATAAGTGCAAACTGCAAAAACGACTAGAGGCTGAGGATAAATTTAGCATTCAATAAGTCTTTTTGGTTTTGGTTTTGCCAAAGTGTCCACTGAGAAAACCCATGAATGTGTATAAAAGATGAGGGGAAATAAGAGAATCCAGCTTGAATTGCCCTTCGGCGTCATACATGAGCAGACCCTAACCCTGTCAGCACATTATTCTGCTGTTAATGAAGAGCAGAAATCATCCAGCAACAAACAAACACAAACCTCCTCCCTTTTTTGAGGACTCTCTCTGCCTAAGATGATAATGTCATTTCCCTGCAGAGTGTTTCAGGCAGACGGTCGTTGAGCGATACTGGGGAAGTAATTCCTTTACTCGCAGCGAATCCGAGGCTCGAGTCAGTGTGTGGTTTGGTGGCGCATACGTACTGTGGCCTGCTGAGCAGCAGTAATAAGACATCTGTCCCACAGCACCTGCTTTCCCCATCAGGATGCCAGCGGTCTCATGGACGCCTCAGTCCAACCTGCGCCAGCCGTAATCACTCCTGACACACACCGCATACATATGTGCATATTCTAAACGCAGATATAAGAGCGCGGAGGAAAGGGACCCATGGCAAACGTGATGTCACAGCAGGTTAAACTCAATTCTAGAATGATGCGAGAAAAACAGCTGGAAAAGAGTTCTGTTAACACCAAGGATGATAACTATCTGAAACAGTATTAAAACAGTGTAGTCCAACGATAACGTCACAGAAGATTGATATCGGCTGGAACAAAGTCCCTTTCAAGGAAAATCTATTTCGGGCATCCAAGTCCTGTCTATTTGAATAGTTGAATCCTGAAATCTCAAAAAATGCTTGGCGAACATATTTCAAATCAGCAGCAAAATTTGACATGAACTGACCCATAAATGTTGTTTCTTATGCTCAAATATTATTAAAAAAGCTTATTTTTCAGGCTAGACGAGCCAATGCGCATGTGCAGTTCTAAGAGCGAGTCTTGAACCGGAGCTTCTAACGGAAGCTGCAGTGATGCAATGACTTTACCAATCAGCGATTGGCTCTTTTACTTAGAAGGCGGGACGTGTATATTGCACTTTTTCCCATTATTCACAAGTAAAAGGAGTGAACAGTCTTTCTATATCTATAGTCTTTGGCTGGAATCACTTTCAGAATCTTTTCCTGCTGATGAACAATAAAACACTGACAGCCAATCAATCCTCGACTTTAAAGAGTATTTAAAGGAATTGTTCACCCAAAAATGAAAATTAGCCCATAATTTACTCACCTTTAAGCCATCTTAGGTGTATGTCTGTCTTTTTTCTGCCGAACACAATGGTAGTTATATTAAATAATATCCCAGCTCTTCCCAGCTTTGTAATGGCATTAAAGGTGCCCTAGAATGGAAAATTGAATTTATCTTGGCATAGTTGAATAACAAGAGTTCAGTACATGGAAATGACATACAGTGAGTCTCAAACACCATTGTTTCCTCCTTCTTATATAAATCTCATTTGTTTAAAAGACCTCGAAGAACAGGCAAATCTCAATAACACCGACTGTTACATAACAGTCGGGATCATTAATATGTATGACCCCAATATTTGCATATGCCAGCCCATGTTCAAGCATTAGACAAGGGCAGAACGTCTGGATGTGCACAGCTGAATCAGACTAGGCAAGCAAGGACAACAGAAAAAATGGCAGATGAAGTGATAATAACTGACATGGTCCATGATATCATGATATTTTTAGTGATATTTGTAAATTGTCTTTCTAAATGTTTTGTTAGCATGTTGCTAATGTACTGTTAAATGTGGTTAAAGTTACCATCGTTTATTACTGTATTCACGGAGACAAGAGCCGTCGCTATTTTCATTATTAAACACTTGCAGTCTGTATAATTCATAAACACAACTTCATTCTTTATAAATCTCTCCAACAGTGTGTAATGTTAGCTTTAGCCACGGAGCATAGCCTCAAACTCATTCAGAATCAAATGTAAACATCCAAATAAATACCATACTTACGCGATTAGACATGTTGCATGACGAACACTTTGTAAAGATCCATTGTGAGGGTTATATTAGCGGTGTGAACTTTGTTTATGCTGTTTTATGGGAGAACGAGAATTTAAAGGGGCCGCAGCCTGAATCGGCGCATATTTAATGATGCCCCAAAATATACAGTTAAAAAAATGAATAAAAAAAAATCTATGGGGTATTTTGAGCTGAAACTTCACAGACACATTCAGGGGACACCAGAGACTTATATTACATATTTTAAAAGGACGTTCTACGGCACCTTTAAAGGGTTAGTTCACCCAAAAATTTAATTTCTGTCATTAATTACTCACCCTCATGTCATTCCACACCTGTAAGACCTTCGTTCATCTTCAGAACACAAATTATGATATTTTTGATATAATCTGATGACTCAATAAGGTTACTAAAGACCTATTTAAAACAGTTCATGTGACTACAGTGGTTCAACCTTATTGTTATGAAGCGACGAGAATACTTTTTGTGCGCCAAAACACCAAATAACATTTTTGTTCAACAATATCTAGTGATGGGTGATTTCAAAACACTGCTTCATGAAGCTTTACAAATCTTTTATTTCGAATCAGTGGTTTGGAGTGTGTATCAAACTGCCGAAGTCACGCCCCCCAGTGGTGAACCATTGAAATTTCGAAACACTTAGTTTACTGAAGCCTTGTTTACTGAAATCACATGACTTTGGCAGTTTGATACACGCTCTGAACCACTGATTCAAAACAAAGATTCGTAAAGTTCAGTGTTTTGAAATCACCCATCACTAGATATTGTTGAATAAAGTCGTTATTTTTGTTTTTTTGCACACAAAAAGTATTCTCGTCGCTTCATAACATTAAGGTTGATCCACTGTAGTCACATGAACTGTTTTAAATATGTCTTTAGTAGCTTTCTGGGCATTTTAAAATTGTGTTAATTATCTTGCTGTCAATGCAGGCCTCACTGAGCCATCGGATTTCATCAAAAATATCTTAATTTGTGTTCCGAAGATGAATGAAGGTCTTACGGGTGTGGAACGACATGAGGGTGAGTAATTAATGACATTATTTTCATTTTTGGGTGAATTAACCCTTTAAATAGTGCCCAAGTTTTTGAAGCTCCAAAAAGCGCATCCATCCATCATAAATATAATCCATACAACTCCAGGGGGTTAATAAATGCCTTCTGGAGCGAAGCGATGGGTTTTTGCAAGAAAAATATCCATATTTAAAACTTTATAAACAATAATCACTGGCTATAGTTTATACACACTATAATCCAGCAAAGGCCGTCCACGTGTTCAAAGAGATTTACGGGGACTATTCAATGACTATGATTGTGTTCGGCTCTCGTATATACCTAGGATGGTTTGAAGGTGAGTAAATTATGGGATTATTTTCAATTTTGGCTGAACTATTCCTTTAAAACGACATTTCAAGCAGTTTAAATGGGTAAAATTGAACCAAACACAAAAACAGAGTTGAAGTTGAATTGCACAAAGTTCCAATTTCAAAAGTGTTCTAATTTTAATAGACAAATACTACAAAAATGTCTGTTATGATTTAAACAAATAAAATTTGCCAATGGAATAGAGCACGTGTCTACAATAAATACAAGTCCTACTATGCAGCTCTGCTTTTTAGATAAATGCATCTTGTTTCAAGGATGTTTAGATGTTGCTGACTTATAAATGGCCAAGAATGATCCAAATCAGATGTTTATTACTCTAAATAGTGCATGAAGAGGCTGATGTACAGTTCATTGTTGTTGGGAAAGTGTCTGTCCACATGAAGTGAAAGCCACTGTAAAACACTGAGTGATTATGAGACTACAACACACTGAATGAAGTGTCTGTGTGAGGATCTTCACAAAGATCTGCTTCCTGTCTCAATCACTGGGACAGATTGAGCCTGTTGACCTTTGACCTGGCAGTCTCTGGAAGGAATAGAATTGAGTTAACTTCCTCTCTGACAGCAGGAAACTATTCTTCCACGAGAATGACCCTGAGATTGGCTGTTATCTCTGCTCACTCATTTCAAGTGTCACAGGGCGAATCTCATGATAACTGTCAAAAAAGCCCAAGTCGTATTTCCCACCAATATCACAAGACACACACACACACTATGTGCACATTACAAGCATTTGTACATCATGGTATTTTTGTTAAAGGGGTGGTTGATTATGATTTGACTTTTTTAACTTTAGTTAGTGTGTAATGTTGCTGTTTGATCATAAACAACATCTGCAAAGTTACGACGCTCAAAGTTCAATGCAAAGAGAGATATTTTCTTTTACAGAAATCACTTTTTAAGGACTACAACAAACGGCTGGTAGGAACTACAACGAGCTTCTTCCTGGATTAGACATCACTAACCCTAAAATTGACATAAACCGCCCCCGAGAACACACAATAAAGGGGGTGTGGCCATGTTGGGTTGCTTTAGAGAAGAGGAAGAGTTGTTGTAGTATGAGCTGTTAAAGCTCCGCCCTCTTCTGGAAAGGGGGCGGGGAGCAGAAGCAGCTCATTTGCATTTAAAGGGACACACACAAAAACAGTGTGTTTTTGCTCACACCCAAATAGGGGCAAATTTGACAAGCTATAATAAATGATCTGTGGGGGATTTTGAGCAGAAACTTCACAGACACATTCTGGAGACACCAGAGACTTTTTATTTCATCTTGTGAAAAGGGGCATAATAGGTCCACTTTAAATACATGCTGGTTTGAATTAAAAAAAATTCTATCTGCTATGTGCAGCGGTCTGGACTAAAGTCCAGCCGTGTCTCTAAAAGCCCACAGTCATGAGACAGCAGAGATGCATCAGCAGATTTCATCTCATTTCTACAAAACCAGGTCAGTGAAAAAGCAAACAGACACTTTAAATTCATACAGCATCTATAGCCACGAGCAGAAGAACGGTGAAGACAGAATCGTGGAGGATCTCCAGTGCTCAACACTGATGCACAGACTGCCCTATGGGGATGCTGTCAACACTATTAAAGACAAGCCACGTGCTTTTCTTGTAAACTAAAGCACAGATTGCCTCACATGTCATTCAGTGACAGGCTCACATCCTGTTGTCTTCAGAGCCCTGGGATGAAAAGTATAATCATCTAAAACAAAATTTATTGTCACTCATAACAATTCACAGGTGTTCAATTCACAAGCAAATGCACTCTTCGTTTTGCATAAAGAGCAAGCGATTATTATTAACCTTCTGAATATACAAATATAATATCACTTTGCAATATCACATTGAACTCTACAAATCATAATCCTTTAATATTTTTTTACTATATTTAAATCCGTTCTGCAGAAGATGTGTAAAACTTGAGCCTTATGATTGAACGCACATAAGCCCAGGGCACAAAAACACTCAAGAAGAGGTTAAACCTGGGTTAACATGCCAGATTAAGGTCATGGGTTGCAGATTACTGATTTAATAGATGCAGCCTCTATATAACCTTTGGAAAGTGTGGCTTAAAACCATACTATAATGCATATATAGTGTATGCTTTTGTCTTTAGAGGATTAGACTGAAACTACAAAACATATAATGCAAAGCCAGCAGGCTGAGTTTTATTACGGCATGATTTGAATAGATCTACATACTGTAGATGAGCACTTTAATAATTTCCAATGGGAAACCTGAGAGAAATAAATGAGGAGCTCAACTGAATGAAGTACAGAGTCATTATGCATTTCAGACTAATCAGCCATTACAACGGTCCCTATAGTGAGCGCCTGCTGAAGTGTGTTAGACTGAACCACTGCTGAGAACAGTAATCAACTGCTGCATGTTATTAATTGAACAAAAATTAATAATTGGAAACATATTTGTAGCTGCACATCAAGGCTAAAGACATTATGGGACGCAGCACAGACAACCAGTTAGAAAATGTGAAAACACAAAAACGTCTTTTGAATGCAAGTCAATGGAGCGAAAAGTGTTGTGTGACTGTCCCTTGAGCCTTAACAGTACACTCAATGCCTTGTTAAAGGGCAAAATGGTGATAGTTCCCAACAGCTAAATGAACACGAAGTACATAACCGTCCTCTACACAATGGATGATAGAATTGCAGAATATATAATGACTGTTCCTGGTTTCTGATGCAGCAGGTATCCGCATCATGTCCTCCACCAAAGGCAAAGATCATTTCAGTTTTAGGTTTCATCCCTGCAGGTAGTGAATCATCATCTGTGGTTTTCCCAACTCTTCTTCGCTGTCTCTCTCTCTTTCTCTCTCATCTTTCCTCCAGCTATGATCTGTCTGGCTGTGATGTGGTCACAGTGTGCCGTCTCTCACTGTCTATCCAACAACATTTCTTGGGTGGAATCTCACGAAACATTTCCACATCATATTTCACTGCTAAATATTGTTTAAGGACCATTCAGATTTTGTGCATTGTGACATTTAATAACAATTAAGCACATTTTACCAATGAAATACCATAATGCCAACCACCAAAAACAAACAAAACCTCATTCTCATTACTATAATGTGAAAAAAAAATGTGACACATTATTTACAAGATGTAATATAAGTCTCTGGTGTCTCCAGAATGTGTGTGTGAAGTTTCAGCTCAAAATACCCCACAGATCATTTATTATAGCTTGTCAAATTTGCCCGATTTGGGTGTGAGCAAAAACACGCCGTTTTTGTGTGTGTCCCTTTAAATGCAAATGAGCTGCTGCTCCCCGCCCCCTTTCCAGAAGAGGGCGGAGCTTTAACAGCTCAACAACAACAAAGCTGGAGAATCTCATGCAGCCAAAATGACGAAAGTTTTCAGCCTTACATTGTTCAAACCGGAGTCGACACTGATGGAGAGACTCAGGAAGAAGTTACAACTTTTAGAATGAAACTGGATGTTTCTGAATGGATAGTGGATAAATTTCTGTGGAGTTGATTCAACTCATCCCTAGCATGTGCCGTCATGTTTTTGTGTTGAATTGATCCTCGTTTGTGTGACGGCTGACTCTACTACAACAACTTCTCCTCTTCTCTAAAGCAGCCCATGGCCCCGCCCCCTTTGTTGTGTGTTTCGGGGGGCGGGTTATGTAAATTTTGGGGTTTGTGACCACACCAACCTGGCAATACACTCGTTTAGTCCCTACCAGGTTTGTTGTAGTCAGAAAATATCTCCTTTGCATTGACTTTAAACGTCGTAACTTTGCAAATGTGTTTTATGCTCAAACAGCAACATTACACACTAACTAAAGTTAAAAAAGTCAAATCATAATCAAGGACCCCTTTAAAGGTGAAGTGCAAAATAATGAAGCCTTGCAGCCCATCAGCCAAAGATAGTCCCGCCAGAGAGTTGACAGGTCTGGATGCTGAAACACAAATTATATATGTTTTTTATTATTAGTGGTATTTAAACAACAGTCCATTGAGCACAGTGCTGTACAATTTTACGAACCACATATGAAGACAATCACAACTATAAAAGATGCAGCAATAAAAACCACAAATAACAACCCTTCATGTGCAATCCACAGCCAGTTTTGATTACCCTGCCTCATCATATGCAATGCGAGGAATATTCTTTTAACTTGAGCTTAAAACGTGAGTGTCAAACCGACTGCAAATGCTTGATCTCCACTCGTTTTCCTTTTGGTCCTAGGAATCGTTAATGCCAGCTGGTCAGCTGATCTTAAAGACCATTTTGGCTCATATTTCTTAATCATTTCCTCCAAATATGGAGGAGCCAAATTGTGTAGCGATTTATAAACAAAAAACAAAAGTTTAAAATTGCTCCTAACCCCACAACTTGAGTTTTATTTTCATTCAGATCTAAAAATAGTTTGATTTCATTTTGTTTACAATTCAACAAAGTTGTGCTTCTGCAAAGGGAAATATCATCTGCGTAGAAGTGAAAAGAGATTCCATGCTTAAGAAAACTGACCTTAGGGACAGCATAATAAGAAAACCAGATCGGGCCAAGAACGGACCCCTGTGGTACCCCGCTAAACAACGAGACAGATTGTGGATAATCTTGACTAACATTGACAAATCTGAAACAGAAGATCTGGGCGTGCCACAGCAAAGACTTTAATGATTATTAATTTATGCAAAATATAACTTATTTTTGTCTATGGTCTGAAACGCTGGAATAGGCTCCAGCATTCCTGCAAACCAACACTGGACATGTGCTTTGAAGAATGGATGAATAGCTTTATTGTCTTTTGATTTTAGAGGTTAAATATAACGTTTCATCAAGAAACCGTGATGAAGTTGGTTATCATATTAGACTGGTGCAAAAGTAGTTTTATTCCTTCTATAAATATGATAAAGGTGAGAATTTGAAAGATTAGTGTAGGTAACATATAATTTTGTGCAAATTTGTGGACACAATACAGCCTAAATATTGTTCTGGACGGTGTATATTGCATGTGTTTGCGTATGGCAACCTGCTGTGTTTAAAAGCCTTTGGCCGTGAGCGATAGATTCATTATCACATCATGCAAAAAAGATTAACGCAGCAACGCTTCAGCGACTCAAGATTCACAAGAGCCAAGAGTCAACTCACGCCCCTCTGGTGTTGACCAGGCCTGCCAGTCCCACTTATCGTCCCCGAGAGCGTTTGCACGGAGAGATTTTCTCGATTTTCTCATGGTGCGCCTGTGAACATCTGCCCGGCACGTCATCCGGTGTGTCTTGTAAAGCTCTTAAACCGGAGCCCATGATTTCTTTCCCTCCTGACTGCTGTTATGGTCCTGTGAGCTGGAAAATAGCTGAAGGTCAGCGTGTCCTCAACACATCAGCTTTAATAGCGAGGGTCACGGTCCAGACGTCCAACTGAGGCGCAGGATTGTGTGGATGATGCTTCAGCAGATGGAAAGGTTGTGTGAGGCCTATCTATGATGTTAAAAGCACAGTTAATTATTCTCATCCTTTGCTAACAATGAAAAAATAATATCATTTTCAAGAATGAGATAAATATTAACCTGAGAACAATCAGAGATGAGAAGACACAGGCAGTGTTGAAAATTTTTACTTTGCTTTTTTGGACATGGTACTTAATTTTTGAAGTATATATATATATAAAAACATGATTTAACCACAGAATAAATCTGCTTCTCAAATTTGAGATCACTGTCAATGAGTAACTCCTAGGGGCTAATCTGCCTAGATCTGGTGCTCCAAACCCTACAACTTCAGATTGATCTTCATTCAGATTAAAAAAGTTTCACAACATCCATAGTTTGATTTCAAGACTCTACTTGCTTTTTGTCGTGCTTCTGCAGAGGGAAATACACCTGCATATCATCTGCGTAGAAGTGAAAAGAGAAATTCCATGCTTAAGAAAAAAAATTGACCCTAGGGACAGCATATTCAAAGAAAACGAGATCGGGCCAAGAACGGACCCCTGTGGTACCCCGCTAAACAACAAGACAGATTGTGGATAATCTTGACCTACATTAACAAATCTCAAATCTGAAACAGAAGATCTGGGCACGTCACAGCAAAGGCTGCATTTATTTAATAAAAAATACAGTAAAAAGAGGAATATTGTGAAATATTATTACAATTTAAAATAAGTGTTTTTTATGTGAATATATTTAAAAAATCTAATTTACTCCTGTTATCAAAGCTGAATTTTCAGCATCATTACTCTAGTCTTCAGTGACACATGATCCATGAATAATGTTCAAAAGAACATTTATTTGAAACAAAAATCTTTTGTAACATTATAAATGTCTTTACTGTCACTTCTATTTAATTTAATGCGTCCTTGCTGAATAAAAGTATTCATTTGCAGTTGTTTTGCACCACTCATATTTTCTTCAGAAAATGTAAAAATCTCTGAAATATAAGCTTTTTAAATGTTATTTCAGACATTTTCTCATTCAGAAGATAAACATACTTGACTGTTCAGTGGATCATGATGACCTCTTGACAGCCTGTTCTAAAGAG
This sequence comes from Culter alburnus, assembly GCA_028476615.1. Lineage (NCBI taxonomy): Eukaryota > Metazoa > Chordata > Actinopteri > Cypriniformes > Xenocyprididae > Culter > Culter alburnus. The sequence goes on from JAOTNS010004103.1 coordinate 1,592,474, forward strand.
TTTTATCATAATCCTGGAACAGAATTTAATACTTGTGAAAAATTTGTATTACTTAAAATCTCTTCATTTAATCCATCTCACCTCTGAGACAAAAGGTCTTGTGGAATCTCGTGATGGTGAGGTGTGCGATGGTGACGTGCGAAGCCCCCTGTAGTTTATTCTCCTGCGGCTCTCACATCTGAGCTGTCAAAGGGCAGCATCCTCATCCATCAGCCGCATCGATCGGCCTCCTCCGGTGCGTGTGATCCGGTTGAGTCGTGTGGAGCAGCGTGAGAGATGGCGATATTTCAGCCCACAGGTGATGTTCCCAAACTCAAGGTGAGCTGAAGGCTGTTTGGGTTTTTGTAGAGATAAAACTGAGTGAACAACTCAATGCTAACAGAAGAACTGTCAAAACAGAAGCTGCTTCACTGTACAGCCGGATTCTGATTCTGTCACAAACCACTGCATCTGTTTCAAACGGAATCTAAGAAAAGGTTCTATATAGAATCTTAAAGTGTTTTATATAAATCCTTCTCTATATACAGTATAACACTGATCATCTCTTCATCACGGCACCTGTTTGGTGGATATATTAGGCAGCAAATGAACATTTTGTCCTCAAAGTTGATGTGTTAGAAGCAGGAAAAATGGGCAAGCGTAAGGATTTGAGTGAGTTTGACAAGGACCAAATTGTGATGACTAGACAACTGGGTCAGAGCATCTCCAAAACTGCAGCTCTTGTGGGGTGTTCCCGGTCTGCAGTGGTCAGTATCTATCAAAAGTGCTCCAAGGAAGGAACAATGGTGAACCGGAGACAGGGTCATGTGCGGCCGAGGCTCATTGATGCACGTCAGGAACGAAGGCTGGCCCGTGTGGTCCGATCCAACAGACGAGCTGCTGTAGCTCAAACTGCTCAAGAAGTTAATGCTGGTTCTGATAGAAAGGTGTCAGAATACACAGTGCATCACAGTTTGTTGCGTATGGAGCTGCATAGCTGCAGACCAGTCAGGGTGCCCATGCTGACCCCTGTCCACCGCCGAAAGAGCCAACAGTGACACGTGAGCATCAGAACTGGACCACGGAGCAATGGAAGAAGGTGGCCTGGTCTGATGAATCACGTTTTCTTTTACATCACGTGGATGGCCGGGTGTGTGTGCGTTCTTACCTGGGGAACACATGGCACCAGGATGCACTATGGGAAGAATGCAAGCCGGCGGAGGCAGTGTGATACTTTGGGCAATGTTCTGCTGGGAAACCTTGGCATCCATGTGGATGTTACTTTGACACGTACCACCTACCTAAGCATTGTTGCAGACCATGTACATCCTTTCATGGAAACGGTATTCCCTGGTGGCTGTGGCCTCTTTCAGCAGGATAATGCTCCTGCCACAAAGCAAAAATGCTTCAGGAATGGTTTGAGGAGCACAACAACGAGTTTGAGGTGTTGACTTGGCCTCCAAATTCCCCAGATCTCAATCCAATCGAGCATCTGTGGGATGTGCTGAACAAACAAGTCCGATCCATGGAGGCTCCACCTCGCAACTTACAGGACTTAAAGGATCTGCTGATAACATCTTGGTGCAGATACCACAGCACGCCTTCAGGGGTCTAGAGGAGTCCATGCCTCGACGGGTCAGGGCTGTTTTGGCAGCAAAAGGGGACCAACACAATATTAGGAAGGTGCTCATAATGTTATTCCTGATCGGTGTATATTAAGTATGCAGAAAGCATGCTAGCATTTGATTGAGAACTCAGCCTTAGTTTCTGTCAATATAAAAATATTTATAAATATTTGTGTAGATGTATGTATAAAGATCACACTGACAGGTCAAGATATATTCCCTTTGTCCACAAATGTCTTATTTAGTCTTTTTCCCAATGTGTGTCCAGTTTTCAGAAATCACCCGTCAGGCTCATTGCTGGTGACGTGACGATAGATTCTGCATCAACAAAAAAACACATTTATATTCTTCTGCTTAAAACAATCCAATATAATGTAATGTGGTTCATACTGATTCATAACGATGTGCCAAGATGCTTCAAGAATCATGTTGGTTTAGTTAATTTTTATTAAATGAAATGAAGCAAAAAATTAAACTCTTAAAACTACATTCCATGACACAATCACAGTAGTATTTGTAAAAATTATAGTGGGTTTTCTCCAGCGCTGTGAGAAATGCTGCCAGTATAGATCCGGCAGAAACAAGTGGAGTGATACAAAATTGTGAAATGGTTTCCATGTAGCAGTGTTGTGAACTCCGTGGTTTTCCCGCAGAATTGGGATACCTTCATGTCTGCAGGTTGAAGTGACCCCAAATAACATGATATTTAGCCTCTGGAAAGTGCATTTTACCAAGGGGAACCCTGCCAAATAGCAGATTTTACCCCTGGAATGTGATTTTTACTGGGGGACTCCCCCTGAAATGCTATTGGGCTAGTTTTGAGTAGCAATTGGGCGGGTTTGTTGTGAAAACCTGTCAACCCTGGCCGTGTGATATTAGTAGACTTTTACATGGCTGGAAAAAGCTCTCAGCCAATCAGAATTGAGAGCCAGAACTATATATTCTCTTCCATGACAACATACACCAATAATCACATTTCATTATGAAGCACTGAAGCTCTCGGCGTATTCACTGCCTCACTCCTCAACATGATGAAATATCACACGACAGCATTGCCAAGTCCATACAGCGATCAAACAGTGCAGTAAAACATGGTACTGATCAATGACAACTCAACACAACAAGCATCTGCATTCACGTCCTCTGACAAACATCCTTTACTGGACAGAACTGACCACTGCAGGTTTGTGTGTCACAAACGCTCAGCGTCACAGGTGATTTAAACAGATCTGCTGTACGATCTCATGATGACCAATCATACTGTGATACTGACCTCATTAACTAGATCTGATGGTTTATTGATTTAAAACATTTACATCAAGAAGCCTTATTTGATATCAAGCATTCAAAACTATTTAATGATTGCAAAGGATATATTAAATCATGTTTATTTCACACAATATTTAGTCATAAAATAAAATATTTGAAACCTGAAAATGTGCATAGCCAAATATCAGTCAGCTTATTGATAAACAGATCTGACATTACTTTCCACTACCTCTTCATTTACTGAAATTGAGTCTAAATGGGTATTAAAACTCTTAAACATAGGGGCAAACTCATTTGGGAGCTTTTGAAAAGGTTTGAATTTGTGATAGAAACTAAAAAAATATTTATAATAAGTACTTACTTGTCTTCCCTCCATTTTGAAAGGATTCCAGTGATGTAACTTCCTGTGTGACACAATTGGAATGTTCCATTTCTTTTAAAAGGGGTGCTTTGATCACAAGAATAAACATAGACTATAGTCACCTTTATTTATATAGCGCTTTTTACAATGCATATTGTGTCAAAGCAGCTTTACAGTGATAACTGGTACATTATTTTGGCTGCACAGCAGCTCTTAAAGAATAGAGTCAATGCAGGCAGATCAAAGCACTGTTGAATATCAAATGTCAAGTCAAATGTCAAGTGTCCCCAACTAAGCAAGCCAAAGGCGACAGCGGCAAGGAACCCAAACTCCAACAGGTGACATCAGGTGGCAAACAAGTGTTAACTATACATATAGAAAGACGGTTCACTCATATTAGTTATGAAATTCTGTAGTTTTTACAAAATAATTTTGGCAGCTGTGGTTGCCAGAATAATTTTGTAAAAAAATACAGAAAAACTGTAAACACATTTACAGAACAAACTGTAAAACTGTAATTAACAAACAAGAAAATTTGAATGTAAACCAGTAAATTCAACAATGCACACTAGTACTAACATCTGTTTTGTACCTTTAACATATACTGACAACCACCATGATAATGCAGGTGGTTAAAGAGAAAGCCACATGAAGAATCAGAGTTCAGCACAAGTAGCTTTTCCACGAGCTGAAGTACATACTAATATAAAGAAGGTGTACAGAGTCATTCACGCAAACGCAAAACACCATCATGGTAACCCACAACACTTACACTACCGTTCAAACGTTTGTGGTCAGTACGATTTTTTAATGTTTTAAAAGAAGTATCTTCTGCTCACCAAGCCTGCATTTATTTTTAAAAAATACAAACAAAACAGGAATATTGTGAAATATTATTCCAATTTAAAACAGCTGTTTCTATGTCAATATACAGTAAAGTGTAATTTATTCCTGTGATCAAAGCTGAATTTTCAGCATCATTACTCCAGTCTTCAGTGTCACATGATCCTTCAGAAATCATTCTAATATGATGATTTGCTGCTCAAGAAACATTTATGATTATTATCAATGGTGAAAACAGTTATTTACATTTTTATTTCATGATGCTATGATGAATAGAAAGTTCAAAAGAACAGCATTTGTATGAAATCTAAATCTTTTGCAACATTAAACACTACCGTTCAAAAGTTTGGGGTCAGTAAGAATTTTAATTTTATTTTGGGGGATAGAAATAAAATTAATCAATACTTTTATTCATCAAGGATGAGTTAAACTGATCAAAAGTTACAGTAAAGACAATTATAATGTTAGAAAATATTCTATTTTAAATAAATGCTGTTCTTTTGAACTTTGTACACAACTGTTTTCAACATTGATAATAATCATAAATGTTTCTTGAGCATCAAATCATCATATTAGAATGATTTCTGAAGGATCATGTGACACTGAAGACTGGAGTAATGATGCTGAAAATTCAGCTTTGATCACAGGAATAAATTACATTTTACTATATATTCACATAGAAAACAGCTGATTTAAATTGGAATAATATTTCACAATATTACTGTTTTTGTTTGAATTTTTAATCAAATAAATCCAGGCTTGGTGAGCAGAAGATACTTCTTTTAAAACATTAAAAAATCTTACTGACCACAAATGTTTGAACTGTAGTGTACATTATGCAATAAACATTCATTAAACAACAGAAGATGTAACATAAAACCCTAATGTACATAACTGATAACAAAAACTATTAAGAAACATGATTATTTAAGCAAAATACTTTCATATGTGGAGTGTCACACAGGGAATTGTGGGAATATCAGTTTACAGTTTTTGACTGTAAATTATACATTGATTTGTTTTTGTTGTTTTTTTACTTATAAAAAATGTAACATTTACAGCATTTTAGTGTGAAAATTACATAAAATGTCTGGTTAGAGCTTTTACAGTTTTTCCCTTTCCCTGGAACTTACTGTTAACCTATTTACAATTTTTTTTCCGTAGCATTTTAAAATATTTTACCGTTAAAATCACATTCAGTTTTTACAGTGGGGAGAAACTGCAACACGCAAAGAGCCAATCGCTCGCGCTTAGGACTGCACATGCGCATTGGCTCATCTAGCCTGAAAAATACGCTTTTTTTATGCTATTTGAACATAAGAAACAACATTTATAGGACAGTTCATGTCAGATTTTGTTGCTGATCTGAAATATATTATTTAATTGTGAGTTCACCAAGCAGTTTTTGAGATTTCTGGATTCCCCCATTCAAACAGATAGGACTTGGTATTTCCTTAAAAAAGGGACTTCGGAATAAATTACATTTTAACATATATTCAAATAGAAAACAGCTATTTTAAATTGTAATATAATATTTCACAATATTACTGATTTTACTGTATTTTTGAACAAATAAATGCAGCCTTGGTGAGTAGAAGAGATGTATGTATTTATACATATAGAAACAGAGGCACTGAGAAATAAATAAATGATTAATGCATCAGTTTTATTAACAGGAAGCCGCTATAATGAGTCTTAAAAGTCCACAGGATCCCAGAGATGTGAAGGTAAAAGGAGGTAAACGATAAGAAAGCTGGTGGTGAAACAACGGCAGTGAAAGTCCTGCAGCTCAGTATTTGTGCCATTAGCAGGCAGCCTGTCACATCTCATCCAGACCTAAATGACGTGTGTGTGTGTGTGTGTGTGTGTGTGTGTGTGTGTGTTTGTGTGTGTGGCAGACAGCGCTGCTCCCACAGGCATTGTGCTCATAATTAAGTGTGATTTCCACTGGCAGAATGACGGAATAAAGAATGAGACGAAACCATTTCTGTTCTCTCGTTCATCACTCGCCCGTGTCCTCTTTTCATCTCACACTTGCCAGAGAGACACACTGACGGCTGTTTAAGACCTTCTGAACGCTCATTAAGTCTTCGGACACTTTCTCTTCAGATTAAATGGTCATTTGAATGTTTTTTTTCCTTCAAATGTTTCCTTGTATTCAATCACAATCAGGGCCTGTCAAGCCCTTAAAAGATTTCATTTACAAATTTAATGGACTAGTTAGACTAGAATAACCCTAACTCTAAAAATACTCTGCTCATCTGGTCCCCAATTTTAAAGGTGAAGTGTGTCATTTCTGAGCCACAGTGTTATTAACTAAAACTAAACCTAAGAAAATTATTTCCGTTAACTGAAAAAAAAAAGCTGAAATATTAAATATTTGTCAAAAAACAAAGTTAAAAAAAAAGTTGCATTGGTGAATAACTGAAATAAGTACTTAAATTACTAAAAAAAAAGCCAATTAGAAATACTTTAAAGGGGACATATCATGAAAATCTGACTTTTCTGTGTTTAAGTGCTATAATCAGTTTCCTGGTGCATCTACCAATCCAGAAAATGTGAAAAAGGACAAACCTGTAATATTTCTGTCCGAGCAATATTTTGGAAAAACTGTTAGACCATTCACAGCATTTGATAGCAATCATAAACGTTAGCCTGGTGTGTATTCAACGCAATTCAACACTGGATTTGCACAAAAGATGAACATGACGGCACATGCTAGTGGATGAGTTGAATCAACTCCACAGCAACTACATAAATTTATCCACTAACCATTCAGAAACGTCCAGTTTCATTCTAAAAGTTGTAACTTCTTCCTGAGTCTCTCCATCAGTGTCGACTCCGGTTTGAACAATGTAAGGATGAAAACTTTCGTCATTTTGGCTGCGTGAGATTCTCCAGCTTTGTTGTTGTTGAGCTGTTAAAGCTCCGCCCTCTTCTGGAAAGGGGGCGGGAGCAGCAGCTCATTTGCATTTAAAGGGACACACACAAAAACGGCATGTTTTTGCTCACGCCCAAATGGGGCAAATTTGACAAGCTATAATAAATGATCTGTGGGGGATTTTGAGCTGAAACTTCACAGACACATTCTGGGGATCTTATATTACATCTTGTGAAAAGTGGCATATTAGGTCCCCTTTGTAAAAATGGCAAAAGCACATAAAATTACTAAAACTTGAACTAAAATGCAAACTAAAAAAAAACCCATAAATAAAGATAGTTCAAAATATTAATAAATAATAGTATATAAATAATACTAAAATATCACTGCTGAGTCACAGAATTGCAAACGTGTTCAAACAGGTTTTCCAAAGTCTTGATTTTCTATTAGTCAAACAAACAGGTAGCCCCGCCCCCAACTCACATCATTGGTTGATACACTGCTGCTTATTTGGGCTGAATGATGCTGAAACAGATCATTGTTCAGACAATTTAGTATGTTTTCAGGTTCAGATTTGTATTTTTAACTGAGCATTTTAAAATCGACAAAGGTGGTGTGGGATAGAAGGGGTTGTAACCTGTTTGGAAACAATCTTTTTTAACTGCATTTCAGAAGAGTGTAAAATAAGAAGCAACTCTTCATGTGTCTCCCACAAGACACATGAAGCTGGTGTGTTTTCATAGTGAAGAGCGAAATGAATCCACCTTATCAGCGGCAGCATGGAACAAACAAAGATTCAATTAGGAGAAAAGATTGTACCCGTCCACCGAATGCTGCGGGTCCGGCGTGATCCGTCTTGAGCTGCTTCATGTGTGCCGCTGTCTGGACCGTTATTCTGCTGGATGTGTTCATGTTTCAGATGTGAGTATGACGCTCATCTGATCAAAAATAACTTACCAGCGGACTGGAGATGGAGTGTTAAACAGAGTCGTGCATCATTCAGAACTCACCCGATTTTCTTCTTCCCGTCACTTCGATTCAACATCCTGTGGGATGTGGCTGATTCAATTCAAATTCACACTCATGAATGAAAAAGGAGTTGACTCTTAAAGAGCCCCTATTATGCTATTTAAAAAAATCCTAATTTTGTTTTGGAGTGTCCTACAACAGGTTTACATGCATCCAAGGTCAAAAACACTTTAATTTTCTCAATAATATACATTGCAGCATCACCTCGTTTCTGAAAACGGTTTGTTCCAAGATTCAGTCTCTCTAAACCCTGCCTTTCCGAGATCCTGCTCTGCTCTGATTGGTCAGATGGCCCAGTCTGTTGTGATTGGTCGATTGCTTACAGTGCGAGTCGGAAACAAAACGTCCATTACCATATCTGAATTTCAGCTCTTCAAACAGCAACAATGGCGTCAGTTTTACCGTATCAATTCCAGGACAAATCCTCATGCTTTGGAAGTGCAGCAAAGTGGATTTGCTTTTGCAGCGTCTTCTCGACATGAACAACACGAACCAAACTCTTCCAGTCTCAGATACAACTATAGTGTTTGAGGGCGGGGCAAAGTAGACGCCGTTTGCAGGCAGCCAATGAAAACCATATGCTTGCATTATGCAAATGTGTTACATAGATTTGAGCAGGAAGTAAAACTGGATTTATTGACGACTCGATTCAGGCAGTTCAGAATCAGTTCTTTCTTTTAGAAGACAATAACTTTAATTATCGTGCATTTTGATCTTTGAAACTTTTCAGATCTTTTACATTCACAAACAGCTTTATTACACGCCAAATGAAAGGTAATAATCAAAAAAAGCATAATAGGGGCACTTTAAATTTTACTTTTTACCTGGTTTAAAACCCATTTTATTCCTGTAATCCGACATATTTCTGAATGAAACTGGCCATGAAGAAACTTTTCAATATCCAATCATGTCCTGCCCTTATTTTTTTCACTAACTGAATGCCTTTTTACAAAATGTAATATAAGTCTCTGGTGTCTCCAGAATGTGTCTGTGAAGTTTCAGCTCAAAATCCCCCACAGATCATTTATTATAGCTTGTCAAATTTGCCCCTATTTGGGTGTGAGCAAAAACACGCCGTTTTTGTGTGTGTCCCTTTAAATGCAAATGAGCTGCTGCTCCAGAAGAGGGCGGAGCTTTAACAGCTCAACAACAACAAAGCTGGAGAATCTCACGCAGCCAAAATGACGAAAGTGTTCAGCCTTACATTGTTCAAACCGGAGTCGACACTGATGGAGAGACTCAGGAAGAAGTTACAACTTTTAGACGTTTCTGAATGGTTAGTGGATAAATTGATGTAGTTGCTGTGGAGTTGATTCAACTCATCCACTAGCATGTGCCGTCATGTTCATCTTTTGTGCAAACCCCGTATGGACGCCCACTATACATAGCGTACCTGTTTTCTTGCCAAAACAAAGTTACTGAGTTGTCCTTTTTCACATTTTCTGGGTTGGTAGATGCACCAGGGACCTGATTATAGCACTTAAACTTGGAAAAACTTTCATGATATGTCCCCTTTAAATACATTGCCAACAGCTATCACACAAAAAGTACATTTTGAAATGATATATGACATAACATTTGAGTATTATATGAACATATCCATATATATAGACTGTAAACAATGATTTTTTTTTCGAAGTTTTAAGTCAAAAACCCATCATATTACACAAATGGAAGGTGAATGTCTTTTAAAAAAATACAAAAAGCATTTTTGCAGGGAGTATTATAATGTATTTAAAAACAAAATATAATCATAATGACAAATTTTGGGGATAAAACAGAAAGTGGTGATGGACATGCAAACATACATTCATGTGATTAGTACAAACAAACAAATTTTCATTACAGGTAAAAATCCACAGGTAACAATAACAAAAACAGCTATGAAAAGTGCTTTGTTTTAAAAAAAACTTTAAGAAATTAAGTAAAAAAAATTAAGATTTTAAAAAGCACCTGTTTGTGTTTCAAATAAGGAGACGATAAAAACAAACGTATAATTCGCACAGAATATCAGCAGGGCTGAAACACAGACGTGAAGCTCCACACTTCAACAACAGCACCACATACTTCTGTCATGAACCCAAAACAGAGTTCAATCGTACGGCGGAAATGAGTCGAGGAAGCTACATTTAAACTCAATCCTGAGCTCACAGACTGAACCGACAGGGACGTTTCCATTTTGCCCTTTTTGATTTTGGCTTGTGGTGTCTGTTGGACTTTATAAGTAAAAAAAAAATTGGTCCCAGAACAGATTTTCATGTATATGGGTTTTTTAAAACAATAATGATATATCAAAGCAATTTAAATAAATAAATAAATAGGATGCCATGCTTTTAAATATACTAAAATAACTGGAAGCTCTGAAATCAGGCCTTACAAAAAATCCTCAGCAATGTGATGTAGAAGCAAGGAAACCACTGCAAAATAGAGCATGTTGAATAACTAAACACTAACGGATTATAATAAAAATAAAATAGTGGTTGGCAACACTGACAAGAGTTACATTTAGTACTTTAAGGCAACTGTGGAAACACGATTCACATGGTTAGTGGTCCTAAAAAAGAAAAATTTGTTGACATTTACTCACCCACGTCATTCCAAATTATTTTCTCACTTGAATGAGATGGAAATGGAAATGTCATGAAAGTGGACGGGATTTAGGAATGACATGAGGGCGAGTAAATCCATCTATTTTTATTTTTAGATGATCTATTCCCTTTAAGTGCTAGTGCTCAGTGCAAGATGATAGTATGGAAAACACTTTCACAGGCATCATAAAACACAAACCAGAGACACTAGAACACAATATAAATATAATTCATGAGTGTTCAGATTTCCCAGCTGTCACTGAAGTAATGCTCCTCTTCTAGGTCTTCATCTTCAACCTGCTCTTCTTCTATATCACAATACTTATCTTCATCCTCCTCCTCATCCTCCTTCAGCTGTGACAGCATGGTTTGAAGAGCGGCCTTCACTTCTTGAACCTCTTTCTCTAAGGACAGTGGGCATTAGAGTTAAAGAAGACGTGACCGGACATCACCAACAAATCCACAAAATACATTCAAGATATACTAATCACAAAATCACAAACGCTCAGACAGAATCCTAAATTAACACTGGCTGCGTCTCATTTCGGAGGTCACATTTGAAGTCTGCATACGTTATCCAGGATGATCAGAATAAACTGTTATTACTCATGAGGTGTAAAATATTGTAATTACTTTCTTACTTTGCAATCTAACGGTTACTTTTCTTAAAGGGGTCATGAACTGCATTTTTTATTGTTTTATAATGTTTCCTGGGGTGCACTTATAATGTTAGTATGATTTTTACATCAAAAATGGTCTTAATTTAGACATAAAAGGTATTTTTCCTACACTGATTGCATTTGAACGCTGTTTTAAGGGGCGTGTCTGCTGTGAGACTTCAGTGTAAACGCCCACTGCTGTGATTGGCTGACATCTTTACCAATGAACTAGCTAAGAATTACTCTCTTGAAAACTTTTAGCACGTTTTTACTATTACAGCTCTCAAAGTTAATGAATGATGAAAAGTGTTGCATTACATTTAGAAAGGTTGCAGTGATGAACATTGTAGTCGATCACAGACATGTTGTTGAGCTCATGAAAGCAGTGATCTCGTCATTGTAACTCAATTTCTGCACACTAACACATGCTTTCATCATAACTAACAGTGCAAATGCCATGTAAATAAGAGATTCGTTGAATAAAACGGGAGTTTTGGTGCGAGTCCAGAATTCAGTCACTGATAAACTCATGCTGTTTGATTGACAGCTCCAGAGATTGTAAAGGGAGCGTTCTTTGATCGCTTTCTATATATAATTGAATCACCATTTAAATAACACATATATTATATAAACACAAACTTTTATGTTAAATGTGATTATTCGTGATTAATATATATTATATATTATATATATATAGTGGCATGAAAAAGTATGTGAACCCCTTGCAGAATCTGTGAAAATGAGAATTATTTTAATAAAATAAGAGGGATAATAAAAAATGCATGTTATTTTTTGTTTAGTACTGTCCTGAGTAAGATATTTTACATAAAAGATGTTTGCATTTAGTTCACAAGACAAAACAATAGCTGAATTTATTAAAATAACCCCATTCATAAGTATGTGAAGCATTGATTCTCAATACTGTGTGTGGTTACCTGATGATCCACGACTGTTTGTGTGTTTTGTGATGGTTGTTCATGAGTCTCTTGTTTGTCCTGAGCAGTTAAACTGAGCTCTGTTCTTCAGAAAAATCCTCCAGCTCCTGCAGATTCATCAGTTTAAGCATTTTTGCATATTTGAACCCTTTCCAGCAGTGACTGTAGGATTTTGAGATCTGTGTTTTCACACTGAGGACGACTGAGGGACTCAAACACAACTATTAAAAAAGGTTCAAACATTCACAGTCGTGGATCATCAGGTAACCACACACAGTATTGAGAATCAATGGTTCACATACTTATGAATGGGTTATTTTAATAAATTCAGCTATTGTTTTGTCTTGTGAACTAAATGCAAACATCTTTATGTAATATCTTACTCAGGACAACACTAAACAAAAAATAACATGCATTTTTATTATCCCTCTTATTTATTAGAATAATTCTCATTTTCACAGATTCTGCAAGGGGTTCACATACTTTTTCATGCCACTGTATATATATATATATATATATATATATATATATATATATATATATATATATATATACCATGCATTATCGCAATATTTTTATTAAAATTTATTTTTAAAAATTATCTTACCGACCATTAATAGGTGTGGCTAATAATTTTAGACTCAGTTCACAACATTCTCCTGTTACACTAACCACAAACCACCCAAACGACCCATCTTAGAAAGACTTTCATTATGTTTGGCCTGATACAGATATCACAATTACATGATCACGACAGTCGTCCCCACCCCAACAACGCCAATTCATAATTCAGAGGCTCAGTTCATCTCCTGACGGACCCATTCAGTTCAAGCAATCTCACCTAAATAATTCATGCAGGTTTTATGAGAACGGGGAGAGACCCTCATCAGCGCTGGATTGTTTAACTCGTCGGAGTGGGGCCGAGTGTCCGGTATAAGTGGCGAATCAAAGAGAAGCCTCTTGTGGCAGATGGGGCCTGACGGGCACGTTTTGCTCTCCAAATGGCCCCAGATTGTCCCCATTCATAATTAACCAGCCGTTAAAGAGCGCTTCATGAATTATGAAAGAGGATCGGTAAGATCTCCCTCCGGCTGAAGGGACGGATCTAATGAAGTTCCTCAGGCACAAACTTATGTTTATTTGCTCATCTGTCTGCTTAACCAGAGCAATCAAACAAGCTTTATGTGTTCTTACTATACATTTAGCATAAAATAACTGAACTTAGTGCTTATTGACGTCTAATGTGAAACCTTGATCCTAAAGTACTGCTATAAAGGAACAAAGAATGAAGCAGAGCAAGATCAAATCAGTCTCATCTACATCGTCTCCTCTCAGTGAATGCAAAAGCATGGATCCACTCGACACAGGTGGGCAGAAATATGAAGATGTCAGAGCGATGACAGCGCACTATGTCATAACCTTTCCCTTCATCTGACGGCTTTAATCTCACTTGCGAGTGACGGGCGGACTAGTCTCTCTCCATTTCCCTTTTCCCTGTCTGTCGCTTCCTTTCAGCCTTTGCTGAGCTCTGAATTTCTCTAATACCTAAAAGCAGTTCCTTTTCTTGTCCCTCATATTCAGTATCTCTTAAAAAGAAAAAAGAAATGGCCAGTGATGCGTTCAGGCTTATCCTTAATTCCTGTCCGGAAGAGAGCATCAAGTGCTGTCAAACGAGACGGTTTTCCATGAAGGAGCTCTTTTGGAGGGTTAAAGCGGCGGCTGTGTCACATTAAGGGCTCTAATGAGCGTATGAGACGTGTTCCTGTGGCTGTAAGTGAATGATGAAGCGCTGATGAGTCATGTCCTCTCCAATCGTGGATTTTTATTAGGCCCAACTGAGAACATGAGAATGGAGCGCACAGATCATTTCATTCCAGTCTGACAACCAATAAGAGTGACCTGAAGAAACCCACAAGGACTTCCATCAGAGACGCATCCGTAATGAGAGCTCTGAATAACAGACGAAAACTCGCTTTTCTCAAGACAAGTCTGGCGTTTGGACATGAAAATGTCACCACTATGATGCTCTTTGGTGGTTGCTAGAGGGTTCTGGTGGTTGCTAAGGTGTTGTCAGGCTGTTCTGTATGGTTGCTAGGGCGTTGCTAGATTGTTTAGGGTGGTTGCTATGGCAAGGTGTTCTGGGTAGTTGTTAGAGTGTTCTGGGTAGTTGCTAGGACATTGCTAAGTTGTTCTGGGTGGTTGCTAATGCATTGCTAGGGTGTACTGAGTGGTTCCTAGAGTGTTGCTGGGGTATCCTGGGTGGTTACTAAGGTATTTCTAGAGTGTTCGTTGCTATGGCAAGGTGTTCTGGGTAGTTGTTAGAGTGTTCTGGGTAGTTACTAGGGCATTGCTAAGGTGTTCTAGGTGGTTGCTAAGGCATTTCTAGAGTGTTCTGAGAGGTTGCTAGGTCATTGCTAGGTGTTCCTAAGGCTTGCTTCAGGTGGATGCTATGGCAAGGTGTTCTGGGTTTTGTTAGAGTGTTAGGGGTGGTTGCTAGGGTGGGTGGTTGCTAAGGCATTGCTAAGGTGTTCAAGGTGGTTGCTATGGCAAGGTGTTCTGGGTATTGTTAGAGTGTTCTGGGTTGTTGCTATGGCAAGGTGTTCTGGTATTGGTTCTGGGTGTTGCTAAGGCATTGGGTGAGGTGTTCTGGGTGGTTGCTATGGCAAGGTGTTCTGGGTAGTTGTTAGAGTGTTCTGGGTGGTTGCTAAGGCATTGCTAAGGTGTTCTGGGTGGTTGCTATGGCAAGGTGTTCCTGGGTAAGTTGCCAGAGTGTTCAGGGTGGATGCTATGGCAAGGTGTTCTGGGTAGTTGTTAGAGTGTTCTGGGTAGTTGCTAGTTGCTAAGTTGTTCTGGTGGTTGCTAATGCATTGCTAGGGTGTTTGAGTGGTTCCTAGAGTGTTGCTGGGGTATCCTGGTGGTTGCTAAGGTATTTCTAGAGTGTTCAGGGTGGTTGCTATGGCAAGGTGTTCTGGTTATTGTTAGAGTGTTCTGGGTATTGCTAGGGCATTACTAAGGTGTTCTGGGTGGTTGCTAGGTCTTTACTAAGGTGTTCTGGGTGGTTGCTAAGGCATTGCCAGAGTGTTCGGGTGATGCTATGGCAGGCTGGGTTAGAGTGTTTCTGGGTGGTTGCTAGGTCATTACTAAGGTGTTCTGGTGGTTGCTAGTCATTACTAAGGTGTTCTGGGTGGTTGCTAAGGCATTGCTAAGGTGTTCAGGTGGTTTGGTGGGCTGGGTGTTCTATGGGTGTTCAAGAGGTTCTGGGGGTTGCTATGGCAAGTCTGGTGGTTGCTATTCTAGAGTTTCAGGGTGGTTGCTATGGCAGGGTTTGGTAGTTGTTAGAGTGTTCTGGGTTGCTAGGCATTACTAAGCTAGGGGGTGTTTCTAAGGCATTGCCAGAGTGTTCAGGGTGGATGCTATGGCAAGGTGTTCTGGGTTGCTGTTAGAGTGTTCTGGGGGGTGGTGTTCTGGGTGTTGCTGGGTGTTCTGGGTGGTTGCTATGCTAAGGTGTTCAGGTGGTTGCTATGGCAAGGTGTTCTGGGTAGTTGTTAGAGTGTTCTGGGTGGTTGCTATGGTAAGTAGTGAGTGTTCTGGGTGGTTGCTAAGGCATTGCTAAGGTGTTCTGGGTGGTTGCTAGGTTTTAGTTGTTAGAGTGTTCTGGTGGTTGCTATTGCTAAGGTGTTCTGGGGTGCTATGGCAAGGTGGGTAGTTGTTAGTGTTCTGGGTGGTGCTATTGTTCTCTGTTAGAGTGTTCTAAGGCATGCTGGGTGGTTGCTATGGCAAGGTGTTCTGGGTAGTTGTTAGTGTTCTGGGTGGTTGCTAGGGAATTGTTCTAGCTGGTTCTTTGGGCATTACTAAGGTGTTTTAGGTGCTTGCTAGGGAATTCTGTGTAGCTGCTAGATTATTCTGGGTGGTTGCTAGGGTGTTGCTAGTGTGTTCTGGGTGGTTGTTATCTGGTAGTCTCATATGGTTTGAGTTACTCCCTCACTGGATTATGGGATTCCCTAATGTTATTGTCTGCAAGGTGGAATCTGTGCATCTGATCACTTAGTGATCAACTAATGAACTATACATGCACACACACAAAGCTTTGTAAGGATATGAGTGAGGTCCTTGTCATGGTTGTCTATGGCGGTCTGAAGATGGTCTTCCAGGTAATGCAGTCGGTTACTGATGAGTTCGCAGCGCTCTGTCAGCTCCGCCGTCTCTCCGCACAGATCCTGAGACACAAAAACACACCCACAATCAGCAGGAGATCATTAAACCTGCAAAACTCCCACTGCTGCTCACACACTCACATCTTCAGCTGGTCAAGTGTGGCACTAATATGCTGGTAATGGTTGCTAACACAGATATGGCACCACAGATATGTCTATTAAATGTGTGCATTTTCATCTGAAAGATGTCATTTTTACAGCATTTGCTCATATGCAGTATGTCACGAAAATATATGGATGGAAGAAGTTAGAACGACATTCAGCAGATGTTTTCGTAACAGTTATGATTTTACATGTTTGTGTAAATCTTTTTGGTTCGGTTAAAAAGCTCTGATGGAGCTTAAACTTTAGTTGATTTTTTAAAAAAAAAATATATATCTTGTTTTGAGGGTGTAGAAAGAACCAGGTTTGTTTCAAATACAGAGGATTTGTGGAAGCAAATTTGGAAACAAAGCGCAAACATCGATTCACCAATGTAAATTTCAGAAATTATTTGTATCGTTGTTATTGTTAACTAAAACTGTTAGAAATTGTTTTTGTTAACTGAAATAAAGCTGAAATAAAATATTACATATATATTATATGAAAAGCTTAAGGACTAAAATTACTAAAACTGAAATAAAAATAAAGCTAAATAGAAATAATAAAACCATGGAAGCTTGTTTCCGCCACTAAATAAAAAAAATTAAAAAGGCAATTCTGACTTTACTTGCAATTCTGGACTTTATATATCTAAAGTCAGACTTTATATCTTGTAATTCTGACTTTATATCTTGCTATTTTGACTTTATGTATCTTAATTCTGACTTTTATCTTGCAATTCTGACTTTATCTGACTTTATATATCTCAATTCAGACTTTATAATTCTGATATCTTGCAATTCGACTTTATATATCTGACTTTAATTCTGACTTTATACTTTTATTCTTGTAATTCTGACTTATATCTTGCAATTCTGACTTTATTCTCAATTCAGACTTATATTCTCTTGCTGACTTTATATCTGCAATCTGACTTTATATATCTCATTCAGACTTTATCTTTCTGACTTATATCTTGTAATTCTGACTTTATATCTTGTAATTCTGACTTGCAATTCTGACTTTATATATCTCAATTCAGACTTTATATCTTGTAATTCTGACTTTATATCTTGTACTTTATATCTTGCAATTCTGACTTTATATATCTCAATTCAGACTTTATATCTCTCAATTCTGACTTCATATCTTGCAATTCTGACTTTATATATCTCAATTCAGACTTTATATCTTGTAATTCTGACTTATATCTTCTTTAATATCTCATTCAGACTTTATATCTTGACTTTTCTTGCACTTCTGACTTTATATCTCAATTCGACTTTATATCTTGTAATTGACTTTATAAATTCTTTTATATCTCTCAATTCAGACTTTATATCTTGTGACTTTATCTTGCATTCTGACTTTATATTCTCAATTCAGACTTTAATCTCTCAATTCTGACTTTATATCTTGCAATTCTGACTTTATATATCTCAATTCAGACTTCTTGACTTATATATCTAAATTCTGACTTTATATCTTGTAATTCTGACTTTATATCTTGCAATTCTGACTTTATATATCTCAATTCAGACTTTAAATTCTGACTTTATATCTTGCATCTGACTTTATATCACTCAATTCAGACTTTATATCTTGTAATTCTGACTTTATATCTTGCAATTCTGACTTTATATATCTCAATTCAGACTTTATATCTCTCAATTCTGACTTCATATCTTGTAATTCTGACTTTATATCTTGTAATTCTGACTTTATTGCAATTCTGACTTTATATCTTCTTCATTCTGACTTTATATCTTGCAATTCTGACTTTATATATCTCAATTCAGACTTTATATCTCTCAATTCTGACTTTATAATTGACTTGACTTTATATCTCTCAGACTTTATATATCTAAATTCAGACTTTATATCTTGTAATTCTGACTTTATATCTTGCAATTCTGACTTTATATATCTCAATTCAGACTTTATATCTTGTAATTCTGACTTTATATATCTCAATTCTGACTTTATATCTTGTAATTCTGACTTTATATCTTGCAATTCAGACTTTATATCTCTCAATTCTGACTTCATATCTTGTAATATTGACTTTATATCTTGCAATTTTGACTTTATCTTGCAATTCAACATAAGTTTATATCAATTAAAGTATCAGTTTAAGTTTTTTCAACTAATATTTATATTCTATTTTATTTCATCTTTATTTCAATTAACAGAAATGTTTTAATAGTTTTAGTTAACAATAACAACCCTGTTCAATATATTAATAAAGACCTCAAAAGATAAATCGATAATACTAAAATAACAAGGATTTGTGTTTTGTAAACATAAATGAGGGATAAAAAAGACTGCAACACTTTCCAGATGATCCTTTACAAGCATCTCTTTGAGAAAAACATGCACTAACTGGGTCAGTCATGAAAAATAGTCAAACTATCCATAATTTCTATTTGCAAATCTTAAACCAGTGAGGCATAAATGATCACGTTAAAACCGCCAGCGACTGTGAGGTCCGCGGCTGTCAGCTCCTCTTCCCCAGTTCCCCTCATAAGCATCCTGAACTGACAGCCTGTACCTCCGTGACGCTCTAATGACTTCACCCAACAGTTTAGCACGAGGCAGGTAACTGGGACAGGTCCGCACGGCCGGCTCCGTCCCAATTCCATCAAACCATGATTCACAGTTTTTCTCCTGCGCTCAGAGTCAGAGAGCGTCTTAAGGTGGTCGACTGACTCACGTCTGCCCATTTCTCTCAGGAACGGCCTCGTGTCGGCTCTAATGAGGTCTGTAGTCTATTCTTAGACCCCCCACACCAGCTAATGAAACACCTTTTATAGACGCTAACATCACACTGTGGGCGAATTAAAACACTTCTGAATGAGGCTGGAGTCTCTGGGGACAAATTCAACAACAACAGCCGCAGAAAACGCTCTGCGCGAGTCTGGGCGATACAGTTATTGAGACCTAATGGAAATCACGCTGGGCGTATGTTTTTAAAGGTCACCACAATCTCTTTATTGTGTCTAAAAGGACAGGGACACACTCAACTGCATATAGACTGCAGAAATTGCACCTTTGTGATAATAATGGGAGGCATATTATTCCAGAAATCCTTCACGAAGGTAAGATCAATATAATTCTGACGCACTATTCCTACTTACCAAGAGATGTGCAGCCTATTTAACGCTGACTGTAGAAGCTTAAAGGGATAGTTCATCCAAAAATGACAATTTTGTCTTCATTTACTCAC
The DNA here is from genome assembly GCA_028476615.1 of Culter alburnus. Lineage (NCBI taxonomy): Eukaryota > Metazoa > Chordata > Actinopteri > Cypriniformes > Xenocyprididae > Culter > Culter alburnus. The sequence continues at coordinate 1,612,164 of JAOTNS010004103.1, forward strand.
CCTCAAGTTGTTCCAAACCTGTATGAGCTTCTTTCTTCTGTTGAACACAAAAGAAGATATTCTGAACAATGTTGGTAACCAGAGAGTTGATGGCACCCAATGACTTCCATAGTAGGAAAAAAATACTATGGAAGTCAATGGGTGCCGTTAACTGTCCGACATTCTTTAAAATCTTCTTTTGTGTTCAAATAAAGTCAGAATATCAGAATTGCGTGATATAAAGTCAGAATTGCGTGATATAAAGTCCGAGATGTCAGAATTGATATTAAGTCAGAATGCGTGATATAAGTCGTCGTCAGAATTGCGATATAAAGTCAGCGAGATATAAAGTCCGTGATATAAGTCGATATAAGTCAGAATTGCGAGATATAAAGTCAGAATTGAGAGATATAAAGTCAGAATTGCGTGATATAAAGTCAGAATTGCGTGATATAAAGAGAGTCGAGAGTCAGAATTGCGTGATATAAGTCGAATTGCGATATAAGTGCAGTATAAAGTCAGAATTGCGCAATAGTGTCAGAATTGCGATATAAAGTCCGAGAATTGCGTGATTAAGTCAGAATTGCGTGATATAAAGTCAGAATTGCGAGATATAAAGTCAGAATTGCGTCAGAATTGCGTGATATAAAGTCAGAATTGCGAGATATAAAGTCAGAATTGCGAGATATAAAGTCAGAATTGCGTGATATAAGTCAGAATTGCGTGAAAGTCATAATAGGAAAGTCAGATTGCGTGATATAAAGTCAGAATTGCGTGATATAAAGTCAGAATTGAGAATATAAAGTCGAATGCGAGATATAAGTCAGAATTGCGTGATATAAAGTCAGAATTGCGTGATATTAAGTCAGAATTGCGTGATATAAAGTCAGAATTGCGTGATATTAAGTCGCGTGATATTAAGTCATAATGCGTGATATTAAGTCATAATTGCGTGATGGCGAGATATAAAGTCAGAATTGCGTGATATTAAGTCAGAATTGCGAGATATAAAGTCATAATTGCGTGATATAAAGTCAAAATTGTGTGATATTAAGTCAGAATTGCGTGATATAGTCAGAATTGCATGATATAAAGTCACAATTGTGTATAATTTTCAGTTTTGGTTTTCAGCCTTGTGCATCCTGAATGTTCAATTTCAGTTTCGGCCCAGAATTTTCATTTCGGTGCATCAGATCAGAGTTCAAATTCAATCAGTTCAATTCAGATCAGATTAAATTCAGTTCAGATCAAAAGTGATTAAAAAAATGTGCTTGTCAAGGTGGAAAAATGACTTAATGTACCATAAAAAAGCCCACAGTACTTATAAAGTAATATTCTGAAGCAATATGACAACATTGTGTCTTCAACACACTGAAGTCTTTCACTCACCTCAGGGGACGCGTCCTCCAAACAGAAGAGAAACTCCTCTAATTTCTGCAAGAGACAGGAGGACGAATGATTCACTTTAGCAGAAGATTAAAACAAAACAATAAACCTCATCTATTATTAAAAAGCACTCAGCGCACTGACATTACGGGAAGTGTGCAATAACTCGTCATTATGGCTGACAAGAAGGAAAATAATTGAATGGGTTCGGCCCATCTGTGTGGGTAATGATTGCATTCAGGAGTTGTGTGCTAAAGCAGACAATAATTAGCACTCAGTGGCAGATATATTAGTTCAACTCGAGCTGATGGGAGGCGACCCCAGTAAAACAGATTACAGCTTCATTTCTGATAGATTTGGATTTAAATGACACAATATTAATTATCGTTTCCTGTCGGCAGGGAGCAATATTAAAGTGCCCATAGCCGGGCACAGACCACCTCTTTTATTAGATTCTGACTTGGATTAAAAACATATTTAGCTTGTCAAAAAGTCAATGGTATATTGCCAAAGAAATATATAGCAGTGCTATATAATAGCATGCAACACAGCACTAACAAAAACAAGCATTTAAATATACAGATATAAAAGTTTGTACAAATACAAAAATAATAAAAATGGTAAATTATAGTAAATAATAATGATACATATTTATACTTTTTATATTATTAACTATAATTCATTACTTTTATTATACAGCATATATATATATATATATATATATATATATATATTATATATATTACAGTAATAATAATAGTAATAATAACAATAATATTTAATATGCAATATATTAAATATTTTACAATAATTAATAATACTTGTAGTTGTAATTGTTATTTTTATTATTACTTATTATATATATATATATATATATAATTATAATATATATTATTGATTTGCAAGTGTCCAATAATAATAGTCCAATAAATAATATAATAATAATAATAAAATAATAATAATATCATACTTAATTAATGTGTAATTTAAATATTTTACAATATTTAATAATACTTTAGTATTATTATTATTATTATTATTACTACTACTACCATTATCATTATTACTATTACATTATATTTATTTACATTATCATTAAATATTATTTACAATAATAAATGTATAATTGCAAGAATGTCCAATAGATAACAGTCCAAAATAATAGTCCTAAATTTTTAATTATGTTATTTATTTAAATATTTTACAATATTTAATAATAATACTTATTAATATTGGATTACATTACATTATATTTAATTTAATTATATTATTATTGAATATAATTTATTTGCAAGAGTGTCAAATAGATAATAGTCCAATAAATAATAAAATAACAATAATAATAATAATTTATACATTTAATTAATATGTAATTTATTTAAATATTATAAAATATTTAATATAATACTTTATCATTATTATGATTACTATGTTACATTATATTTAATTACATTATTATTGAAATAATATATAGAATATATAAGTGCAAGAATGTTCAATAGATAAGTCCAAAATAATAGTCCTAAATATTTAATTATGTAATTTATTTAAAAATTTTACAATATTTAATAATAATAATATTTATTTTTTATTATTGGATTACATTACATTATATTTAATTTAATTATATTATTATGGAATATTGTTTATTTGCAAGAATGTCAAATAGACAATAGTCCAATAATAATAATAATAATCATGCTAATCAACTAATTTTATTACATTAATATTTATTGGATTTTTATATAAATAATATTCATATAACATAAATAATGTTATTGCGGATGAAAGCAGAGAGCGGAGCAGAGAGTGGGAGCAGAGAGGAGGAAAACACCACGTCTCCTCACCTTCAGAGTCCTGGAGGAGTGTTAGGAGGAGTGGCTGATCTTCAACACACAAAAGACAAACACAGAGAGAGAAGACACAGCTATGCACTTAGACACAATAGAGCCCTGCTGAGCTGAAACATATTAGAACGAGTTAGAGAAAGTTATGAACAAGAAGGGCAGAGACAGACAAGAGGAAGAAAAGAGTGGAAATTAGAGTCATTCAGAAAATAGATGGTTTTTATGGAAATGGAGGGAGTCGAAGGAACAGGGTTTCTATTTGTAGACGTTTCTCATTTCGTCTTTCATACAGTACAATTTATATTCCAATGTGAGATGGTGCTGTACTCTTCAGGTAAAAGATGATGTGCATATTAAAAAACAGTCAAAACTATACAAATTATGTTTATTATCACACTAACAAAAAGTATCATGATTTTTATCAAAGTATCATGGTATTATTATCTGATTCCATCAATGCTGGTTACCATTAACTCTATAAAGCCTACTGTATCATATTTGATAGGCCTCCAAATTATGTGATCAAAACTTTGCTGTCGCACACAATATCCTACGGTCCTTCTGTCATTTGATTGATAGTTTAGACCTTTTTTTGCAAGTAAAAATATTTTATTATAAGCTTGTGCTTCACGTGTCTTTCTGCTGTGAAATCTGCACTGATTTTTATGAAGTAAACAAGAATAACTTTGATATTGCTAGTAAGTATTATAGTAAAAATGAATCAACCCATTTCTGGGTTAAATAAACCTAATTTGCTAGTTGTGTTACCCAGCTCCCGGGTCAGACGTAACAACCCAGTGAGTGTTTGGGTCGTTTTTGTGTTACCCATCTCCCGGGACAGACGTAACAACCCAGTGATTGGGTCGTTTTTGTGTTACCTGGATCCCGGGTCAGACGTAACAACCCAGTGTTTGGGTCGTTTCTGTGTTACCCAGATCCCGGGTCAGACGTAACAACCCAGTGTTTGGGTCGTTTTTGTGTTACCCAGATCCCGGGTCAGACGTAACAACCTGTGTTTGGGTCGTTTTTGTGTTACCCAGATCCCGGGTCAGACGTAACAATCCAGTGTTTGGGTAGTTTTTGTGTTACCCAGCTCCAGGGTCAGACGTAACAACCCAGTGATTGGGTAGTTTTTGTGTTACCTGGATCCCGGGTCAGATGTATCAACCCAGTGTTTGGGTCGTTTTGTGTTACCCAGATCCCGGGTCAGACGTAACAACCCAGTGAGTGTTTGGGTCGTTTTTGTGTTACCCATCTCCCGGGTCAGACGTAACAACCCAGTGTTTGGGTCGTTTTTGTGTTACCCAGATCCCGGGTCAGACGTAACAACCTGTGTTTGGGTCGTTTTTGTGTTACCCAGATCCCGGGTCAGACGTAACAATCCAGTGTTTGGGTAGTTTTTGTGTTACCCAGCTCCAGGGTCAGACGTAACAATCCAGTGTTTGGGTAGTTTTTGTGTTACCCAGATCCGGGTCAGACGTAACAATCCAGTGTTTGGGTAGTTTTTGTGTACCCAGGTCAGACGTAACAATCCAGTGTTTGGGTAGTTTTTGTTCCCAGATCCCGGGTCAGACGTAACAATCCAGTGTTTGGGTAGTTTTTGTGTTACCCAGATCCGGGTCAGACGTAACACCAGTGTTTGGGTCGTTTTGTGTTACCCAGATCCCGGGTCAGACGTAACAGTGTTACCCAGATCCCGGGTCAGACGTAACAATCCAGTGTTTGGGTAGTTTTTGTGTTACCCAGCTCCCGGGTCAGACGTAACAACCCAGTGAGTGTTTGGGTCATTTTTGTGTTACCCAGCTCCCGGGTCAGACGTAACAACCCAGTGATTGGGTTTTTTTGTGTTACCTGGATCCCGGGTCAGATGTATCAACCCAGTGTTTGGGTCGTTTTTGTGTTACCCAGATTTAACAACCCAGTGTTTGGGTCGTTTTACCCAGATCCGGGTCAGACGTAACAACCCAGTGGTGTTGGGTTTTTTGTGTTACCCAGCTCCCGGGTCAGACATAACAACCCAGTGTTTGGGTGGTTTTTATGTTACCCAAATCCTGGGTCAGACGTAACAACCCAGGGGTTGAGTTATTTATTGCAGGCTTTTAGCGCCCTCTTCAGGAGAGAGCAGTGCAGCTCCATCAAATTGGTGCATGTCTTTATTTTATCTAAAAATTCGTTATTGTTCTGTATATCGTTTAATTTTATGCAAAGCAACATACAGGAAACAGGAACATACAAGAAAAAAAGGCTAGTATTATAGTAAAAATGAATCAACCCATTTCTGGGTTAAATAAACCTAATTTGCTGGGTAAAATTAACCCAACATGTGTTCTGTCCTATATTTACCCAGCCCTTGGGTTGAAAGCAACTCAAATTGGGTAGTTTTTAACCCAGTGTTTTTAGAGTGTATTTCATATGTCAGACAGTCCAAGTGAAGTCAGTCGAAAAAGAAAAATCATTTCAGACGTGGAGTAAGTTAAACAATTTGATAAAAGTTTACAAAGACAAACATTTTTAGACCATGAAAGCAAATATTGATGGTCTATTTTGATGTATGTTTCATGTTTGATTATTATAAAAGCACAATGGGATGTGTGTGTGGCTTTACCTTAGTGAACTCAGAGTGCTGGAGATCAGCCTCAGGACACCAGCGCCCTCCTAGAGCCGTCAACATGGCACAGTCCGCTTCCTCTTTAGTGAACGGCAGGACGTCTGAACTTGATCCAGGTATCGAGGGGAGATCCTCGGTTTCTGAGACGCTGGGGTTGCGCTGATCGAGGCCTTTCAGGAGAAGATGACAAGCCTCCAAATCAGCCTCCCAAATGTGTTCCAACGCTGGACATCCACAGCTACAGTGAGAGAGAGACAGGACATACAGTAAATGACACTTGCTTTGATGCTTTGTCTTTATATACAACAACATTTAGACACTTTTAAGTCTGAATTAAGTGCACTAATACTTTTTGGGGGCGTGTATGGACAAATCTCCAGTACAGATGAACTGAAGTTATCTGAGCTCCTGTCAAACCTGATATATCAAACTAATGGAGTCTTTCCATTAGTTCGTGAATTTTTTATGAAAAATAATACTGAACTTACATCCAGGAAAAGGATGCATATCCTGAAATTAGACATTTCTTCTTTGCAGCACTTCTTTATCTAGGGACTCTTTTGGATCTCTTTTCAATGTTATATATGTCACTATATAGAGACACTAAAGCTCCCTGCTGTCTCCTACAGTCCATGAAACTAGAGTTCGGCTCTTGAGAGGACGATAATTACGGTCTTCACACCCAATCTCTCCAGAGACAGACAGCTTCCTAAAACGACAACAGACAATGCAGTAACCCTCCCCAGAAACCCCATCAACCTGCCTTGCTCCTCCTGGTAGCTTTATTCAGCTGCCACACAAACCCACAGAGATTCATTTACAAGTTTGTGTTTGGTTTCATGCATCATGAAGAGCTGAGAAAGTAAAATAAATGTACATACAGGAATTCTGCATGACTCACAAAGGATTCCAGTAGAATTTGACGTTAGAATGCTGCTAAAGGTTGAAAGTCAATAGAATATGATATGTGAGAATGCTGTTAAAATGTTCAATTTCAATAAAATTTGAATGTTAGAATGTTGTTAAAAAGTTGGATTCCAACAGAATTTTACATGTTAGAATGTTGCTTAATTTTGAATGTCAATAGAATTTGACATGTTAGAATGCTATTAAAATGTTGAATTTCAACAGAATTTGACAGGTTAGAATGCTATTAAAATGTTGAATGTCAATAGAATTTGACGTTAGAATGTTGCTAAATGTTGAATTTCAATAGAATTTGACATGTTAGAATGTTTTTAAAATGTTGAATGTCAATAGAATTTGATGTTAGAATGCTTTTAAAATGTTGAATTTAAATAGAATTTAACATGTTAGAATATTGCTAAATGTTGAATGTCAATAGAATTTGACGTGTTAGAATGCTGTTAAAATGTTGAATCTCAATAGAATTTATCATGTTAGAATGTTGCTAAATGTTGAATGTCAATAGAATTTGACATGTTAGAATGCTGTTAAAATGTTGAATTCATAAGTTAGAATGTTGCTAAATGTTGAATTTCAACAGAATTTGACATGTTAGAATGTTACTAAAATGTTGGATTCCAATAGAATTTGATGTTAGAATGTTAAAGGTTGAATGTGAATAGAATTTGATGTTTAAATGCTATTAAAATGTTGAATTCCCACAGAGTTTGACATGTTGGAATGTTACTAAAATGTTGGATTCCAATAGAATTTGATGTTAGAATGTTGCTAAAGTTTGAATGTGAATAGAATTTGATATGTGAGAATGCTTTTAAAATGTTGAATTTCAACAAAATTTGAATGTTAGAATGTTGTTAGAATGTTGGATTCTAACGGAATTTGACGTTAGAATGTTGCTAAATATTGAATGTCAATAAAATTTGACATGTTAGAATGCTATTAAAATGTTGAATGTCAATAGAATTTGACGTGTTAGAATGCTGTTAAATACTGTAAACTATTTTTGGTGATGCTTTAGTAAAGCAGACCATTGGTGATCATCACCAGATGGTATTTGGATAGTATTATGTATTGAAGCTATGAAAATAATTAATGGCACCACAAAAAAGACCAGCTATCATCCCTCTGTATTTTCTAATATCTAACAGATGCAGGAATCTGATTGACAGGTTCTTCCCATAGGAGAAAGGGCTAGTGGCACTTTGAATCTGGTCAATTAGCTCAACATCTACACATACACAAACAGAGAGGAATCCCCTGATGGAGGGGCCTGACGGGGACAGTCAGTGCTGAAGAGAGACAGATTTTACCACCTCAGTGAGAGACACATGTGTGAGACGTGTCAGTGGTGCAGAGAAGGAACAAGCAGGTAAAGAAGCATATTCACTCCTAGTCAAAAGTTTGAAATCATTAAGATTTTTTTTTATGTTTTTGAAAGCAAATCATCATATTAGAATGATTTCTGAAGGATCATGTGACACTGAAGACTGGAGTAATGATGCTGAAAATTCAGCTTTGATCACAGGAATAAATTACATTTTAAAATATATATTTACATAGAGGCTCCAAAATGACAAAAAATGCTTTTTTGTTATTTTTGAAAGCATTCTGCAAAACATCCCACCAGAAGAAAGAAAGTGATGTGATGTGAGTGAGTAAATGGAATATTTTTGGTATATTTTTAGGCGAACTATTCTTTTAATATTCCCATTTGTGCCACTGGAGAGAGAGAGTTTGGTCCATTTATTTTGAGCTGGGCGAACAAAAGAAGCCCTCTTCGGGTTGAGTATGACCGGCGGCTAATGCCTGCCTGCTTTTGGAGTCATCACGGGCAGGTTTCCATGGTGAGTAACAAGGAGAACAATCACACTGGGTAAAATAAAATTGAAGGAAAGCGAGAAGCGAGGGTTTCCGGAGACAGTCCCGTGCCACAGCCCCTCCTCTTCAACTCGTACAGTAATAACCTTGGCAACAGACAGCACTTTTGGCATCCAAGCATGTGCTATTCCAAAGGAGCGAACGCTAAACCATATGCCATGCTTCCCTCCAGATGGCCGCCCATAGTGTTTTATTGAAATGTAATGAATGCTACATTTCTACGGTTGAGTACAGCAACTAATAACTCATTCAATTATACCAATTTGTGTGGCATTTAAGTTGAGAGAGATGCTAAATAAAAGCTTTGCAGCTGGATTTTTGCGAGCAGGTCAGAGTGAAGGAAACTCTGGCATTTGTTTAATCTTTCATCTCCATTACTAAGCATGAAATGTACAGCTTCTGGTCCCTTCTTGTGCTGTCTTCATATTAAAAGGTTGAAAATAATAGGGCGGGACTGTGTTCCTATTTTCCATACATTAATTAAACCAGCGGTTCTCAAACAGTTTTGCTTCAGGTCCCAGATTTTACACTGGACATCAAATGACGACCAAATTGTTTATCGTATAAAACTAAATGATATTGTTCTTAAAATACTAAAAATGCATTAACTGCATTAGTCCAAAAATATGCAAAATTATGTTATATAATAAGTCTAAAAAAATCCTTTTTTAGAGTCTATTTATCTTGCTATCCTGACTATGCACTGTTATATAGTTTCAGTTGTTATTTAGGATGCTGTTAAAATGTTGAATTTCAAAAGAAATTGATGTTAGAATGCTGCTACATTGTTGGTTTCCAATAGAATTTGACATTAGAATGTGGCTAAAATGTTGGATTCGAAGAGAATTTGATGTTAGAATGCTGTTAAAATGTTGGTTTCCAACAGAAATTAACATGTTATTCTAAATTTAGAATGTTGCTAAAATTTGAGGAATGCTGCTAAATGTTGAATGTCAATAGAATTTGATGTAATAGAACGCTGTTAAAATGTTGATTTCCAACAGAATTTGACATGTTAGAATGTTGCTAAAATTTTGGAATTCAAAAGAATTTGTCATTAGAATGTTGCTAAAATGTTGGATTCGAATAGAATTTGTCATGTCAGAATGATGCTAAATGTTAAATGTCAATAGAATTCGATGTGTTAGAATGCTGTTAAAATGTTGGTTTCCAGTAGAATTTGACATGTTAGAATGTTGCTAAAATGTTGATTTGAAAAGAACTTGATGAATGTTGTTAAATGTTGAATGTCAATAGTATTTGGTATTAGAATGCTGTTAAAATGTTCAATTTCAATAGAATTTGATTTTAGAATGCTGTTAAAATGTTAGTTTCCAACAGAATTTGACATGTTAGAATGTTGCTACATTGTTGGATTCCAAAAGAATTTGGTGTTGGAATGTGGCTAAAATTTTGGATTACAATAGAATTTGATATGTTAGAATGTTGCTAAAATGTTGAATTCCAGTAGAATTTGACATTAGAATGTTGCTAAAATGTTGATTTGAAAAGAACTTGACGAATGTTGTTAAATGTTGAATGTCAATAGAATTGGTATTAGAATGCTGTTAAAATGTTCAATTTCAATAGAATTTGATTTAGAATGCTGTTAAAATGTTAGTTTCCAACAGAATTTGACATGTTAGAATGTTGCTACATTGTTGGATTCCAAAGAATTTGGTGTTGGAATGTGGCTAAAATTATGGATTCCAATAGAACTTGACATTAGAATGTTGCTAAAATGTTGATTTGAAAAGAACTTGACGAATGTTGTTAAATGTTGAATATCAATAGAATCTGATGTGTTCAAATGCTGTTAAAATGGTGGTTTCCAATAGAATTTGACATGTTAGAATGTTGCTAAAATGTTGGAATCCAAAAGAATTTGACATTAGAATGTTGCTAAAATGTTGGATTTGAATAGAATTTGACATGTCAGAATGCTGTTAAATGTTTAATGTCAATAGAATTTGGTGTTAGAATGCTATTAAAATGTTGAATTTCAGTGCTGTTAAAAAAATGCTGTTAAAATGTGACAGATGTCACATTTTGACAAATGTTGCTAAATGTTGAATGTCAATAGAATTTGGTATTAGAATGCTGTAAGAATGTTGAATTTCAATAGAATTTGATGTTAGAATGCTGTTAAAATGTTAGTTTCCAACAGAATTTGAGATGTTAGAATGTTGCTACATTGTTGGATTCCAAAAGAATTTGACGTTAGAATGTTGCTAAATGTTGAATGTCGATAGAATTTAATGTGTTAGAATGCTGTAAAAAATGTTGGTTTCCAATAGAATTTGACGTTATAATGCTGTTAGAATGCAGAATGCAGATTTTACACAGGACATCAAATGATGACCAATAGAGTGCCTCAGGGATGATGCATTTTTGTAGGCAAAACCTGGAAGCGAGTTAGCATTTTAAGACTTCCGGTTCCAACGCCATAAAGTCTATGGGTTTTTTGAATGGGTTTTTGCTAAATCGCCTGAAATAAGGTCTGTGGTTAACAAAGCCTCTAAATACTTTCACGTTTTGATCTGTGTCTTAAAATCGGCGGTTGCTAACAAATTGCTAAAAGGGACTACTTCCTTTGGTGGGGACTTTAGACGTCATCATTAAAAACGGGACATTTGGACAGCATTTCTCATGAAAAAAAAAGTATTCATAACAGCACAGATCATAATCAGCGAGCATGTTTATAAATAAAGTTGTTTTCTAAATAAAGTTTGAGGAAGCTTGGTGGTGATGACGTTGATCCGCGACCATAGTGTGTTGTAGTCCATTTATAGCCTACTGTTAGCCTTTTATATCTGACAACTTTATTTAGGCTTCAAAATCTATAAATGTTGTGTTCACTTGTAAAGATTATCTTGATAGACAAAACGTGTAAGTGTCATAACCCTTTGTTAAACAGAGATTATTTTCTGCGATTTTCCAAAAGTCTATGGGAAAAATGCATACGCTTTCAATCGAGGGAACCCGTGCGCCGCTAACTTCCAGGTTGGCCTACAAAAACACGTCATCCCTGGGGTACTCTATTGTTTATCGTATAAAACGAAATGATAATGTTCTTAAATTGCTAATAATGCAATAACTGCATTAGTCCAACAATATGCAAAATTACATTTTATATAAGTCTAAAAAATATGAAAATATTTCATCCTTTTTTAATTGCAGATTAGTCTATTTATATTATAGTTTCAGTTGTTATTTGCATTTAGCATTATTTTTATACATTTATATATTTTTGCATTATATATTTCAAGAACATCTGGGTTTATCTAAAGCAACAGCAACAATATTATTATTATTATTATTATTTCAAATACCACAGAATGAAGAGTAAAAAAAAAAAAAAAAAAACTGACTGTGATTGGTCACCTTACATGTCAATCAGATTTTCATTCTAAGTGGGCGGTTCTTGTCCAGAATGGCTCTAGACTAGAGCTCTAACTATCATTATAAACAGAAAAAATGAGCCAAGATTGAGCAAAACAAACACTTTTCAGTTAGACAATGTGGCAGCTCACATCTCCATTTTTTTATTTCCAAATGTCACTTTGGACACATGAAGATGAGCTCATCAGGAACGGACTGATGCAGTCGGCATGGACCTGAATGATTTAATACGCTGAAACATCCAGAGAGACAGAACTGAAATAAGGCCAGACAGTGTGAACTGTTTAAATAAGAAGGAAAAATCACCCACGGGACAAGACGAGGGGCTGTTTGTGTGAGAGACAGAGAGATGAGAAATATCCAGTACCTGTGAAGTCTGTCCTCCAGAAGCTCAATATACTTCAGAGTGTTTTCTTTTAAACTGCGCTCTGTTGAGGGGAAAGAAAATAATGTACATCAGGGAGAGATGCTGGAATACCATACATATTCACGTCCGGTAAGACTCACGAAAACACATTCAGGTCACATTTCAATGACAACTAAACCATTCAAATTCCCAATCATATATATATGTAGCTGTGTGATATGCAAAATGAATTATATCTCATGTTTAACCACAATAAGAGACAGCGGCAAATCCCCGAAGCACTGGCCGAGATGAAGCTGTTCTCAGCGGGTACTCGAGCACCGAACAGCCGCAGACGGCCAGGAGCATCTCTGAAAACATCTAAACAAATTGTAAAATAGGTGCTACAATTAAATAGGAGTCACATATTCCAGGTCTAAACAACTGCATTCTCACCTAGAAACTCTTAAAACTACAGTTTGTGGAACAAGTGTAGTATTGGTAAAAAAATACGGTGGATTTGCTCGGCTGCCATGACAGTCGCTTCAAGCGGAGTGATACAAATGGTGAAAAGGTAGGAGTGCTGTTATCACTAGAATATCACACGGCTCTCAGCCAATCAAATTCGAGAACCAGAAAGAACTGTTGTATAAAATTGCATATATAAAATATATACATATACACACACTTTCAAATTTAAACAATAGAACAATTAGATTTTTTGTATCAAAGTTTAATATTTGGGAGCAAATGTGTTTGCTTAATGAATGAAAATGCAAATCTTAATGGTTCTAAAAATAAGTTTTAGGTTTTCTTTATGCAATTTTTTTTTTTTTTTTTTTTTACTTTTGCTTTTTTTGGATCTAACATCACCTGGACGCGTTCCTCACAGGTAACCTTCACTTTTATACACAATCATCACTGTTAAAAAAATAAATCTGCATGTTAATGTCAAACATTGTCTCATTGAATCAGTCACTCTTGTGTCCTGATTTAAAAGCGTTGAGCACAATGTCCACTGAACAGGACAGCCGTTGTGTCTGGCTGTCTAAGTGTGTGAACATTGAGCCTGACAGTGTCATTTTCAAATGGTGTTTTTCTCTTCCTAATCCAATTCCAACTCAAGACCTAAAACTCACACAATTTCACAGGACACAGCCAGAAAGAAAATCTGCGCATTTTCCCCCTGATTCAGTCTGAACCTGATCTGATGACAGACATGAATTCAGATTAAATCACTGAAATGTGCTCTAACGCAGCCCACCGGTCCATTTATGTCACCGTCGCCCTTCTGACAGAGCCTAGCTTGACCACAGATGAGCCGGTCAACATCTTTATGGTGTGAGATGCTGTTTGCAACATACTGCAAGGATGAAAGTATCTTCAACAGCAGATCACAGGCAGATGGTGATAGTGGCACATAGTGAAAAAGTGTTGCATGTTTTTAGTTTTTCTTGGATGGTTAATCATGCAGCAATCTGTTAAACATTGGAGAGTGGAAAATGGTGTGAGAATGCAAATATAACAAGTCAAGGCTTGGCAGTTTGTGCACATGCACCAGCTCTGGTGCTCATATGGAAGACGCAGGTTCAAATTTAGCCTATGTTGAGTCCTGATAATCCAAAGCTGAGGAATAAACATTTGCACTCCAATCAGAAAATCAAATTTAAAGGGGCCATGAATTGAGAAAGCAACTTTTCCTTGAGCTTTTGTATCGTTTTGTATCAATTATATATAGAAAGCGATCAAAGAACGCTCCCTTTACAATCTCTGGAGCTGTCAATCAAACAGCGTGAGTTTATCAGCGACTGAGTTCTGGATTCTTGCCAAAACTCCCGTTTTATTCAACAAATCTCTTAGTTACATCGAGTTTGCACTGTTAGTTATGATGAAAGCATTCGTTAGTGTGCAGAAATTGAGTTGCAATGACGAGATCACTGCTTTCTTGTGATTAACAACATGTGTGTGATCGGTTACAATGCTCATCACTGCAACCTTTCATGCCACGCTCTAAATATAATGCTATAATCAACACTTTTCATGATTAGACAACCTTGAGAGCTGTAATAGTAAAAACAGGAGCAAATGTGCTTGCTTAATAAATGAAAACGCAAATCTTAATGGTTATAAAAATAGGTTTTGGGCTTTGGGACAATCCAGACAGAATCTATGAAAGTTCATGTTGAACTAAATGCCAGATTTTATTAAAAATTTGAAAAAAAAGAGAAAGAAATAAAAAATAAAAGAAAATGATTTTATACATAATGCAGGACTTTTAATCATAAACAAGCCTAAAATACACCAGGACCCTTATTTTGAAATGTCTGTGCTTTGCATCTACCACTTGCTCATTCAGAGATGGAGATAAAACATGCATTCTAAAATATGCAGCATATAACAATATAAACACTGTCATATTGGATCAAGAGTAGATCATAATAAACAGCTTGGCATAAATAATTGCACACTATTCATTGTTTGCAAACTGCTCTGAAACAATAAGCCTGGGGAATGTGCAAAATCACCATGTTTTGACTTTGAACATGCAGCGCTCACATTTATTTAACCGGTTCAGTTCACATTATCAGGCCGTGTTGCACATTTTTGCAAACATTATCCCATGCAAACAACATTTACATACAGTATGCATACTGCACAAATAATATGAGTAGTATGGTAGTGTGCTATTCTGAACATTAAAAAAAAAGCATGCATAACATCAACCAGTAGAGTTGGGATTTGGACGACAAACAGAAATGCACCACATCAGCATGTCTCTTTTTCTTGCTTTCAGGAGCTGATCTTCTTGCCTGACTAGAAAGGTATGCTCAGATGTGAAAAATGCGAAATGACTTCATTAATTAGCACTTTTCTGACAACTTGAGAATAAAACCGTCATACCGTGTGGTGTGAACATAAACAGAAACATTCTGCTAATGCATCTGAAGGACGCTCGTGAGCTAATGATCGCAAAAATGCATGCATTTATTCAGAGAAAGCTGGTAATTATTTGCTATGTGTAACTCTTTTACACCATTAATACGCCTCAGAAGCAGACGATACACCTGCGGCCATGTGTTTCATGCAGATGCGTGGGCATGAAATGCTGGTGCAATACGGCATAAGAGGAATAGCCTGTCATTTTAATTGAGTCAGAGGAGACGGCTGTGATTAATGGGCCTCTGTCTGGGTTTCTGAGTTTCAGCACAACTGCATGGAGAGAGATGCACAAACACATCTTAGTCAGCACTCAGAGACTGTTGCTGTGGTTACAAGGAGCATCTAAACTTGACCTCCTGAGGGCAACTGCACTAACCGTGAGCATAAACCGGTTTGGTGTTAGTGCTGTTTGACAATAATGAGCTTTGATTTCTACACAATATGCTAAACGTGGACTGTACTAGTGACAAAAAGGTTATTGCATGACCTCTTAAAAGGTATTTTCAAGGACAATATAGTACTAGTGATACTTTGCATCATGGTTATTAATTTAAAACTAAGTATAAACTCTATAAAAGAGTTGCTTGGCCATCACTGACTGCTCGAAGGGCAATGCACTGGTATTTAATCATCTACAAAGCAATCTTTTGGCTTCATATCTTCGTAGAAAATTGCTGGGAAGTGTTTTATTTGTTCTGAAAATCATTATATTCTTTCTGTACCTTCTGTCTAAATTGAACTAGGCAAAAAGCTTTTAAATATGCTCCTCTACACAGTAAAATCCCCAGAGTTAAATCAACTCTGCTTAGAGTACATATGGTCCCTCTCTACATTGAGTTAAAGTAACACTGAAGCAGAGTTAAAGTTTTTGTTTTTCTCTTTTCTTCAGTCATTCTGCTTGTTAACAGCAGGTGTTCATCACTAATGTTCAATCATCACTTAATTAATCGTATAATTATCTCATTAACTTTAACTCTGCTTCAGTTTTACTTTAACACTGTTTAGAGAGGGACCATATGTACTCTGAGCAGAGTTGATTTAACTCTGGGGATTTTGCTGTGTGTATGATTGAAACTTTATTCAAATGAAATTGAAGCTACATAATTTCTAGTTGTGTCCCAAATGACACATGATACACTATGCACTTATATACTGTACTTATGCACTATGTACTCAACCGTGTTCAACATTCCACACTTCATTTTTTTTCGGAAGCGCATCATCCGGGTATTTAAAGTGCACTTTTTCTTTTTGGAATTTTCTGTGTGAACACTCTATTTGAATATGTCATAAACTGTAAAAAGTGATCATGATTTTAACGGTAAAAGACTGTAAAAATGCTACGGTGAGAAACTGTTAACAGAATAACTGTAATAGATCTAACCGTACATTTAATGTAATTTTAAAGTAAACTACCATTAAATTTACAGTTTTTGTAAGTGAAAAAGAACAAGCCATTGTATGATTTACAGCAAATTGTGACATTCCCACAATTCCCTGTGTGGCACTTCACATTTGATGTATTTTCTTGAAATAACTATGTTTCTTCTTATTTTTTCTAATCAGTTATGTACATTAGGGTTTTATGTTACATATAATGTTGTTAAATGTTTTTAATGTCAGATTTTGGAAAAGCTGCTTGTGATGAGCTTTGATTCATCATGTGACTCATCATCACTGTGTTTGGTGGTTGTCAGTGTATTACAAAGGTACAAACATTTATTAGTACTTTAATTGGTTGGTAAATTAACATTAATCAGTTAATAAAAAATGTATTTTACTGTAAATTTAAGTTAAATCTGTAAAACCTAAAACACTGCTACCGTATTTTTTACGGTAAATTTCTGGCAACCATAGCTGTGTTTTTTTACTGTAAATTTAACAGAATTTTTTTTTTTTTTTTTACAGTGCACAAGTACGCAATTGGAACACACCTACTGAAACATTTTAAATCCATTATTTGAGAATTAGAGGATGAGTAAATTAACTGTATTTTTTTTTAAATGCCACATCTTGTTGCTATGTTGCTCATTGTATAGGTTTTGTGTACGTGTTATTTTAGGCTACCTATCTTGGCCAGGAAAACCAAAATAAAAATGTTAGACATTAAAAAAAAAATAACAACAATAACAAAAACACATAAAAACCATAAAAAACATTTTTGTCAACTCAAAATAAAATATTAAAAATTTTGCCAAGGCCACAGTTTTTCATTTTTTATTACTATTACTAAATAATATATTACTAAAAAAATAAAAATGAATAAAAAAACCACACAACAAAATAACCAAAACTTTAGCTAAAATTAAAGAAAATGAAACTGAAAATTCTGAGGCTCTTCTGATTCGATTTCTGTTACGCTTATCTGTACTCTATTTCTCCAATAAAAAAAAAAAATAAAAAAATTAAAGTGCAAAATATAAAATTTAAAAAAGAAAATTGTTGGGCTGTAAAACAGTGTTCATTTAGTATTATTATATATACTTATTACCTGTCAAACTAATGGAGGGCACAAACCATCGACACAAACGTTCAAACGTTCTCGTCAATAAGAAATGAAAGGTCTGTCGCTTCAGGAGAGGCGAACACAAAAAGAGACGCATTAGAGTTTATTTTGGTGAGTGAATGTTTGCAGAAACCCAGAGACGAAGCACAGCAAACACACAAAACCTCCTCTCTGAAAGCCTTCCAGAACATCACCTGCTCACATTCTCTGCTCCATTTACTCCTCCTTTAATTATATCTCCTCCTATGGACAAACATTTCACCCAACAACAATTTCCCCGGGATAGAAGTGCCTGAGTAAAACAGGAGCACTACAGCATTAATGGATGTAAACAGCTTCTGAAACAACAGCGAATCCTGTCAACTCGCACCTTCAGCAGTCATTACAGATGATACAGTATGCTACTGCACCACGGTACTCACTGACAAGGTACATTATACAGCTAAAATATGTGTGTACACCCTAAAATAGTAATTTTTGCAGCAACATTTTTGTTGCTGTGGCTTTAAGATGTCCTCATCACATGTGATATTGACTTACTATGCACTTGCTCATTAAAATGCATGTGTAATTCTTCCAGTTGCAAACTATAAACATGCCAACAGGTAAAATAACTGTAACTAACTTGCTCTGAAAGATTTTCTTAATGTTCCTCTCAATAATTAATAATTAACTGCCAATTGATATTTTTGATGCCGCACTGCTGCACTCCATTATGCTCAGGATGACAAAATGTTTAAAAAGTTACATTTTTAGGCCAGTCTGCCAAAACTTGGAATTCTCGTAATTCTGAATTAACATCTCATAATTCTGACTTTTTTCTCAGAATTCCGAGAAAAAATAAAAATAATTGAGATGTAAACCTGCATTAGAATTATGTTTCTCTTTTCTTCAGTGATTCTGCTTGTTAACAGCAGGTGTTCATCACTAATGCACAATCATCACTTAAATAATTGCTTAATTATCTCATTAACTTTAACTCTGCTTTAGTGTTATTTTAACACTATTTAGAGAGGGACCATATGTACTCTGAGCAGAGTTGATTTAACTCTGGAGATTTTGCTGTGTACAAGTGAACATAACTTCATAATTATAGTTTACATTATTTTGCACTTTAAGTACACTACTATGTTCCTATTTAGATATTAATTTTTATACTTGAAAAATACCTTTAACTGTACTTTAATTTTAAAAATAATTTACTCTAGCTTCATGCATCCTTTTGTATCAACACTTGAATGTGGGTAAGTTTCATTAAAAAAAAAGGCAACATTTTAAACAAAAACCTGAGAAAATGGCATTTTTGTCAAAGACTTTGTCCAGATGGGATGATCAAAACACAGATGGAGTAGATCGAGTCCATCAACTCCCCCAAAGCTTCACAATCCTATAGCTCGTTCTGGGTCGACATTTCAATTCAGTAACATTTTAGGCAGTTTTGATTTATATGATGTTTAATGTTGATGATCACGTTGTTTTACATTTTACGTAAGCAATCTTATCACTTTCAGCTTGTGTTTCTGCAGAGATTCTGTACTCTTTCAGAAGATGTGTAATAGCGCCCCCTACCGTGAAAACACTGATAGCCTGAAAAATTCAGTCAGTGGCAAGAAAAGAGTAAAGTAGATTTGAAGTGAATTCCTGACCAGTGGACTAGCCAACACAAAAATTCAGATACGAATTAGGAATATATGAAGAGTTTGGTTCCAAAACGCGATAAACGGCATTAAAAAAAAAAAAAAAAAATGAGTTTCCGCCAAAATCAGTATTGTATCTGGTTGGTACTGAAAAGTCAATTATTACTTTTGCACAAAATGCAATTTCCGTCGTGTTATTCTGTCATGTTTTCTCCCCTTCTTTCCAAAACGCGACAAACGCCAGTCTCCCTTCTCTGCAGAACGCGATATATCCGCTCAACCAATCACAGCGCACCATTCCACGCACTGCAAACAGTAATGGCGGCGCTCTGAATACACCTGTTTTCTGGAGCATTTGAGAAGTTGGCTGTAAATTTGAAGTAAAAGGTGACCGAGAGAGCCATAGACTCATGGGAAGAAACTATCAAATATCTGGATTCATAGTTTGGTGACTCTGTCAAGCTGTCACCAATGTACTCGGCAAAAATGTGTTTATTTTAACCGTGTGGTGGGACATTATTCATTTAACATAACATTGACTCGTTGAATTCATTTGAGGAGCGACGACTGAATGTATTTTTAGTAAAATGCCTGTATATAAGATTAGTATTGACCAAGTTCAGAGGCTGTCATATATGTGAATCAACTTTGTTGTGTATTTTCAATATGAAAAATAACTTTTATATTGATGGATTTATTGTATTTTGGGGAAAAAAGAATCAGTTTTTATAATAAACCTTTGAAAATCAAAATCTAGATTTGAATTTTTAATGTTTTTATAACCAAAAGATGCTATGTGAAAGTTTGAAACAGAAAATAGTGGTTTTCATCTTGCCACTTTCTTGGTAAAGAAAACACATTTTTACTCAAATTAATCAAAATGGAGTTATTGCGTTTTGGAACCAAACTCTTCATATCCGTTTTCTTTATAAATCAATATTTTCAAGTTTATAAGACAGTATGTTATGTGAAAAAATATATTTAATAGGCTACTCCAAAACTTTTAAGTATATCTCAAACAAAAGATTTAGTACAAGTACAGGCCAAATATACTAAAACTTTTCTGTCAGTAAGTCAAATATACTTAAGTGCAATTTTAAGTATATTTCTAAACCAAGTATATAAGAACGTATACTTTCATATTTTTAGTTTACAAGAAGTATACTAATAGCACACTTAAATAAACTTCTTTTTTGTAAGGGTATTGATATGGCCAGTGCTTGAAGTTGGCCGGTACACACTGATATGTAGTATATATTTTAATCTGTAACGTACCCTCACTTTTTTTGTGTACCGGCACTTCTCACATGTTGCTGTGACCGCCCACACCAAAACATTGAATCACAGAATATGCAACCCATTTGAATTCTATTGAGAAAAGCAATGGAGGAAGTCAAACATGATCTACAACAGCCACATAAACTAAAAAGACTGATGAAAAGAGGGGAAAACAAGAAACTAGTAAAAATATTAATGCATTACTTTTAAAAATTTACAACAAAATATCAAAGTTACTTTTTCACATTTATTGACTAACCGTTGCCTTACTATAGTAGAGTGATGGTAATACCATGGTACTTTGATGTTCAAATGTTTAAATTGTATTCCAGGGTACTTATGTACAAAAATAACATTTTAACCATAACTTTTATGGTACAAATGTTGCATTGCATGGTGCATGCACAAAAATATGGTGCAAATGTACATGCATGGTGCATGTACAAAAATAACATTGCAAGTTGTAAAAATATGTACAAATATTCAAATTATCACGGTAATGTCTGATAAACAAAAAACATGGTACTACCACAGAACACTTTGGTACTTTTTTACTTATGGTGAGTTAGCATCTCTTACAAATCATATTTCCACTCCATTTAGGAATTCTTTTCAGAAAGTGAGATGTTGACAACAGCTCTTTGTTTTTGCACAAGCCGAGACAAAGACTCGCGTTTAAAAATACCATTTAATATGTGGAAATATATTCCTAATTACGCAAGCACCAACCCAACCGCAAACTATAACCCCGACGTGACAAGTGACGCACGCAAACCCTTTTTCTTATGCCCAAAACAGTGATTTGATGGCAGGTATGTGGCAAATATGTGTGTCAGTGTGTTATTACCCCAGTGGGAAGACAAGCTAATAAGACCCTAGCAGGAGCAGCCCGTTCATGTCAAAGATCTTTTGTGTTCTGTATCATATTCGCCCGCTTTGCATATTTAGCATCAACGCTCAGCCTATCATTAGCTCACGATCTCTCTCATCCCGGCACAAAGACGCAGACCAGCCGAGCTCTTTGTTGGGCAAAATGTGTGTGTGTCAAATTAAGCACATGCGTGTAATCCCTGTAACGGCAGGGCGAGAGCTGGCGAGAGTCCCGTTGGCTGTCAGCCGCCTTCTCCTCCTGTTGTTGGACGTGTAGGAAAACGAGTAAATGACAGACCACCGCCCGCAATCTCCATCCTGCATATATCCTCGTGGGAGGAGAGAACGCCAGAGCCAAGTTGAGGAGATTTTAATGTGCATCTGGTCGTTATCGCCAGCTAGCCAGAGCAAGACCAGTGCGTTACCAGTGGATTTACACCAGTGACAGCTTTCCATTAAACACTGGGTGAATTTCACAAAACATGTCAAAAACACGTCTGGATCATATTGCAAAAAAAAAGAGAAGAAATTATAATTTGCATGAAGAAAATAAAGCCTATTGTGTATGATAATTAACATTGTTGAATATGAAAGTAAATAAACACACAAATTAATTAATTAAAGTGTTCATACATTATTTATGCATGGCAGTATTTGCAGCCTGAATTTAATTTATTGATTTATTGATTTTACATAAAAAAAAGTGTCTGAATATGATGATTTTTATTAATGTAAAGAAAAGATTAAATAATATTTTGCATAATGAAAATGAAGCCTATTGAAGGATAATTAACATTACTGAATATAAAGCTAAATAAAAAAATATTTAAAAATAATAAATACAATACATTCATAACTGTATCAATATAAATGAAAATATGAATAAATTCTGAAGTATTCATACATCATAGTAGTATTTATACATTGAATATAATTTATGCTATTAATTTTTAATTCATTAATATAAAAGATTAAATGATATTTTGCATAATGATTGATATTTTGCATAATGAAAATGAAGCCTCTTGAAGGAATTAACATTATTGAATATAAGCTAAATAAAAAAAATAAAATAATGAATACATTCATAACTGTATCAATATTAATTAAAATATTCATTTAAATATTCAAACATTCAAATTAATTATATTTTAAATAATGAAAATGAAGACTTGCAGGATAATTAACATTACTGAATATAAAGCTAAATAAAAAAATAAATACAATACATTTTTAACTTTGTACTCTGATTTTACTTAAAAAAGTGTTTAAATATGATTTTCATTAATGTAAAGAAAAGATTAAATTATATTTTGCATAATGAAAATGAAGCCTATTGAAGGATAATTAACATTATTGAATATAAAGCTAAATAAAAATAAAAAAATAATAATACATTCATAACTGTATCAATAAAATTAAAATAGAAATAAATTCTTAAGTATTCATACATTATAGTAGTATTTTATACATTGAATATAATTTATGCTATTAATTTTTAAATAAAAAGGATGAATTTCATTAATATAAAGATTAAATGATATTTTGCATAATGAAAATGAAGCCTCTTGAAGGATAATTAACATTACTGAATATAAAGCTAAATAAAAAAATAAATACATTTTTAACTTTGTACTCTGATTTTACTTAAAAAAGTGTTTAAATATGATTTTCATTAATGTAAAGAAAAGATGAAATTATATTTTGCATAATTAAAATGAAGCCTCTTATAGAATAATTAAAATTAAATATTTATCAAATTAAAATATTCATAAATTATAGTAGTATTTGTACATTGAATGTAATTTATACTATAAATTTTTAAATAAAAAGGATTATCATTAATATATAAAAGATTATATTATATTTTGCATAAAAAAATGAAGCATCTTGCAGGATAATTACATTATTAATATAAAGATAAATAAATAGAGTACATAAGTGTATCAATATAAATGAAAATATTATATATTATATAAATCAATTCTGGAGTACTCATACATTATAATATTTGTGCAGTAAAAATAATTTATGCTGATTTTAAATAATAAAAATGTCTGATATGATCATTTTCATCAATGTATTACAATAATTAATTGTCAAGAAAATGTCATAATGCAAAAAAAAAAAAGCACAAATTTCTTGAGAAAAATGGGTTTATTTTCTTTACGAACATATTAAAATATTATATATGTTCGTAAAGAAACATTGATTTGGAATTTGTATTAATTTGGAAAAAAAAAAAAAAATTAAAAAATATATATATATATATATATATATATATATATTTTTTTTTTTTTTTTTTATTTATTTTTTTTTCAAAATTAATTTTGCAATGAAATATGATCCATTTTTTGTGAGATTCACCCGGCTGTGTTTAATTCAACATAATCAATAATAGAGCTGTTTTCAATAAAGATTCAGTGTCAAAGGAACATGTAAACAGTAATTTGGCTGAAAACACAATTTACAGAGACACTGGCAGCAAATGTGAGGAATAGAGATATCCACTCTATACAAATCAATGCTGAAGCCTACAAAACATTTTCAGCTGAAACATATGAAGAAATGGCTCCCCCCGGTGTCAACAAAAAACACACTGCGACTCTTCAAGGTCTGAATCTCATCAATAGCGCCTGTCCTGTGTGTCATTTGTGTTACGGTGTTACTCACCGTACTGGGCTTCCCTCTCCTGCAGCTCCAGTTTGATCTGGCTGTGTTGCTCCTTCATGCGGGTCAGATCGTCTCCACTTCCTGTGCTCAGCGCCTGCAGTTTCCTCACCAGCCCCTCCAGACGATCTCTCTCTCCGTACACGCTCCTGATTTCTGCCTTCAGCTCTTTTGCACTGCCGAAGTCATTTCCTGCAGCGAGAACAAAACACAGATGCATGCAAATGTACATCTTAATAGTTGAAAGTTCGAAAATCCACCAGAAATAGGCAACTTTGTCATCTCATATTATGCAAACTATGATTTGGGACACAAACTCGCATACTACACAATACAGATAGCATGCAAATCAGGATGCAGTCAGGGACTGTTACTGACAATCCTTATTTTGGCTGCGTGAGATTCTCCAGCTTTGTTGTTGTTGAGCTGTTAAAGCTCCGCCCTCTTCTGGAAAGGGGAGCTCATTTGCATTTAAAGGGACACACACAAAAATGGCGCAAATTTTTCAAGCTATAATAAATGATCTGTGGGGTATTTTGAGCTGAAACTTCACACACACATTCTGGAGACACTAGAGACTTATATTACATCTCGTGAAAAGGGGCATAATAGGACATTTTTATCCAGCAAGGATGCATGAAATTGATCAAAAGTGACAGTAATTTCTAATTAGATATTTATAATATTCCAAAAGATACTAATATCAAATAAAAGCTGTTCTTTTTAACGTTTTATTCATCAAAGAATCCTGAAATAAAAATATGAAGCAGCACAAGTGTTTTCAACATTGATAATAATAAGAAGAAATTCCTCATTTTTAAGTCACTTTGGATAAAAGCTGAATAAATGTAAATGGGTCATTGATGAATAAGGTTTTAAGTGTAAAAAACATAATGGAGATATAATTAATTTTGAAGTTTTATTAAGTGTTAACAATGAGATTATGTGGTTTTTATAATCAATTATCACTGCTTTTGTCATTTATTACAAGATGGACAAAATTTGTCACCGAAAAAGTCATTTGGTTTAACCAAAATTTCGGTTTTACCGAATGATGATATTTTCAATCAATGCTAACAGGCTGATATCTATCAAAAGGACAATCAAACATTTTATATTTAGCACAAGTTTTTAAAATATTACAACATTTCCCATGTTTTATAGCGGTTGTACCGAATGACCTGATGTTTCAGGACATGCGTATGATCAAGAGAAAACATGAATTTTTCAAATAGTTAAGAGAGAGTTAGTTACTTTGCTTCATGACCATGTGGTCCTTTGAAGGTGTTTGAATGATGTCACATCCTGTCACATGATACTGACCACATGACTTGATCCAAAATGGTCCCTTTATATTGGTTACTCCGAATGACATTTTTCCGGACATTCTTGCTCATAACAAAGCAACGACTTCTACACATAATTTTAATATCGTTTTGCACTATGTTGATATATGATGTTATAAAATCATGCCAGAATAAAAAATATATACATTTATTACATTTTAAAATATTTTAATCACTAATGAACAGTTGGACGGTTAAACCGAATGACCTTTTGACACTTCAAAATCTTTAAAATATCTTTATATGTAGAAAAATATAATTAAAACCTTTTGGATTCAATAAAAGAGATCTCGTTATACTACCTTACATACTTTGGATGTCATATCTTTGTGTTTTATTATTGTTATTAAGGCCTTTGGACAAAAAAAAATGACCCGTCACGTCATTGACTCATATATCATAAATGTTTCTTGAGCAGCAAATCATCATATTAGAATGATTTCTGAAGGATCATGTGACACTGAAGACTGGAGTAATGATGCTGAAAATTCAGCTTTGATCACTAGATATAAATTACACTTTACAATATATTCACATAGAAATCAGCCATTTTAATTTGAAATAATATTTCACAATTTTTTAACTATATTTTTGATCAAATAAATCCAGCTTTGGTGAGCAGAAGAGACTTTTGAGACTTTTATAGGCAGTACTCTCAATCATGAGCTCCTAGAAACATCACAGTGGAGGACAGGCTGTACTCTGAGTCCTGTCACTCTGTATTGTCTAGTGTTGTGGAGCACAAAGTGACAGTGGCATTTGAAACAGCCACAGGAGGCGACGGGCCGCTGCTCTCAGGGTTCAGATAAGTACAGAAAGTGAGCAGAGGTGCGGCGGTACCTGAGATGGCCGCGAGCTTCGCCTCGTGGAGGGCCAGCAGCTGCGTTTCACTCTCGCTGACCTTCCGCCGCAAACTGCCGGCCAATCTCTGACTCATCACCGCCTGAACGAAGAGAAAGAGAAGTTACTTTAAATTGTGTTGAATTTTCCTCTCATTTCACATCATGAATGATGCATGCTAATGCACGACAGCTGTTAATATTCTGATATTTATTCATGTGGAAAACTCAAATTATGCTGCTAAAACGTTCAGAAAGTGAAGGGCACGCAGAGGTTAGAGTTTCTGTCAACAGTCTCACATTGGATGATTTTAGTTTCTTATTTCATAAGAAGTGTGACTCTTTTCTAATAAGGGTGAGAGTTTCTTGCCTCTAATTCATATTTATAATATCTAAAATAAAATTTTATATAGGACACATAACATTTTTCTGTTAAGAGAATGTCTTGCATAAAATAAAATACAAATCTAAAATACAAAATACATTTGTTTCGCATAAAGTTTCTTTGTTAAGAGTAAAAAAATAAATGAAATTAAATAAAAATATTAAATACAACATATATATGTGCCAAATTAGAGAACATCTAATAAAAATAAAATAATATGTGGCACAAATGTACGTTGTATTTTATTTTATTTCATGTCAGATATTTTCTGAAAAATTTTATGTGGCACAAATTTATGTTGTATTTAGGATTTTTATTTATTTATTTCATTTATGTTTTGTTTTATTTTATTTAAGATACTCTTCACACACACACACACACAAAATTGTGGCACAAATGTTTGTATTTTATTTTATTTATTGTATTTTTTATTTTATTTTTATTTTCCGTTAAGATAATATATAAAATAAAATAAAAATCTAAAAAACAACATACATTTGTTTTGCATAAAGTTTCTTTGTTAAGAGTAAAAAAATAAATGAAATAAAATTAAATATTAAATACAACATATATTTGTGCCACATTTTTTTTGTAAGAGAACATCTAAAAATAAATAAAATAAAATAAAATAAAATAAAATAAAATAAAATAAAAATAAAATAATATGTGGCACAAATGTACGTTGTATTTTATTATTTTATTTCATTTCATGTCAAATATTTTCTGAAAAATTTTATGTGGCACAAATGTATGTTGTATTTAGGATTTTTATTTATTTATTTCATTTATGTTTTGTTTTATTTTATTTAAGATACTCTTCACACACACACACAAAAAAAAAAAAAAAATGTGGCACGAATGTTTGTATTTTATTTTATTTATTGTATTTTTTATTTTATTTTTCTTTTCCGTTAAGATAATATATAAAATAAAATAAAAATCTAAAAAACAACATACATTGTTTTGCATAAAGTTTCTTTGTTAAGAGTAAAAAAATAAATGAAATAAAATAAAATATTAAATACAACATATTTTGTGCCACATTTTTTTTGTAAGAGAACATCTAATAAAAAATAAAATAAATAAAATCATATGTGGCACAAATGTACGTTGTATTTTATTATTTTATTTCATTTCATGTCAAATATTTTCTGAAAAATTTTATGTGGCACAAATTTATGTTGTATTTAGGATTTTTATTTATTTATTTCATTTATGTTTTATTTTATTTTATTTAAGATACTCTTCACAAAAAAAAATGTGGCACAAATGTGTATTTAATTAATATTTATTAATTATTAATTACTTATTATATTAAGTAATTTTATTTTATTTTTGTATTTTTTATTTTATTTTACTTTTCTGTTAAGATAATATATAAAAAAATAAAAATCTAAAATACAAAAAGTATTAAAGTTATGAGTAAACAACAAAAAAAATAAATTAAAACCTTAAATACAACATACATTTGTGCCACAAAAAAGTTTATGAGAACAACTTATAAAATAAAATATTTGTGCCGCATAAACTGTTTTCTAAGAGAATATCTTGTAAAATAAATAAAATGTCGCACAAATGTATGTTGTATTTTAATTTATTTTGTTATTTTATTTAAGATATTCTCTTTAAAAGGTTTATGTGGCACAAATTTATGTTGTATGTAGGATTTTTAAATAATAAAAATCCTACATACAACATAAATTTGTGCCACATAAACCTTTTAAAGAGAATTATTCTGTTTATTTTTTCATTTTTGTTTTATTTTATTTTATTTAAGATATTCTTAACAAAAAATGTGCATGTATTGTATTTAAGAATTTTTATTTTATTTCATTGTTTTTTTATTTTATTTTACTTTTCTGTTAAGAGAATAAATAAAATAAAATAAAATACAATTTTAAATTAAAATAAAATAAATCTTAAACACAGCACACACCGAACATGCCACAGAACATTCTGGAAGCCGGTAATCATGGACCAGATGCCACAGTAGACACAACGGACCTCCCGACGTGAAATCGCTTGTGGGACGCAGCCAGACGTGCCACGGCTGTGCCATCAGATAATGGCGTACCAGAGGGCAAAGTCACACTGTGCCATTTTTCAGGCAGCTCATCTCCTCTCAGATCCACCCGCGGTGCCAACACACACTCTGAGCCTGAGGCTCACACTGCAGCCACACCGATCCCACTCACACACACACACACACACACACACACACACACACACTCTGAGAGCTAAATGACAATTTCCCATGCTGCTCACAGGAGGAAAGCAGCTCATTTTGTCTCAGATTGTGGTGGGAGCTCCGACACACGCTAACTAACCAAACTCACACACACATCACAATTTATTGCTACAGGAACTGGTGACTTTGATTTTGGATTGACACCAGTACAGTATTTTCCAAAAAATAGTCAAAGTTTTTTATCGCCTGAAACAAGCTGTGACTTATATTCCAATGTGACTTGTATAATGCAATTAAAAGTGCATTGTCCCGAATGAGAGAGGTGCATAAGCCCAAGTTTAGGTGTAATGCACATTTAAGGGGCGTTTCTCAGAAATCACTTACTGCACCTTTAATTGAATCTTGTTAAATGTAGTGTTGACTGGTTAGTGCACTAGATCACGAACAGATGTGGACTTACTTTAGCCGTTGCCTCTTTGATGGACAGACTCAGCGTTCGCTCCTGCTCCTGAAGTCTGAAAGGCAAATAATCCATGTCAATAATGGTGAAAATAATGAGATTTAAACATTATAGTCATATATTTTACAATAATAAATAATGCCACTGTGGAGGGCCAGCAGCTGCATTTTTTTATTGAGAGTAAAAAAAAAAATGAAATTAAATAAAAATCTGAAATACGACATATATTTGTGCCACATCATTTTTTTTTTTGTAAGAGAACATCTAATAAAAATAAAATAAAATAAAATATGATGTATTTATTTTATTTTATGTTATTTCATATAAGATATTTTCTTAAAAAGTTTTGATGTAAAAAAAAATTATGATGTATTTAAGATTTTTATGTATTTATTAATATATGTTTTATTTTATTTAAGATACTCTTCACAAAAAAATGTGGCACAAATGTTGTATTTAATTTAATTGTATTATATATATGTAATTTTATTTTATTTATTTTATATTTTATTTTATTTTACTTTTCTGTTAAGATAATATATAAAATAAAATAAAAATCTAAAATACAACACATTTGTTTTGCATAAAGTTTCTTTGTTAAAAGTAAACAAAAATAATAAAATAAATTAAATTAAAATCTTAAATACATTTGTGCCACATAAATCCATTTGTTAGGAGAACAACTTATTAAAATAAAATAAAATAAAATAAAATAAAATAACTGTGCCACATAAAAGAAGAGAATATCTTATAAAATAAAATGTGGCACAAATGTATGTTGTATTTTATTTTATTTTGTAATTTTATTTTTTTTTATTTAAGACATTGTGACACAAATTTATGTTGTATGTTATTTTTATTCAATTTATTTATTTATTTATTTATATTTTTTCCATTTATGTTTTACTTTATTTAAGATACTAAAAAAATGTGCATGTATTGTATTTAAGATTTTTTTATTTTATTGCATTTTTTATAACATTTTTTTTTTATAAAAAATAAAGTAAAATAAGAAAAATAATGTAAAATAAAGTAAAAAAAAAAAATGAAATAATGAGATTTGAACATTAAAGTCATACATTTTACCATAATAAATGATGCCAAATAGTAATAATGGTCCTTGATTTAGCAAACACCACTAATAAATACAAGTAAGCAAGTACTATTGTAATAACACGTTGTGGGTGTTTAAATAAAGCATTAAACATAAATGCATAAAGCGCCTCCTGCTGGTTAAACACAGATCCTCTTTAGATTAATAAGATATCAGTAACACATCTCAGACTAAGAAAACGTTTAAAATGTCAGCTATTCTTCTTAAACATAGGTTTTGGACAAGCATCTGTGGATCCTGAAAGCAATAAAAATTCATAACCGTGCTGAAAAGTGCGTCTCATTTCCAGAAGGCCCAGGTAACAACACAATAAAAGAGAGATGTAGGGAGAGAGGATTGCATGAGCAAAAAACAGCACTGAAGACTCAGCTGCTTCTCCTCAAAACTGGCTTTCAAATCGGCCCTCACAGGAGAAAATAAATCAATCTCTCAGCAGGGTTTGTTTAGCTCAGCTCAATGTTATGACCTCAATCTGCACCGTACCTCCAATAAATCTACATATGCATCAAAATCAATCTGTGAGAGACCAAACAGAGTCATGCAATCTAGAGTTCAATATTCCTCTGCTTGGAGGCAGGCGTTTCCATGGCCTTTGTTCTTTCACCAGAAAGTCTCGCTGAAACTCCTCCAAAAACTAAAGCCACTGAAGATGAGATTCGACTGAAGCACGTCGATCTCAAAATGTCAGGGCTGGTGGATACTGACGGGCACATCTAACGTCGTGACAGTGAACTGCATTTTACACATTCATTCGATTCAAAACGTCACCTGTCGTTTGTGTTCTGCCCTGACCAGATTAAAATTACAGCAAAGAGGTCAAAAAGAAGAGAGTTTTTAATGTTACCGGCTCTCACTGATGGTATCACATTATATACTCAACCTTCCACTTATAATTACATAATTCTTTACTAAACCTGATGGCATAATGATATTAATAAAGCAGATAGCTCTAGATCTTACACCTACTGAATGTGCCTCGTCATGATGAATGCACATCAATAATGTAATAATATATAATTATTTTATTATTTAATTTTAATTATTTAAAATATTATATTTTAATACATTGTTTTAAAAAGAAATACATTATTATCAATAATAATAGTCATAATTAATAGTAAATTATAATAATCATTGTTATCATCATCATCATCATCAATAATAATAATAATAATAATAAAATCAATAGTAAATCATAATTCATATTTAAATATATTAAAATATTATAATATATTTTCATAAATTATATTAAATAAATAATTATTATCTATAGTAGTAGTAATAATAGTGCATGATAAATCATTCATTTTTAGTGTTATTATTATTACTATTATTATCATCAAATTGTGTAAAATATAAATATTTTAATAATATATTAAAAAATACAATTATTATCTATAATAATAATAGTATAAATCAATAGTAAAGCATAATAACATTCTTTATTAGTGTTGTTGTTATTATTATTATTATTATTATTAATTATTACTGTTATCATCATCATCAAAAGTATGAAAATATTATAATATATTTTAATTAATTATATCAATATATTATAATAAAGAGTAAATCAATATAAAGCATAATAAATCATTCTTTATTATGTTTGTTATTATACTGTTATTATCATCAATTATATGAAAATATAATAATTTTAATAATCTATATTAAAAAATCCGTTATTATCTATATAATAATAATAATAATAATAATAATAGTAAATTGATGGTAAAGCATAATAAATCACTCTTTTAGTGTTTATTATATTATTAATATTATTATCATCTTCAAATGTATTAAAATATTATAATATATTTTAATATTATACAATAATATTAATAATAAGAAGTAAATCAATAGTAAAGCATAATAAATCATTCTTTATTAGTGTTTTGTTATTATTACTGTTATCATCATCAAATATATGAAAAATAATATAAATAAATTATATTAAATAATACAATTATTATCTAAATAATAATAGTAGTAAATCATAGTAAAGCATAAAATCATTCTTTATTAGTGTTTGTTATTACAGTTATTATCATCAACCTCATCAAATGTAGAAAATATAATATATTTTAATAATCTATATAATAAATTAATCTATAATAATAAGATAAGAATCATTATTAAATATAAATCTTTATATTATATTAATATTAGATATTAATAAATTATACATTATTATCTATAATAATAAGTAATGTAAAGCATAATAAATCACTCTTTATAGTATTATTATAATTATTACTGTATCATCATCATTCATCAATGTATGAAAATATTATAATATATTTTAATAAATTATATTAAATAAATACAATTATTATCTAATAATAATAATTGTAGTAGTATTAAATCAATAGTAAAGCATAATAAATCATTCTTTAATAGTATTATTATAATTATTACTGTTATCATCATCATCAACCTCATCAAATGTATGAAAATATTATAATATATTTTAATAAATTATATAAAATAAATACAATTATTATCTAATAATAATAATAATCGATAGTATAATATTATTGTTATTATTATTATTTTTTGTTATTTTGTTGTTATTATTATCAACAACATCAATAAGAAACAATATTAATAAAATAAATTATTATTATTACTATTATTATTATTATTAATTTTTTTCTAAACTTGTATGATTTGCTGAAAATCATCCACTCCCTTGCAGCTCACAAACCTCATTTCCATGTGCACTTTTTTCAAACATGGTGCCTTAAAATGCATTGTGGTCCATTAATGTCAGGTTTGAATGTGTGCGAGACCAGCTGACCAGCTCATAATGACTCCAGACTCCAGTAAATGAAGCTCAACTTCCAGAAGTGCGAGTAAATAAACTAAATCCTAAAAGAGCGTTTTGCACACACACTAAACATCTGTTCCTCAATCACTTTCCCATATTTCCCCTCACCTGATGATCTCTGCTGGTGGAGACAACCGGATCAGAGGCCGATGTTCAGAGGTGGTCATGTCGTCCAGCGCTCGAGCGGTCAGACGCAGCTGAGCCGAATCACAGGCTCTCAGGACGGGCCCCTCGAGCTCCTCCACCTCCAGCTGCACCTCCACAGCTCTGCTCTGCTCCTGCAGCTCCTCCAGCCGCCGCTGAAGCTCACACATCTCCTTCTGTACAAGCACAACACATACAACAGCAATGCATACTTCTTATTCAAGCAATAAGTTCATTTGCATGTGTTACGCTCTCATTAATCATATATCAGTGATGATCATGTGTTTGTGTTCACCTGAATCCTCTGTTTTTTCTCTAACAGCTTCTCCCGCGTTTGAGGTCGAATCTGAGAGCTGCCTGATCCCTGATCGTCATTCACGTCACCATTCTGCCTGTTTATAATCACCCACATGATTAGAAATGTCTTGTTATCGTTAATTAAAACTATTTAAAATAATGAAATAAAAATAAAATGTAAATATTACATGAAAATTAGAAATAATTGAGAAAATAAAATGAAAGCTATATACAGTCAAACTAAAAATTATTCAGATATTTTTTATATATAGTGGGTGCAGGACACTACAGTTCATTTATGTAAGTGAGAAGCAAAATAAAGTAAACTGTGACATATTATTATACCCAAAAATTATTCATACAGTGGAATACCAGAAAAATTGATTAAAAAATTGGGACCAAAAATGATTCAGACACTTTGACCTGACCATGTTTTGCTTAAGTGTTATCTGACATAATTAAGATCATTTTTTTCTGACACAGTTTAACTGTGAATTTTTCAGTGAATAAACTGAATTAATGAATGAAATGTCTGAAGGTGTCTGAATAAATTTTGGTTTGACTGTAGAAACATTTTTTAAAAACTAATAAAAATAACAAAAGCACATAAAAATAATAAAATGTAAACTAAAATGAAATATGCTGTAAACATAAAAAGTTAAGTCAAAATAATAAATATATTATAATACAGGTGCTGGTCATATAATTAGAATATCATCAAAAAGTTGATTCATTTCACTAATTCCATTCAAAAAGTGAAACTTGTATATTATTATATTATTCATTCATTACACACAGACTGATATATTTCAAATGTTTATTTCTTTTAATTTTGATGATTATAACTGACAACTAAGGAAAATCCCAAATTCAGTATCTCAGAAAATTTGAATATTACTTAAGACCAATACAAAGAAAGGATTTTTAGAAATCTTGGCCAACTGAAAAGTATGAACATGAAAAGTATGAGCATGTACAGCACCCAATACTTAGTTGGGGCTACTTTTGCCTGAATTACTGCAGCAATGCGGCGTGGCATGGAGTCGATCAGTCTGTGGCACTGCTCAGGTGTTATGAGAGCCCAGGTTGCTCTGATAGTGGCTTTCAGCTCTTCTGCATTGTTGGGTCTGGCATATCGCATCTTCCTCTTCACAATACCCCATAGATTTTCTATGGGGTTAAGGTCAGGCGAGTTTGCTGGCCAATTAAGAACAGGGATACTATGGTCCTTAAACAAGGTACTGGTAGCTTTGGCACTGTGTGCAGGTGCCAAGTCCTGTTGGAAAATGAAATCTGCATCTCCATAAAGTTGGTCAGCAGCAGGAAGCATGAAGTGCTCTAAAACTTCCTGGTATACGGCTGCGTTGACCTTGGACCTCAGAAAACACAGTGGACCAACACCAGCAGATGACATGGCACCCAACCATCACCCTTACACTGGACCTCAAGCAACGTGGACTGTGTGCCTCTCCTCTCTTCATCCAGACTCTGGGACCCTGATTTCCAAAGGAAATGCAAAATTTACTTTCATCAGAGAACATAACTTTGGACCACTCAGCAGCAGTCCAGTCCTTTTTGTCTTTAGACGCTTCTGACGCTGTCTGTTGTTCAAGAGTGGCTTGACACAAGGAATGCGACAGCTGAAACCCATGTCTTGCATACGTCTGTGCGTAGTGGTTCTTGAAGCACTGACTCCAGCTGCAGTCCACTCTCCCCCACATTTTTGAATGGGTTTTGTTTCACAATCCTCTCCAGGGTGCGGTTATCCCTATTGCTTGTACATTTTTTCTACCACATCTTTTTCCTTCCCTTCGTGTCTCTATTAATGTGCTTGGACACAGAGCTCTGTGAACAGCCAGCCTCTTTTGCAATGACCTTTTGTGTCTTGCCCTCCTTGTGCAAGGTGTCAATGGTCATCTTTTGGACGACTGTCAAGTCAGCAGTCTTCCCCATGATTGTGTAGCCTACAGAACTAGACTGAGAGACCATTTAAAGGCCTTTGCAGGTGTTTTGAGTTAATTAGCTGATTAGAGTGTGGCACCAGGTGTCTTCAATATTGAACCTTTTCACAATATTCTAATTTTCTGAGATACTGAATTTGAGATTTTCCTTAGTTGTCAGTTATAATCATCAAAATTAAAAGAAATAATTATATATATATATATATATATATTTGGTATGATTAATAATATTAATTCTTTATTATAAAATGAAAATTTTAAATATAAAAATAAAAGCTAATTCAAAATATAAATAAATACTATAATAGCACACAATAATACTAAAATAACACTAAATCTGTGTCACTTCGAATCAGTGTCTCAATCATTATAGTGAATTAATGTTTTACAGCTTGTTAAATATATTATATATTTTAACCACAAATGCTCGTCTTGTACGTAATCTTACGTAATCATGTTGGAAAGGCGGAAATACCGTGGTAGAGTGAAAAACCAAAAACATTAACTTGTGATCGCTCACTTGAGAGCAAGAATATTTACGCCTGTCACATATTTACGATTAATTCTGTTTTGTTCCTTACAGTGTAAGTCTAATATGTTATTTTTTTACTCGGAATCGTTTATAATATAATAATAAAAGTTATGATCAAATAGGCCTTCATGAATCATGATTGACTTTAATGCTGGGAAAATAAAGATTTATTATAATAAAAAAAAAATTTCCATCACATTTTCTCCTCCAACTTCAAAATCGTCCGACATCATTGTTACCTTTTTTTTTGTAAATGCTGTTTGACTTTCACTTTGTAAACACTGAATCAGTACTTCCTACGCACGCATGACCTTTCCAACATGATTACGTCATGCGTGGCGCATCACAGAGCAGTGCAAGACGAGCATTTGTGGTTAAAAAGTGTATAAAATTTTATTTTTTTAGATAATGGCAGATGGTTTCTCTAGATAAGACTCTTATTCCTCGTCTGGGATCATGTAGAGCTCTTTGAAGCTGCACTGAAACTGACATTTGGACCTTCAACCCGTTGAACCCCAGTGAAGTCCACTATATGGAGAAAAATCCTGGAATGTTTTCCTCAAAAACCTTCATTTCTTTTCCACTGAAGAAAGAAAGACATGAACATCTTGGATGACATGGAGGAGAGTAAATTATCAGGAAATAATTGAATTAATCCTTTAAGCATTATTACTCTAGTGTCGTTCCTTTGATGAGTGTCTCTGAGCTACAGCCGCCAAACTGTACAAAGATAAACATATGGGAACAATACGCAACAGGAAGTGATGTTTAGACACATTCCTGCAGCACTGCCGCCCTACCTGTTTGTTTTCCTGTCCTAAAGGGTTATTTCTGAAACTACCATCATCTAACCAGCCTTCAAATACAAGATAGTGAAGTGTAGTGTTAGGGGACATCAAGTCAGATTAGAAATGTGTTTTTACTATTATTCAGTAAGGATGCACTAAATTTATCAAAAATTTAAACAGTAAAAACATTTATAATCTTACAAAAGATTCTATTTCAAATAAACACTGTTCTTTGGAACTTTCTATTCATCAAAGAATCCTGAAAAATAAAATGTATCACAGTTTCCACAAAAATACGAAGCTGATTTCAACACTGAAAATGATAATATGTTTTTCTTGAGCAGCAAATCATCATATTAGAATGATTTCTGAAGGATCATGTGACACTGAAGACTGGAGTAATGATGCTGAAAATTCAGCTTTGATCACTGGATATAAATTACAATTTTTCATTTTCATTTTTTTATTCCAATAGAAAAAAGTGATTTTAATTTGGAATGTTTATTTTTTTACTGTATTTTTTTGCTGAAATAAATGTATCTTACCATTACCAAACATTTAAACAGTTAAAAAGTTCTCAAAATGAATGAAGGCATAAAGTGTTTTAATGTTTCCAAACCTGCAGTCCATGTCTGTCCTGCGGAGGGCGCTGTGCACGGCTGTCCTGAGACGCTCCAGAAATCCAGTGACCTCAGGATGTCTGGACGGGAGACCAGGCTTAAGTGTCGCTCTCTCTCTCCGCAGTTCCTCTAGTTTCTTCCCAAAACGCTCGGCTGAACACACAAACACAATTAAGACTTGTCTAGTAAAGCACAAGCCGAACACAAATGTACACTCGTCTCTGGTCAATTAGGTCAAAGTCAATACAAAAACATTATAAAAATGCTAAACTCATCCTGGGTCAAAGTAAGTATTCATAACAAACACAGACACAGATTTATTGGCCAATATATCGGTTATCGGCTTTAAAAATGATCGGTTATCAGTATACAAAATGTTCATATCGGTGCATCTCTAATTATTTATGATATGTATTTACTTTGTACAGCACTTTGGTCAGCTTGTTTAGAAATGCTATATAAATAAATTATACTTACTATTTAAATCTCAAAAACAGCCAAAAACCTTCATTTAAATTGGTGCTGCAGGAAATGTCTGTGTGTGTGTGTGTGTGTGTGTGTGTGTGTGTGTGTGTGTGAGTATAAGACAACACAAAACAAACACAACTGACCCACTTTACACACACAGAGAGATCAGAGTCTGGGAAAAGTCCAGTTATGTAAGTCACAAGGTTTGTTGGGCTCTAAAGAGGGGAAAAAAGCTTCCAGCTGACAAATGTAGGTCAATCATCTGATCTGATCTAAGTGAAGAAGTAGTTTTACAAGATCACATGGTGAAGATGTAGAGGGATGCTTTTGGGTAACTAATAAAGCAAGAGATATAGAAATTAAGACTATTTCCTTTCCACAATAAAATGAACCCATACAAGTCATGACTCCATGGAAAGCACACTGGTACTGCATGATGACCAACAGATGGCGCTGTTTGACAATGAATCACAAAACTGTCTCAAAGTTATGGACTATTAATAATGTACTACTGTACAGTAAATACACTGTACAAATACTGTTTAAAAATAGCATGTGAAACAGCACACATGCAAAGATAAACGTCAAATGGGATCCTACTCAGAAAAAAATATTATATTATAATAAATCTTTATTTTCCCAGCATTAAAGTCAATCATGATTCATGAGGGCCTATTTGATCATAACTTTTATTATTATATTATAAACGATTCCAAATAAAAAAATAACATATTAGACTTACACAAAACAGAATTAATCATATGCACTAAATTCATGTGACAGGCGTAAATATTCTTGCTCTCAAGTGAGCGATCACAAGTGAATGTTTTTGGTCTGGTTTGATGTCATCATTGCTGAGTATGAACAATCAGGCGGGAGTGTTTGGGTGTGTTTGCACGCCACATTAATGTGTTGAAACTCTTCATCAGCTGTGGACTTATTTGGACATAAACTGGGCTGAAATTCACAGATAAGGTATGGAGTAGGAACATCCTTTAAGATTAAAATGTGAAGCAATGAGAAGTTCTTTTGATGGTGCGTTAAAGGTGCAGTACACGACACACCAACAAACAAACACACCCTCACTTCCTCCTCCCCCAAAATGCACGAACTGCAAGTGATGATGATGTCTCTTTATCATAACAGAAAATAAAGCTGCGCGAAAAATAAAGCGAAGATGACGAATGAACAACAAGAACAAAAAGTTGGCTCACTCTCTCTCCTACCTCATCATGAGTGGACACACCCCCAACTGCTGATTGGCTCAATCTCTCCTCCCCATCATGAATGAACACGCCCCCTACTGCTGACTTGTTCACTCTCTCTCCTCCCCCATCATCACGCCCCCTACTGATGAGTGGACATAAATCACACTGCTGATTGGCTCACTCTCTCTCCTCCCCCACTGCTGACGAAACTGCTGAACTGCTGATTGGTGGACACGCCCCCTACTGCTGACTCTCTCTCCCCATCATGAGTGGACACACCCCCTACTGCTCTCACTCTCTCTCCTCCCCCATCATGAGTGGACACGCCCCCTACTGCTGATTGGCTCTATCTCCTCCCTCATCATGAGTGGACACGCCCCCTACTGCTGACTGGTCATGAGTGGACACCCCCTACTGCTGACTCTCTCTCTATATGGACACCCCCTACTGCTGATTGGCTCACTCTTCTCTCCCCCCATCTCCACACTGCTGATTGCTCACTCTCCTCCCCATCATGAGTGGACACCCCCTACTGCTGACTGGTCTCTCTCTCTCCTCCCTCTCATGAGTGGCTGCTGATGGCTCACTCTCTCTCCTCCCCCATCATGAGTGGACACGCCCCTACTGCTGACCTCTCTCTCTCTCCTCCCTCATCATGAGTGGACACACCCCCACCTGCTGACTGGCTCACTGCATGACCCCCTACTGCTGATGGTTCACACTCTCTCTCCTCCCCCATCATGAGTGGACACGCCCCCTACTGCTGATTGGCTTACACTCTCTCCTCCCTCATCATGAGTGGACACGCCCCCTACTGCTGGATGAGTGGACACTGCTGAAAAGTGGACACTGCCTCACTGATGACTGCTGATTGTCACTAAATGAGAGCAAAGAAGCACTGAGCATGTAATATGTCTGACCTTTGTCATAGTCGTCATCCAAAACCGCTTTGTGCTGTAATCTCTGAAGCTTCGTCATTATGGACTCGATCTAAAGAGGGAAAACATTGTACCTATTAAGCTCACTAAATCAGATTTTTTATCTATACGAAAATTTCTAAGGCCTCTAAATTATCAGCATGATCAAAAACTTTGGACTTTTTTAGCAAGTAAAAGGTCTTTTAGCATTTTTTGCAGTGTTATGAGCAATAGTTGACTTTGCAAACATTATTAAATATTAATAAACTGTATAATATAATAATTGTTGTGTCGTACTGACCTTGGTGTTTGTGCGATTGTTCTGCAGACAGTCTTGCAGAACATCCTCATACTTCTTTATCAGGCCGTCCCGACTCTGGTCTGAGGACGGGGTGGCGCTGTCGTAGCCAGAGGTGACCGACGAGGCCGAGGTCGAGTCTGACGAGTCAATCGAGATCGAAGACGTGACTTCGGGGTCCAGAGAGCCAGAGTCTGAGTCCTGGATGTTTCCTTTTGCATAAGACGTGATGGAGGACGAGGTCTGCATGTCCAGGTCTGCTAGCCACAGATCTCGGTCCAATAACAGCCCTTTTTGTGGCACCGCCTGACCAATCGAGCAAGGCAAATGTCTTAATGTGAAACCCTCATGTCCTGATTGGCTAACTGGAACAGAGCTGATCTCTGAGTGATTTACTAAAGGAGCGAGAGGTTTTAAAACACCTGAGTTTGAAGTTTCAGACTTCAGTTGGTCCCATGAAGTCGATTCAGATTGTTTGTTTACAGATTTGGATGAACCGTTTGTGCTCGCGTCTAAAAAATCACTAGTTTCTAACGACTGCTGAATGAAACTAAAGCTCGAATTGAAAATGTCACGTGATTGCATTAGAGAATTTTCCTCTTGAGTTTTGGAAGAATCCGAAGAGTTGTCTTTCTCGAAAACATCCTTATGCCATTTCTCACTGGGGCGTTTAGAAGCGCTCTTCTGAGTGTTCTCATTAGTAGACGAGCCAATGGGAGTCTTGGAATGTTCTCGTTCAGAATCACATGACGTTCTGGCAGCGTCCACCTGGTTAAGCGGCTCTGACCGCATGTATCCCGGCCGTCTGAAACTCCACCTGCGATGGCTTCCTGACGCTGCTGCACCACCTGTTGAGAACAGATTACTGATTAAACGTCTTAGTCTTGATAATAAACCATGAGAGGTACTTGGACATCTGACATGCAAACTTCCCACAATGGCATTTTTGTAAACAAATAATGACCCATGACAGCTGCAGTCATGTGGTTCAGCTGTAAAATCTCCCTGTGATCAGTGTGTGTGTCAAATGCAATACAGCTGTTGAGAAATGAAACTAATGGGCACATCAGGAAATGCACAGTAAAAACTATCAGTAAATAATTGTACTTTTTTTATATTTAAAATATGCATTTTTTTGTGCATTTTACACCACAAAACTTTAATGTAATTTAAAAAAATGAAACTATTTGAATTTAAAAGTTTAATAAATTATATCAGTAAATATTGTACTTTACATTTAAAATATACATTTTTTTGTGCATTTTACACTTTAATTTTACACAAAACTTGAATTAAAAAAAGAAATTAAAATATTTGAATTTAAAACAGTTTAATAAATTATATATCTGTAAATATTGTACATTACTTACATTTCAATTGTAAATATTTTTGTACATTTTACACTTTACACTTTAATGTACTTTTTATTTTTAAATAGTTGAATGTAAAACTAATGGGCACATCAGGAAATGCACAATA
Source organism: Culter alburnus (assembly GCA_028476615.1). Taxonomy (NCBI): domain Eukaryota; kingdom Metazoa; phylum Chordata; class Actinopteri; order Cypriniformes; family Xenocyprididae; genus Culter; species Culter alburnus. The sequence continues at coordinate 1,654,309 of JAOTNS010004103.1, forward strand.
AAAACAACTAAGAGTTTAATCAATTATATATCAGTAAATATTGTAATTTTTTACTTTTAAAATGTACATTTTTATGCATTTTACACTTTAATTTTACACAAAACTTTAATCAAAAAAAATATTTGAATTTAAAACTAATGGGCACATCAGGAAATGCACAATAAAAACAACTTTAAGAGTTTAATAAATTATATATAAGTAAATATTGTACTTTTCACATTTGAAATGTACATATTTGAGCATTTTACACTTTAATTTTACACAAAACTTTAATTTAAAAAATATAATTGAATTTAAAACTAATGGGCACAGGAAATTCACAATAAAAACAACTTTAAGAGTTTAATAAATTATATATCAATAAATATTGTATTTTTTTACTTTTAAAAATGTACATTTTTGTGCATTTTACATTTTAATTTTACACAAAACTTGAATTTAAAAAAAATAAATAAAAATATTTGAATTTAAAACTAATGGGCACATCAGGAAATGCACAAAAACAGCTTTAAAATGTAATAAATTCTATCAGTAAATATTGTACATTATTTATCATTTAAATTGCAATTTTTGTACATTTACAGTAAATATTGTACTTTTTTACATTTAAAAAAATTGACATTTTTGTGCATTTTACACTTAGAATTTACACAAAATTACCATTATAAACAGATGTATATAAAATATTATCCTTACTGCATGGAACAGTATTTTTATTGATAAGAAACATTTCAAAATTAATATTAAATTCTATAAATATTAAATCAATAAAAATAAATATTAAATATATATATTAAATTAAATATATATTATTTGCAGAAACCCTAAAGAGTTTTATAATAAATTACACAATGCATTTAAAAAGAAACTTCATTGAGAACCATTAATCTTCTGAGCAATGAAATGTTCCTCTGACCAAGCGAAACTGACTGCAAGATTAGCTGAAATGAGTTAATGAGTTCAAACACAAACGACAAGCCATCAGAAAATTACAAGCCCCAAAACACCAAAGAGAATACAAGTACAAAACCAAAACCTCTACATTTCAGTTCAACAAAACACACTGGTCTGTTCTGTGGGTGAAGGGGACGGATCAGTGGAAACACTCAAATGAACTCTTTGTCTGCAGCTGTGATTGGCTCTTCATTTAAACGCGTTTCCCACAAACCCTCACTGCAACGAATGCAGAATCCGTCCAGTGTACAGAGCGAGAACAGCTGCAGCGCCGTTAAACACGTCTCTCGCAGATCTTTCAAACATAAACACACAAACTCACATGGGAGAAATAACAGTGAGTCCGTTCACAGGACTGTGAGAGCCGAGAGCACAGACAAAACCTGACCTCTGAAAATAGAGGGAAATCGAAAGTTTAGATCACTGATTTCTATAGTCTGAAATGGTGTGCACATATTGTAAGGCAAGAAAATGATGCCAAGACTCTTTTTATCTTCTAACATTTCGGTCTTTCCCCATAAATTACACTGAGCTAATGAAGAGCAGATGAAGTCACGGCTGAAGAATGTTTTCTAGAGAGAAAGGAAGAGCTGCTCGAGCGATGCTGACAAAAGGACATTATCAAGCACTCGACAAGAGCAGGGATTTCCAGGGATTTTTTTTGTCACCCGACCCCTTTTGACAAGATATTTACTTGAATATTTCCATGTGCCTGATTTGTTAAAGGATTAGTTCACTTCAGAATTAAAATTTCCTGATAATTTACTCAACCCAATGTCATCCAAGATGTTCATGTCTTTCTTTCTTCAGTGGAAAAGAAATGAAGGTTTTTGAGGAAAACATTCCAGGATTTTTCTCCATATAGTGGACTTCACTGGGGTTCAACGGGTTGAAGGTCCAAATGTCAGTTTCAGTGCAGCTTCAAAGAGCTCTACATGATCCCAGACGAGGAATAAGGGTCTTATCTAGCGAAACCATCGGACATTTACTAAACAAAATAAACATTTATATACATTTAAACCACAAATGCTCATCTTGCACTGCTCTGTGATGCTCCACGCATTACGTAATCATGTTGGAAAGATTGCGGCAGTGTGAAAAACTCCATCTCATTTTCTCCTCCAACTTCAAAATCGTCTGACATTGTTGTTTTAGGGCAATTCCACGCAAAGGTCATCTTTACCATGAAAAAAAAAAAAAGTTAACCAAAAGAACAAAACCCTTTTTAAATTGTCCATTTAGGTCTGTAATATACTGTATTAATGTGCTCTAACAGAAATTTTAAGAAAATTGCCTTGTTTATCCACAATATATGTGGTAAGCAACAATGCTTAAATTAAATTTCAACAACCAATTTCATGCTTTCAAAAAAGGGATCAAAGACCCCATTTTTTAAACTTTATTTTAGCAGTAAGCATTGTGTAGAAAGATGGAGACATGCCTGATAAATAAATACACTCATTTAGTCATAACAGCACTGCCTGATGAATTTATAAGGGCTGGAATAAAGAGGTCAGGACGCTTCAGTGCTCTGTCACGTCCGTAACGTTTTAAAGATTAAGTTTATGTCATATAACAATTATAAATGCAAATAACTTGAAACTTTATATGCAAAGCTAAATTATGTTTATGCTTATTAGGATCAACAATTAATTTCACTACGTTGCTCTGAACAACCATAATAAGCGTTACGGACGTGACCGTTACGGACTCTTCATATTAAATCCTATGAGTTTGCTTCTTTAAATTGCTATCATCTGTTTCAGGCTTACCATATCAGAACATATCCAATAATCGCAATACTCCTTGTGCTTTGTTAGTTTTAATATGAAAAAGGTTTAACTTTCAAATTCAGTCGATTTTATAACAAAATTTAAACAATAGATGTCGCTCTTTAATAGCCTACGGCGCGTGACAGATTAGCTACTGCAGCGCCTGTAAGCAGCGGATCAGGCGCACATGAACCGATCTTCTCTTCCTCTTGCCAGAGAACGAAATATGAACATCAAAAGGTAGGCCTATATGATACAGTACAACTTATAGAAGAGCATTGTGTCTCATAGGACACTTCCCTCGGGAATTGGGATGTCGCGTTACCTGTTGGTTAAAAATGAATAGCCTATTGATCACAATCCGCGCGATCAAGCTGACAAAATGAAAATAATAAGATTGCAATAATTTTGACTTGAAATAAAGTTTGATCATTTTGACTCAAGACTCCGCTTTAAACTCTGAAAACTAGCCGGAAAAAAAAACGTGTGGTCATTCATACACAAAACATAAAACTGACATGATTGCGATTGGCAATAGTGTCAATCGGTTCACCTGACTGTGGGGAAAACATGCGATTTTAAACTGCTTTATGATAAACATTAATATTTGTCAATGTATTTTAGCAAGCAGTTCTGTAAGAAGGAAAATCATGGTCTCTAAATTGATTCTTGAACAACGCACATGCTTGTCAACATGAGAAATAGGTCTAATCCATAACCTTTTGCACTACAGAGTATAACGTTACATTTGTATAAAGTTTAGTAAAAAGTTGAAAAATTGTGGAGTCTTACCATACTGGTATCCCAGATTTCAATATTTGGTGGTTTAAATGCTTGCTTGAGGTCTCTGTGAAAGTTTTAATGCAGTTTTAAAGCAGTCTTCTGTGCCGCTTTCAGACCGGTCACATCCGTAACGGAAAACTGTCACATCCGTAACGTTGTTTTTTCCTCATTAATGCGAACACGAAAAATGAAATAAAATTATTATTTTATGCTCTGTGGAGAGCCAACCCTTCTTCATTCGGTGGGCAGTATTACTTTTGATTTGCGCAATGTAATTCACAGAATTCTTAAAAAATATGTTGTCACCCAAAACTTAGTGACTTTTTTTGTCACGTCCGTAACGCTGTATATTTCCCTCATCTAAAATATAAAACAGTTGAATAGACTGACATTTTTCTAATGTCTGGACTCCTTTAGTAAGGGATTATGAATATATAAATAGACGGTTCAATATGTTGCTATTAAATGCATTCTTTGAGCGTTTATATTTCAAGTTTTGACTCCAAATGTCACGTCCATAACGCTGGAATTGCCCTTTACCTTTTTTTTGTAAAGGCCGTTTGACTTAGTCTTTGCATGTTCACTTTGTAAACACTGGATCGGTACTTCCGCTTACGTCACGCGTGACCTTTCCAACATGATTACGTAATGCGTGGAGCATCACAGAGCAGTGCAAGACGAGCATTTGTGGTTAAAAAGTATATAAATGTTTATTTTGTTTAGAAAATGAGCGATGGTTTCTCTAGATCAGACTCTTATTCCTCGTCTGGGATCATGTAGAGCTCTTTGAAGCTGCACTGAAACTGACATTTGGACCTTCAACCCGTTGAACCCCAGTGAAGTCCACTATATGGAGAAAAATCCTGGAATGTTTTCCTCAAAAACCTTCATTTCTTTTCAACTGAAGAAGAAAGACATGAACATCTTGGATGACATGGAGGTGAGTAAATTATCAGGAAACATTGGTCACACAAATGTGTCTCCGCAAAACGAATATAAATCTGATCCTCTTTTTACAAGATGTAATATAAGTCTCTGGTGTCTCCAGAATGTGTCTGTGAAGTTTCAGCTCAAAATCCCCACAGATCATTTATTATAGCTTGTCAAATTTGTCCCTATTTGGGTGTGAGCAAAAACACGTTTTGTGTGTGTCCTTTAAATGCAAATGAGCTGCTGCTCCCGCCCCCTTTCCGGAAGAGGGCGGAGCTTTAACAGCTCAACAACAACAAAGCTGGAGAATCTCACGCAGCCAAAATGACAAAAGTATTCAGCCTTACATTGTTCAAACCGGAGTCGACACTGATGGAGAGACTTAAAAGTTACAACTTTTAGACGTTTCTGAATGGTTAGTGGATAAATTGATGTAGTTGCTGTGGAGTTGATTCAACTCATCCACTAGCATGTGCCGTCATGTTAATCTTCTGCGCAGATAGAAAGAAGATTTGTTTTAAAAAGAAGATGTTTAGAATGAAGAATAGCAGCATGAATGAAAACATCTTTGCAATGACTGTACAAACACGAGCCCATCACCGTTCACACCTGCACTCCAATTACAACCACAACTGAGACTCACCATCCACCATCTGTCATGAACACTGTCTAGTTCAGCTCGACTAGAGACCACACGATAGAGAACACTACTCAAAAGGGAAGGAAACGGTCGCAAGTCTCTTTAAAGACACATGCTTGTTATGATTCCCTAAAAGAAAAGATGAAACGATCAAGTAGACGGGGAAATAAGAAGTATGTATACAGGAAATATCCGTTTTATGGTCAAGCAGGTGAAAATGGTGCATCTAAACAGTTTTAAGTTAAATAACAGCACATCTTTTCTCAACAAGACACATGCATTGAGGAATCATTCATGTCTGGAGCATAAATTGGTTTGATAAACAACAAGTATGTGCAATAGTAACAAATACTTGACTTTGCAAACACCACTAATTACTGATAAACTGTTCAAACACCACACAGCCTTCAATCAATATTAAAAAGCCAGTTTTCAAGTGTCCCTGAGAGAAACATGTGTGTTTACCTTTGTCGATTAGAGAGGCCCTCTCCAAACACACTTCTGCTTTACTCAGCCTCCCATTGGCCGAATGCTGAGGAGCTCATAAAGAGGAAAAGGGAATGTGAGGAGGAGTACAGCAATCCGCTTCAGACTCTCCTCTGGAGACGTTTCACTACGCTTACACATGCAAGTATGGTGTGACTCGTCCAGTGACGGCAGAGCGTTTGAGGAAGTGAGAGTTCAATGGACAAGTCTTTTCCTCTCTCCTTTTTAACACATCAGCTAAGATGATGGTGAGAGAAAGCTCAGCTCTCTCTGTGCCCACAACAACCTTCAGGAGGAACATGTTGTTCACACCAGTGCTGTTATCTAAAAGCAAAGCATTTTTGAATAAAATTGAAAAGAAAGAGATGATTTGAGGCAAAAATGAAATGTTTTGGTAGTTTTAGTGCATTTGAATGTGAGATTAACTGCTATGCCAAGCTGAAAGTTGGTTAGAACTGTGTGAAGAGTTTTGAAAAAGTGACTTAAAGGTGCAATATGTAATATTTTTGCAGTAAAATATCCAAAAAACACCAGTGTTATATATTTTTTTCACTTGAGTACTTACAATATGTTTGCAACTATTTGTGAATCGTGAGAAAATTGCAATTTTAACCAAGGCTCCGGGACGTGTGAGGAGTCGCCTGTCAATGGCGTCATACCTGCGTTACCCTCGGTTTCCGCTTTATTCTGTAGAAACCATGGAAACACCAAAGACGCTTTAATATTTACATGTTTTAATAGACAAGGGAACAACTGTTTTGACATATTTATAGACAGAAAACTAATTATTTTTATATAGCTCAACACATTTAGTCTTATTGTTTAAATCTTGATTTTTTTTGCGAGTCCATGCTTTACCATGCCTCAGAGAAAAACGCTATTTTGTGAAGTAGCTAACATAGCATAATCAGATGCAGCTTTATTTTTAGTAACAGTAATACAGCATTTTCTCCATCATACAATACGTTTTAAAATTAATTGCATGCCATTTATCAACACAAGCCATCCAGCATTTAATATGATATTGTAAAATCGTCTATCTTACTGCAGTGTGTAACAGTGTCTCACAGCAGCCGCCGAGTGAATGCACAGAGTAACGTTATAACATCATTTTAAATGTATCTAATATGATAAACAGAGCTGTGTTACCTCATACTCATGACCGGAAAAACGGAAGCGGCGCCGGCGACTGTGTCATAATAAAAGTCCCGCTGCTCGTGAGGCGTGTGTTGATCAATCGCTCCAGCTCCTCGTTCAGCTCCACAACACTCGCTCCTGCTCTGCTTCATACTACAGTAACGTTAATAATCGCATCCATGAACATGATTTCTTCCCAACTCCAATCCCTATTCTTTTGCACCGTCCGTTGAGATGAAGACCACATGTCACAAGATTCCACTCTAAAACGTGGTGTCATCAAGCTATGCCTTTGTTTTGAATAGGCTCTAGCGACCTCTAGCGGACAGAATTATTACATATTGTACCTTTAAGTATTAAGAAATGTGTCCAAGAGACAACAACAACAAAAAAAAACTTAAGCGAAAATTAGAAATGTTGCTTTGGCAACTAATTACTAAAATTAATAACCAAAATAAAACTAAAACTGAAATAAAATAAATAGTGCTGTCAAAATTAGCGCCAGATTATTTATACATTTTAATCATGTTAAAACTATTTAACACAATTGACGCAACATCTGTTTTTTCCATCATAATTTGGCCGCCGTTACATTATATGATCACGCTCTTATTCACGCAAATGCTTTTAAACCATTCAAGCACCACATGACAAACGAGAAGGCGCTTTCTGTGAATGTCGCGTCATGTGACGCCTGCCAGTATTGAGTTCTCTTTTGCTCTTAAAGGGGCCCTAGATTAAAAAATTGAATTTATCTTGGCATAGTTAAATAACAAGAGTTCAGTACATGGAAATGACATACATTGATTTTCAAACTCCATTGCTTCCTCCTTCTTATATAAATCTCATTTGTTTAAAAGACTTCCGGAAAACACGCGGATCTCAACATAACACCGACTGTTACGTAACAGTCGGGATCCTTAATATGTATGACCCCAATATTTGCATATGCCAGCCCATGTTCAAGGCATTACACAAGGGCAGCCAGTATTAACGTCTGGATCTGGATCTGAGCTGAATCATCAGACTAGGTAAGCAAGCAAGAACAATAGTGAAAAATGGCAGATGGAGCAATAATAACTGACATGATCCATGATATCATGATATTTTAGTGATATTTGATTATTTTCTTTCTAAATGTTTCGTTAGCATGTTGCAAATACTGTTAAATGTGGTTAAAGTTACCATCGTTTTTCTACTGTATTCACGGAGACAAGAGCCGTCGCTATTTTCATTATTAAACACTTGCAGTCTGTATAATTCATAAACACAACTTCATTCTTTATAAATCTCTCCAACAGTGTAGCATTAGCCGTTAGCCATGGATCACAGCCTCAAACTCATACAGAATCAAACGTAAACATCAAAATAAATACTTTACTCACATAATTCGAAGCATGCATACAGCATGCATGACAAACATCTTGTAAAGATCCATTTGAGGGTTATATTAGCTGTGTGAACTTTGTAAATGCACTGTAATATAGTCGAGAGCTTGTGTGGCAGGGAGTACGCGATTTAAAGGGGCGGCGCGCTGCCAAAATCAGTGTATAGTTAATGATGCCCCAAAATAGGCAGTTAAAAAAATTAATTAAAAATAATCTATTGGGTATTTTGAGCTGAAACTTCACAGACACATTCAGGAGACACCTTAGACTTATATTACATCTTGTGAAAAAGCATTCTTGGGCACCTTAAAACAAACAATAACACACAGAATTATGCCAAAATGCCCGTTTTGTGGAGTATCCTCATAAGAGCAGTCTTGAATTAGTTAAATAATGTCTTAAATGAACTTAAAGAGTTAAAATGAGATGCACGCCAGATCTGCGTCATGTTCGGCAGCGGCAGCCATTAATCAAACATTTAAAATACACTGTCTTTATGTTGTTTCTACATTAATTTGGAGAGTAACTGAAATTATTACAATATAAAAAATATTAAAAACTCCAAAGTTTTTAATCGCGATTAATTACAGGAAAAAAATGTTGATTAGTTGATTAATTGTTTTAATCGATTGACAGCACTAAAAATAAATTAAGACTATTTAGATATATTTAAAAAACTAATACAATTACAAAAGCACAAAAGGATGGATGGATGGATAGATAGATTCTCAGAACACAGGATTGTTTTCTGGTGTAGTTTGTTAAGCTAGGGACTCGTGCACAGGGGAATTTGACAAACAAAAGAATCCCTCCGTACTGCATTTAAATTTAGCAGCTGCAGTTCTGCTGAAGTTCTGGCAAAGGTTTCGACGCACTTCCTGTTCACTCAGAGACACACGCAAACCAGCTGAAAATGACTTCACACACACACACTAAACTATGTGACCAAGGAAACTATTTGAACATAAACAGCTTTGAACATAAACAAATCCAATGATAAAGGAGAAAGAGAACTATGAAAATGTAACAGAAAATGAATCTAAATAACACACTTACAGGAAAATTCCAAAATGGAAAATGATGTCATTCCAAACCCATTTGTTTGAAATGAATGAAGCTGAATGGCATTGGTTTTCACATATCTCATAACCAGCAAAAAATTAGACCTTTTTTGGCTTTTGTTACATGGAAAAGAGCAGCGTGAACTTCTGCTAAATACCTTATTCATGTTTCACAGAAGTAGGGGAAGTCAAATCGCTTTGGAATGACATGAGGTTGAATAAATAATGATAATATTTTCATTTTTTGATGCACATTCTGTAAAAATCTTCCATGCATGTAAACTTATTTTTCAATCTGACAAACATAAAGATGCTCAAACTGCCCTGAAGATCAAAATCATGCATGTAAGAGCAGAACAGAGACATATTGACAACACAGATGCATCCATCTCAGTAGCTTCTACTGACTCTAATCCCAATGGCTGTCGACCCTAATCTTTGCCATGCCAATTAGTTACATGCCAACTGCTCATTACAGCACTGCCACTCACAAATGCTTAAGTATTTTACTATACAAATTGTGACATTGCAAGTCTGATGGAAAACTCTATTTGAAATGCTGTTTGCTCACGTTACTCTCCCACATCTTGATCTTGTATTCTGCGAGTGTGTTTATATGAGTTTCACGTTTCTCTAGAGCCGCCTGCCTGTGGGTACCAACAATATTATGTCTGAAAGCGAGATCTGAATTGCAAAGGGCTGTTATGATGGGAAAGGATCTTTCTCGCATCACGGTTACTCGTGAAAGCCTTCTGATGGATGTTTAAAAATAATTCAACCACCAAACCTCCAGCTGCTCATGTATTCTGACACTGTTTGGTGAACTTTGATGTGGGAAGAGAGGAATAAAGGAAAACAATGTGTTCCCAAAGATCATGTTGCACATTAGAAATATCAAGACATGATTGTTTCAGATGGTAACAGCATGGTATTTTATATAAGGTGAATTCAGGGTGATTTGGACACTTTTTGCCATTGAAATGACTGGGAAAAGGTGTCCCAATCAACCTTAATTCACACTATACCATGGTGCTTAATGAATTACCATGGTGCCAAACACTAACAATATAACATTCAAAAACATGGTAAAATCACCATGGGACATTGATAATACACCATGACAACTGTATATACCACGGTATTCATTTAAAACTCACATGTCCAATAAAACATAATATCATGGTAACTTTTGGTACTTTTTTGTTAGTGTCTCGATTTATTACATGATATTAGATGAATGATTAACATGTATAATGAAAAAAAAGGATTTGAAATTGCTAGTTTTGCTGAATTAATCGTGATATTTTGAAGTAGAAAGACTGAAATAGTTTTTTCTTTATGCACTGTTGTTTTCATGCACTGCTTATGTATATCAAGAAACACCATGGTATTTTGCCTTACCTGTCCTCACGGCGCAGCGGGTAACAAGTGGATTCAGTGTCCATTTTGTGTGTTTTTGAGTTGTTCTCCACCCTTATCATCCCTGCGAACATCATGGTGGTTTAAAACCGGTAAATCCAGGGCACTAGTTGCGGAAAGTTAAACTCCAAACGCCGCGCATGTCATCCTCCGATGGGCGGCGCGTGCGCTATTGCGCGTGAACCCGACGCCGTTCACTTTCCTGGAGAAATACGAAATATTACTTTACACTTTCCACATAATAGTCCGCAGATGGAGTGGTTGTCAAATATGTAATCTCAATCGATGCTTGAGGAAAAACAGATCCACGAAAAAAAAACAATCGCAATTTAAATGGCGAGTTTCCTGCGAGAGGAAAAGGCTGTCGGGAAACCTGAAGAAAGTTCGCCTTTGTGCCTCTCTGTTTAATGCATATCAAACACCGCAAGGTTCTTTATTTTATTTCCCTTTTCCGTGTGAAAAACGAAGCCACGGTACATGGTTGTCAAAAAGCAGACGAGAGCCGGATAACAGCCGCACTTTGTCCCGTTATGTGGCGCGTTGTGAACGAGCTTCTGTGACGTCTGCTGGAATTTGACTCCTCTGATTCACACCGAAGCAAAACTCCCATTAGATACATGTACTGGACGGGCTTCACATTTGGACACGGTTAAGGTGTCTGAATGTCATTACAAAACATCAAACCGGCATTTATTGCAAAGAAATACGCAGTAGATAAATCATAAGTGTGAATATGCAATAAATAGCCTTGAAAATTATATCTGAAATGCACCTGACACGTGTGAACTTGACGTCATCCACTAAAAAACACCAGCTGATTCAAAAACATGATGAAGAAAAATGAAGTTATTGAGGAGAAAAGATTCTTGATTTGTTACAGTTCTGAGAATATATTTTTAACATCCCAAGTATTTATATTCTGTTTCTTTTTGAATAAAATAAAACTTTATGCAAGGCATCAGGTGTTTCCATCGCTAAAAGCCTGCGATAAATAACTCAACCTCTGGGTTGTTACATCTGACCCAGGGGGTTGTTAACCCAGGAGCTCTACCCAACACTGGGTTGTTACGTCTGACCAGGAGCTGGGTAAAAAAACTACCCAAACACTGGGGTAACACAAAAACTACCCAAACACTGGGTTGTTACTGACCCAGGATCTGGGTAACACAAAAACTACCCAAACACTGGGTTGTTACGTCTGACCCAGGAGCTGGGTAACACAAAAACTACCCAACACTGGGTTACGTCTGACTGGGTAACACAAAACTACCCAAACACTGGTTGTTGACTAACACAAAAACTACCCAACACTGGTTGTTACGTCTGACCCAGGCTGGGTAACACAAAAACTACCCAAACACTGGGTTGTTACGTCGACCCAAGGTTGTTACGTCTGACCCGGGAGCTGGGTACACAAAAAAACTACCCAAACACTGGGTTGTTACGTCTGACCCGGGAGCTGGGTAACACAAAAACTACCCAAACACTGGTTGTTACGTCTGACCCGGATCTGGGTAACACAAAAACTACCAAACACTGGGTTGTTACGTCTGACCCAGCTGGGTAACACAAAACTACCCAAACCTGGGTTGTTACGTCTGACCCAGGAAACACAAAAATACCCAACACTGGGTTGTTAACCCAGGAGCTGGGTAACACAAAAACTACCCAAACACTGGGTTGTTACGTCTGACCCAGGAGCTGGTATACCCAAACACTGGGTTACGTCTGACAACCAAAAAACTACCAACACTGGTTGTTACGTCTGACTTGGGTAACACAAAAACTACCAAACTGGGTTGTTACGTCTGACCCAGGAGCTGGGTAACACAAAAACTACCCAAACACTGGTTGTTACGTCTGGGTATGGAAGAACACAAAAACTGGTTGTTAGCTGGGTAACACAAAACCGGGTTGTTACGTCTGACCCGGGAGCTGGGTAACACAAAAAACTACCCAAACACTGGGTTGTTACGTCTGACCCGGGATCTGAGTAACACAAAAACTACCCAAACACTGGGTCGTTACGTCTGACCCGGGATCTGAGTAACACAAAAACTACCCAAACACTGGGTTGACCCAGGACCTGGGTTGAACCTGTTCTGTAACCAGTTGATTTTTCCCTATATAAGTACTCTTAATAAATGTACTTATGTATATATATTTTACATAGTTTAACTCAGAGATTTTCATTGTTATCATGAAGTACAAACTGGAATAATAAGCAGTCTGGAATAATAAGACATCTGATCCGCTTCCCAGGCATAATGCGGACACACAGAGTGCTCCTGTTGTGTGTCTTTCTCTCTTTCAGCTGAACTGGGCTCTGTTAACCTCGGTCAGATGAACAGTGCCGCTCTTTGTGTTGTGCTGTATAGACAGTGGAAAGTCTCATTTGAGGCCTGTGCTTGTCTCATAATGGTTTAATTGAGCTAAACCGATCAGAGTGTCAGAATCAAAGTCTCTTAGTAAGCAGCTAAATCAAATTAACATCTGATCTTGTGACTTTGAGTCCCAATGTGAACCACTGAACCAGCAAACGATGATTCTTCTGATATCAAGGGGAATATCTGACATACAATAAACACAGTTAGAATAAGATTTTGAGGTGTAAGATAAAGGATGTTCACGACTTTCACATGACTTTTGCTGACACATGAAAGTCAAAGTACACTATCAGTAAAAAGATAGTTTTTTTGCATGTTTTATAAAGAAACATATGACTTTGATATAGACCTACCATATGGTGTGATATGAACTACCCAACTAACAGAACAAAATGTTCTTTATACATCATTCACTGAACTTTTTTTCTGAAATGTTTTAGTTTAATTTTTTAAATGCTAGCCTACTACTTGTTTCAGAACGTTCAGAGAACATTCAAAAGTAACAACTGTTTGCAAAATTCTAAAATGGAATTTTTGCATAACCAAGAAAATAACTTTTTGAAACATATGCACGTTTTGAATGTTCAGAGAACGTCCAGAAATAACGTTTTCATAACTTAATACGAAAGTTAGCAAAACATGTTTTAAGATGATGTTTTTGTTAGTTTGGTAGGCCTATATACTGACCAAAAATGTAAAACTATTTTATATTTACATTGTCTGTATTCCAGCTCCAGGACTATTTACTTCAAAACATCATCCTGGCTTGAGATCTAAATATATTTGTTATATTTACCCGTCATACTGCATCTCTCCTTAACAAGTAAATGCTAGTAGCTGTTACCTGCAATTACTGGAGACAGCCACCATGTGTCAGTATTGTACAACTTCATAAATCTCGAGCTTTCAGAGGGGAGCTGTGTCGAAACGATGAAAACATTAAAGCCTGAGAACAGTATAGTGATCAACAACTGAATGTATTTTTAAAATGGTTTTCTTTTACATTCATTCATGCCCATTCATCTCAGGGGCATTTATATCCTTCAAAAGTATTTAAAGGCTGCTAACGGAAAGAGAAAAGCTTGATCTGGCTGTTTGTCAACAAAGCTTGCAAATACATTTTTGGAGACCTGTAATTGCGGTTTTTTTTTTTTTTTTTTTTTTTTTTTTTTGTATATGTTATTATATATAAGAAATATTCCATGTGTTTTTTTCCCCATTTTTTCTAATTTAAAGCTGCTGACCATAACCTTTTTTTTTTTTTTTTTTTTTTTTTTTTTTTTTTGGCTGTTGTTGTTAAAAATTATGCAAAATCAATTTTGTTCACAATGGTAAGCTTGTAATAATGTTTTCTAATTTGCGTGGTTCGGGTCGGTTTCCCTGGGAATTACGTCACGTCTGTATACATAAAGAAGGCGTCCCGGCTAGAATCGCGCGGATGTGGATGCTGCAGGTGACGGATGGTTTGAAGCCTCTTCTTGTAGCAGCTGGAATAATTAAATGTGTCATTTTGATGGCGGCTTGTAATCAAGAAAGTTCAAAACTACAATCATCATTGACAACTGGTGACTAAAATTAGAATATATTCCAGTTTACATTACACTTTGTATTTCAAAGAGAACGAGTTCTAAGGAACATTAAATTGCTTTTGAGGTTAAAAGAATAATTTCTTTAGATGAAGGTTACAGAAATTAAAATCTACAGATAATGCTAATACACTAAATACACAGTCACACAATGTTGATGTTGTTACCAAGGTATAACAAAAATAATAATTTGCACTGCTTGATGTGATCTGAGCTAACTTTGCGATCATTAGATTTAATCACCATTGGTAGCGCGATTTAATAAACTTACTTGCTTGTTCAGGTGACATTTTCCGGTGAAACTTATTATTTTAGACATATTTCCAAGACGTAGTATTTGTAATTCCGAAGTACAGTTAATATATTCACACTGATGCTTTGACTGACATACACCTCAAAACATTAGATTCATCCGCGCTGAGGAGCCGTGCTGATGCACAACCCACATAAAGAAAATAATTCTGAAAATCACTGCAATTGCAGGTTTCAAACAGAGATGGCGACAAAGAGGCAAAACTTACAGACTGCAGCTTTAAATGTAATCAGAAATTTAATCAATTTCTGGGTCTTCAATATCAAACTAATATTTTTAGTAGGAAAAAGTTTGTTTCTTGAGTAAAAAATCAATTAATACATTGTGTTTTTGAGATAAATAATTAACCCCTTATAAAATGGTGACCCTGGTGTGATCTGTTGAGACGTAACCAAAGATAAATGAAGAGGGCTAAGTTTGTACCAAAAACAAGTTTTATTGACATTTCTGAGGCCATTTGACTTCAAAACCGTGGTAAACATGTTTATAACTTTTAGGTAGAATAGAAGGAGCAAGATCAGTTAAATATCTTGCTCAAAATTGAAGAACAAGGCATGATAACAACATGCAACCATTGAAACAAATACAGATTGTTGATAGAGAGAGAGATAAGTCCGTAAACTAAAAATACTCTCACAATATGCCCAGTCTATTTGCCAAGTCCAACATGCACATGAAAAGACGCGCATCGCATCACGCCATTGCGTCATCCGGGTCCAAGTGCGCCGCCCTGCTGGAGAACACGTCGGCCAGCATGTGTTTGGGAATCTCAGAGCCGCGCACGCGCAGGGTGTAGCACGCGTCCTCCACCTTTCCCAGGCTCTGCCGCAGTGTGTGCAGTTTCTTGGAGACTTCGTAGGGTCCCGTGTTGCCGATGTAGGAGAAGCCGTCGTGGATTTCCCGCAGGAAGCCGCCGAGCTGGAAGGGCGTGTCCATGTCGCCGTTGCCCACACTGCTTATGCACATGCGCATCAGCTCGCCCGTCAGGTCAGCTACGCCCAGCAGGTAGTCGGTCGGCGTTATCTGGAAGGTCAGAACGCATGGACCGGGGCACGTGACCTCACCTACACCCTTCAGCAAAGAGATACAAATTGTTATAATAAATTTTTCTAGTGCAGAAATCTGACCCGTTTCATTTAGGAATGACTGACAAATATGCATCTCATGTTGTTTATTAGTTATTGTTAAAAATGTGTAATGCAAAAGGATCAAAATTTTATATGCAAATACATCAAATATATAAATCTTAAATTTAGGCCTAAATATTTTTTGAGTGTAGTGATGCTTGCCTTAGCAAACACCACTATATAAAAGTTTATTCACAAACAAAATTCCTTAAAAAAAACTATAAAACCACACAGAAACCAATAGCCACATGTTTACCCTCAAACTAGACCAATGCATCTAAAAATATCCTTGACAAGAGAGACGTGCAAAGCAGGCAGTCTTCACAGCTTTCTAAAAATAATTGCAAACGATGGAGTGATTGTCAATGATCTGATAAACCTGGTGAATGCGCTCTTGAGAACGTAGCCAGTCTATTTTGGCAAGACAACATTAAAGATATCATGTTTATATTAGGACAGATACAGACATGTGGTTCAGGTTGACTTTAGGATACGATATCATACCTTATTTTCTCTCATGAAGACCAGCCGAGCGTTGATTTCCTCCAGGCTGACCAGTGTGCGATGTCTGATGAAGTGATGGAAGGAAACGGCCTCCACATACTCCTGAATCCCTGAAAAGAAAACAAGGACACTCTCTCCATTACTACAGTTCTTCAACTCAAAGCTTTCATTTGATCATTTCACAACACACGTTTGAGCTTCAGCAAGAACCAACGAGGTTCATTCTCATGTTACGCATTTGAGTTCTGCAAGACCAACGAGGTTCAGTGTTACGTTTTCAGCAAGAACCAACGAGTTCATTCTCGTGTGTACGCAGTTTTCAGCAGAACCAACGAGGTTCATTCTCGTGTGTTACGCAGCACGTTTGAGCTTCCTCAAGAACCAATGAGGTTCGTTCGTGTTACGCAGCAGTTTGAGCTTCTGCAAGAACCAACGAGGTTCATTCTCGTGTTACGCAGCGCGTTTGAGCTTCAGCAAGAACCAACGAGGTTCATTCTCGTGTTACGCAGCACGTTTGAGCTTCTGCAGAACAATGAACGCATTTAGGTTCATTCTCGTGTTACGCAGCACGTTTGAGCTTCAAGAACCAATGTTCTTCTCACGTTACGCAGCACCCGCAAGAACCAATGAGGTTTCTGTGTTACGCATCATTTGAGCTTCAGCAAGACCAATAAGGTTCATTCTCGTGTTACGCAGCACGTTTGAGCTTCCGGAACCAATGAGGTTCATTCTCGTGTGTTACGCAGCACGTTTGAGCTTCTGCAGGAACAATGAGGTTTCTCGTGTACGCAGCGTTTGAGGCAAGAACCAATTCTTCTCGTTACGGTTGAGCTTTGTTTACGTTATGTGTGTGTTACGCAGCAGTTCAAGAACCATTTGTGTTTTGCACCAAGAACCAAGGTTCCGCAGCACGTTTGAGCTTCTGCAAGAACCAACGTTTGAGCTTCAGTGAGGTTCATCGTGTTACGCAGCACGTTTGAGCTTCTGCAAGAACCAATGAGGTTCATTCGTGTTACGCAGCACGTTTGAGGTTCATTCTCGTGTTACGCAGCATGTTTGAGCTTTGGCAAGAACCAGTGAGGTTCGTTCTCGCTTACGCAGACATTTGAGCTTCCGAAAGAACCAATGAGGTTCGTTCTCGTGTTACGCATCACGTTTGAGCTTCCGGAACCAATGAGGTTCTCGTGTTACGCAGTTTGAGCTTTGCAAGAACCAACGAGGTTCATTCTGTTACGCAGCACTTTGAGCTTCAGCAAGAACCAATGAGGTTCGTTTTGTGTTACGCAGCAGTTTGAGCTTCGCAAGAACCAATGAGGTTCATTCTGTGTACGCAGCGCTTTTGAGCTTCTGCAAGAACAACGAGGTTCATTCTGTGTTACGCAGCACGTTTGAGCTTCTGCAAGAACAATGAGGTTCTTTGTGTTACGCAGCACGTTTGAGGTTTGTTCTCGTGTTACGCAGCACGTTTGAGCTTCTGCAAGAACCGCAGAACGTTTGAGGTTTGTTCTCGTGTTACACAGCACATTTGAGCTTCTGCAAGAACCAATGAGGTTCATTCGTGTACGCAGCACGTTTGAGGTTCATTCGCAGTTGAGCTTTGGCAAGAACCAATGAGGTTCTCGTGTTACACAGGCGCAAGTTCATTCGGTTACGCAGCACGTTTGAGCGCAAAGCCAATGAGGTTCGTTGTTACGCAGCACGTTGAGCTTCCGCAAGAACCAATAAGGTACGTTTGAGCTTAGAACCATCAACGTTTGAGCTGCAAGAACCACCGTTCTCGTGTACGCAGCACGTTTGAGCTGCAAGAACCAATGAGGTTCGTTCTCGTGTTACGCAGCACGTTTGAGCTTCGCAAGAACCAACGAGGTTCGTTCTCGTGTTACGCAGCACTTTTGAGCTTCAGCAAGAACCAATGAGGTTCATTCTCGTGTTACGCAGCACGGTTAAGCTTCTGCAAGAACCAATGAGGTACGTTCTTGTTACGCAGCACATTTGAGCTTCCGCAAGAACCAATGAGGTTCGTTCTCGTGTTACGCAGCACGGTTGAGCTTCCTTTTCATTTTTGGGTGAACTAACCTTTTAAGACTGTTAGTTTGTACTGCTTTGTAAACTAAGGGGCTGTTCATATAGAACTGTGCTACTTTTCTTTATGTAAACATGCACTAGGCATAGAACGTTGCGCTTGCATATCGCATTATAAAAATGCAGCGCTCGACGCATCTCTACACCTTGTGCTTTTATTTCGTTCCACTGACCTGCATCTCACATTTTTAACAGCAAAACGTGTTCTGTGTGAGATGTCCTAATGTGAAGTTTTTCTGGCATTCAAACAGTCTCAGTCAGTAGATGATGTTTAACTGAGCTGTGTGACTGACCGCTGTATTTGTGTCCAGCTCTTGTATAAACATCAGGCCAATAATGACAGGACGGAAGACTTTGTGATTAAGCTTTACTTTTGGAGTGGCAATTAACATCAAAGACGTTCTTATCTGTCGCTCTCCGGGCACAGATTTACATGCAGTGTGACAATGTTCAACATAAAAATGAAAACAAAAACCCAGTTGGTCCAAAACGCAGCAGCTCTTAATGAAGCTGTGCTTGTGAAAGAGAGCAGCGCGTCGCGGTTCCCACAAAAGCTGAACGTACTGAAGAGTTTGTTGTCTTCTCTCAGGCTCAGCAGGAAGTGAGATAACATTATCAGGCATGAGATTGGAGACTCCCTCTCAAGACATTTCTTTGGAGGTTAATTTGACAGAACAGTCACCTTACTGGATGTAAACACACTGAGGCTACTAGTCAAAAATCACTAACTACAGCAAAACTTAAAATTGCAACACCTGACCATTTGTTAGAATCTGAAACACAGGGGTTTTCTGACTCTTTTTCTTTGATTTTAATTATTCTGACTCCTGAGTATTATTAGGTCCCAAACACCAAAGTTGCTATGGCACCTATTGTATCCGTTAGTTTTCTTATTTTTATTCTTCTTCTGCTCTGGAATTCTATAGCAGCCCACAGAACCGTAATGGTAAAAAGTTGTGAAATTTGGCAAACAGACAGAGAACAGTCCCAACATTAACCACAGCAAATTAGAACAGAATCCCTATTTTAACGAAGAACTCTATCTCAAGATCGAGACGAAGATCATGACCATGGGCAAATAGTTATCAAAATTTTTGAAAAACAAACGTTCTTCAATAATACATAAACGAATTTGACGAAGAACGCGCCAAATTAGAAGGGAGGCCATATCTCTGCATTTAGCATTCAGACCAAACTTGGTACATGTCCCTTCTCCATCACAAGCATGACAAGAGGCTACATGCAGCATTTCAGCACAGCGCCACCTTCTGGTCAGGAAATATGAAAAATGGCTATTTTTGCTTATAACTTCTGAATGAATTATACCATATTGGGTTGAACTTGTGTGCCATTTTGAATTTTTTTTTTTTTAAAAAAATACTTTTTCTAACTCCTCCGAGACCGTTGGTCCAATTTTCACTAAAATTGGCTCAGATCATCTTCAGACAAAATGTTATCAAAAGCTTTCCAATAGACCAAACCGTTCTTGAATTACACATCAACTAATTTGTTGGCATGATGCTAAACTGATTCTGAGGATGTAACTCTGCAACACTTCGGTATATTGACACCAAACTTTTTTAGATTTCATTGTTACCTCACACTGACCACACCATAATAATATGATAACAGTGCCACCTATTGGTCAAAAGTGACAAGCAAGTTAATCATATTACAGTGATTGTATTTGCAAGCAATTCACATATACTACCGTTAAAAAAAAGATATATATAGGAGAAGCCTTAAGTATATAGTGTATATATAATTACATTTAAAAACAAATAAAACGAACATACACAAACAAATGAAGAAAAATGTGAATAGCTTCATAAGATCCTTCTATTCAAAGTCTTGTTTAATATTTGCAAATATTGTATTATGACAAAGAGATGGACTCAGGGCTCAATATTGGGTGCAGGAGGATGTGACTAACAGATGGAGACAGACAAAACCACTACAGCATCAAACAAGATCACAAACACCAATCACAAACCATCTCTGGCCGACTACACATGAGTCCAGGCCAATCTGCAGTTTGTAACCCACTGACCTCTTCATCTCTGATGGTCAAAAATGAAACGCTCAATGCATTTTGGAACAATAATAGAGCCACTTATATATCGCCCATCTCTGTACCCAGATCAGACGCTGATGAATTGTGCCAGTGTGACTTGTGTACCCTTCACCAATCCTTCTGAGCCAAAAGGAAACAGATAATTGGGCTTTCAGTGAGCCAAACGCTGAAAACATAAGAGTGTGTTTGTGTGTGTCAGTGAATAGAGATGATGGTCTAAATGCTGTGCTATGCAGGAGTTTGATGCCAGGCATGAAAGAAAAGCGCAGTTTTTAATACGGGCAAAGGATTATCTTCATTTCTATCAGGTACAGTGTGTGACAATCGAAATCCAACAGAAAAGATACGGTTCAGGTGGTAAATAAAATGTGTGTCTGTCTGAGAAAAGCCAGGAATTTTTCATGCAAACATGCTGTCATAAATACTGAAGAAGAAAAAATTGCTGCTTAAATACAGACAGTATCAAGACTAGTGGTGAAAAAATGTTTTCTATTTAAAAGAAGGGAATGATTTAATGGTGCCTCCCTTTGATGCTGATGATTTAGTCCAACTTACAAGCTCTAAAGTCATAATTATGAACTATAATTATATGAAGCACATTTATTTTAGCACATTTTAAGCTCAAGTATTTTGGTATAGTAGTAGATATATGTCAGCAACTGAGTCTATTTTCTTGGCAAGTTACAAGTTATACAAGAGTTGCATCAATACAATAAGAATAAAAACCAAACAAAAAGATAGAAAAATAGAGCTGTTTACAATTGCACAAGATGCTTTACATTTACATACAATAAAAATTCTAAAACATTATCTAGTAAAATCTTACTTAAGTCCTTAAGTGATCTTACTAAATAAAAATATTGTCTACTTGCATTAACCCTTGTGCGTCAATTATAAAAAGTCACACATTGGTCCACAGAGGACAAAAATGTCTGTGTCAAAAAACTGTCATAATTTGAAGCTTGGGAACAAGAGTTAAGTTTGGTATCATTTTAAAGAAGCTTGGCAGATTATTGTTGAAGTAAAAGAAAAAAAGTATATAAGTTTAAGTTTGTGAAAATGATTTATGAACATTATTTTATATAAAATATACAAACCCGATTCCAAAAAAGTTGGGACACTGTACAAATTGTTAATAAAAAAGGAATGCAATAATTTACAAATCTCATAAACTTATATTTTATTCACAATAGAATATAGATAACATATCAAATGTTGAAAGTGAGACATTTTGAAATGTCATGCCAAATATTGGCTCATTTTGGATTTCATGAGAGCTACACATTCCAAAAAAGTTGGGACAGGTAGCAATAAGAGGCCGGAAAAGTTAAATGTACATATAAGGAACAGCTGGAGGACCAATTTGCAACTTATTAGGTCAATTGGCAACATGATTGGGTATAAAAAAGCCTCTCAGAGTGGCAGTGTCTCTCAGAAGTCAAGATGGGCAGAGGATCACCAATTCCCCCAATGCTGCGGCAAAAATAGTGGAGCAATATCAGAAAGGAGTTTCTCAGAGAAAAATTGCAAAGAGTTTGAAGTTATCATCATCTACAGTGCATAATATCATCCAAAGATTCAGAGAATCTGGAACAATCTCTGTGCGTAAGGGTCAAGGCCGGAAAACCATACTGGATGCCCGTGATCTTCGGGCCCTTAGACGGCACTGCATCACATACAGGAATGCTACTGTAATGGAAATCACAACATGGGCTCAGGAATACTTCCAGAAAACACTGTCGGTGAACACAATCCACCGTGCCATTCGCCGTTGCCGGCTAAAACTCTATAGGTCAAAAAAGAAGCCATATCTAAACATGATCCAGAAGCGCAGGTGTTTTCTCTGGGCCAAGGCTCATTTAAAATGGACTGTGGCAAAGTGGAAAACTGTTCTGTGGTCAGACGAATCAAACTTTGAAGTTCTTTTTGGAAAACTGGGACGTCATGTCATCCGGACTAAAGAGGACAAGGACAACCTAAGTTGTTATCAGCGCTCAGTTCAGAAGCCTGCATCTCTGATGGTATTGGGGTTGCATGAGTGCGTGTGGCATGGGCAGCTTACACATCTGGAAAGGCACCATCAATGCTGAAAGGTATATCCAAGTTCTAGAACTGAAATGGCCAGCCTGCAGTCCAGATCTTTCACCCATAGAAAACATTTGGCGCATCATAAAGAGGAAGATGTGACAAAGAAGACCTAAGACAGTTGAGCAACTAGAAGCCTGTATTAGACAAGAATGGGACAACATTCCTATTCCTAAACTTGAGCAATTTGTCTCCTCAGTCCCCAGACATTTGCAGACTGTTATAAAAAGAAGAGGGGATGCCACACAGTGGTAAACATGGCCTTGTCCCAACTTTTTGGAGATGTGTTGATGCCATGAAATTTAAAATCAACTTATTTTTCCCTTAAAATGATACATTTTCTCAGTTTAAACATTTGATATGTCATCTATGTTGTATTCTGAATAAAATATTGAAATTTGAAACTTCCACATCATTGCATTCTGTTGTTATTCACAATTTGTACAGTGTCCCAAGTTTTTTGGAATCGGGTTTGTATATTTTATGACACATGTTGAACTCTAAAACTGCTAGAAAATCAAAGCCATAAATCTAAACAAGTTGTGTTCCAAATTTGAGGTTGATATCTAAAAAATTAGCTTTTAGTAAGATTTTGTTAGGGGCGAAGTACCAAATTTTCCCTATTAGATGTGGTTGGATTTGTGATTTGCAGTAGTTTTTCTCTCTCAAATATTACAACCAACACACAATTATAGCTGCATAATTTATCTAATTGGCTCTATAATATGCAGAAGCAGAAAACAGGAATAAAGCGAATATTTGCTTTATAGGCCAAACCTGAGAAAATGGCACCATCTGGTAAAAAAAAAATAATAATAATAATTTTGAAGCCTTGCCAACAGAATGAAAGCCTATTAACAAGATTGCATCATTTTATAGTTAAATGGCCCTGGGGTTAAAAATTGCAGTTTTAATGGGTTTCAATTCTGTCCTTAAGGTCCTGAGAGGAACTATTTTGTGTTACTAGTGCAAAATAGGTGTATTAAAGGAAATGGGGGTGAAATAGTAAAATTCCAATAAAAATACACACCTGTGCCAAAATTTATGCAACTGGCATTAACACACAGGCAAAATGATCAAAACAACAAAACAGAAAAAGACAAAAATGTCCATAAGGTCACACAAGGGTTAAAAGTATGACAGTCCAAATAAAATATGTTTAATAGAAAGGAGGATCTTGCAGAAAATGCATGAAATTGGATCTTTGCCTTTCAACAGAAATGCATGCGTCAGTCTTAAATGTGTATTTTGGATGTAATAAAACTTAAATTTAATAATTCTTTCCATTTTCACTGAAAAGAAAATGGATTTACGTTGAAACAATTTTCACTCAGAAACTGCTAGTAAATTTCACAATGAATTACAAAGAAAAAGCCAGTAACACATTGAATTGAAACTGAACATTAAATTTTGAAGAAGAAACCCTGAAATAATTATTTTCTTGTAAACAATTGTTTTCTTTGCTATTAATTTTGAAAAATAATTCTTCACAGTGTAAATCCTAACAAAAATACTACGTTGTTTAGTGCTACTACAACAAAAAGAAATAGCAAATGTGCATTAGTTGCATGCTTTATCTATGAAAAATTATGAATTATAGTTCTCACCAACATGAACACAAATGCAAACCAGCATTCACAATTAAAAATTATCAGTTTATTTCCACTATTATTCCTAAATCAACACACCCACAACACATGAAATCTGTGCTTGAAGTAAATGCTTATTAGAATATTTATAGTGGCATTTGAGTGCACTCATCTTATAAATATGATTGTGATGTGACTTTGAAGCAGCTTATCTAACAATTAAGCAACTACAGAAGGTCACCTGTTCATGCACCTATGCCAGTTGTGTTAAAAGCTTTTGCAGCGTGAATTTACTTAATGCAATTAGTGTCAAATTTAGCCGCAAGTACCTTTAATGGCTTTTGTGCGAAAACAAGCCCATTAAACACGAGCAGAGACGTTCTCAATGATTGGGCCCACGGGTGAGAGTCTGCTTGCCCCTCACAACCCAATAAAGCTCTTCAAACAAAAAGAAAAATAGAAACCTAATTGACAGGATCTGACCTCGGTCACGTCTCAAGAAAGACCCCAATGATTTCTCTACGACCATAATCTAAAAATGACTTCCCCTTACCGCTAGATAACCACAGAATTTGGTAGGTCCCCTCCCTCCCTTATCCAAGTTTTCCTCAGAAGTTTGCAGACATTGTGTCTGCCCTCTCTCCTCTTATGAAAGACAAAAATAATAATGGCTGGAAAAGCATGGTGACCGCTCTTGGAAACATTAAGCAAGATGAGATATTATGTAGTGGCGTAAAGTGCAGACCAACAACACAGCGTTCCAAAAGTCTTAAAATACAACATTAACGCTTAGGTTTCATTTAAACTGAACATCCGTAACACATGAAAGTATCATTAGAACCAGATATCAGACTAAATGTTGTCATTTTATCATCATTATCATCAGTTCTTATAAGACTGGCACAGAATTACAAAACAAACCCCAGTGAAACATTTACAGGAACACATCGTCAGAACTACTTAATCTAGTAGCTGGAAAAATAAGATATTATATAATAGAAAGCATGACCATTAAATTACATAATAATAATAATAATAATAAATAATTTGTTTGATATTTATATATACAAATCTGGGTACTCGAAGTGCTTTACAATCATATCAGGGGGTCTAATAATATAATAAATAATATAATGTATAATATAATATAATAATAGTGTTCATAACTACTGTGCACTTGCATCAAAAAAATAATTGTGAGGTACAAGGGTTATTATTGTTACCTAAAACTATTAAAACATTTATGTTATTTGAAATAAAGCTGAAATAAAATAAAATATAATTATTAGTTTAAAAAAAAAAAAAAAAAAATTAGAAATGTTGCCTTAGGAATAAACTGAAATAAGTTGGAAACTGAAAATAAATAAAAAAAAATAAATAAATAAAATAAAAATAAATTAAACCTAAATAGCAATATTTAATAAATAAATAAATAAAATAAACATGAAAACTAAAAATATAAAAACAAAAGACAATAAAACTATAATAAAAACATAATAACACTCTACTTATTGTGTTCATGATGTACTGCAAAGCATTGCTGCTACAGAGGTGGGTGAGGTTAGAGACACTTTAATTTACAGTGTCATTGTTACATATGTTACATGTAGTTACTGTAGTAATAATGCATAATTACATGCAACTAATCCTAAACCAAACCCAACCCTAATCCTAACCTTATATGCAGTTATTTAATATTACTCAGTATGTAAATATTACTCAGTATGTAAATGTATAATTACAGTGTTACAGTGTAACACCTTAAATGTATAATTACAGTGTAACACCTTAAAATAAATTGTAACCCAGGTTTTTTTTTGGGTAGGTTTAAGCAGATGCAGGTATAAATGTGAAAACATGCATGTACACAATAAGTGCACTGTATCACATGACAGTACACAGCAGTTGTGGGACTATATATAAATAACAATGTAAAAATAGGATATATAATATTATCTACTCATGCATCTAAACTGCAAATGTATTGCACTGTAATGCAAATGTTCTTGAGTCACATGACACATCAGCTGTTTGCTGTGGCCGTACCTGGAGTAAACGCTCGGTGGAACTGGTGTAAATCTTCTCCTCTCAGTTCTTCCGCTATCTGTCCGATCTTCTGCCTCACACTGTCCAGCTTCACATCTGCCTCGTTCAGGATCTCCTCAACATCTGGAACACTTACGCAGTCCGAAGAAAATACACTAATGATTATTTACAGTTAAAGGTACAATATGTAATAATTCTGTCCTCTAGAGGTCGCTAGAAGCCTATTCAAAACAAAGGCGTAGCTTGATGACACAAAGTTTGAGCACGGAATCTTCGGACATTTGGTCTTCACCTCAACGGACGTGCAAAAGACTAGGGACTGGAGTCTGGAAGAAATCATGTTCATGGATGCGATTATTAACGTTACTGTAGTATGAAGCAGAGCAGGAGCGAGTGTTGTGGAGCTGAACGAGGAGCTGAAGCGATTGATCAACACACGCCTCACGAACAGCGGGACTTTTATTATGCCACAGTCGCCGGCGCCGCTTCCGTTTTTCCGTCATGAGTATGAGGTAACACAGCTCTGTTTATCATATTAGATACATTTAAAATGACGTTATAATGTTACTCTGTGCGTTCACTCGGCGGCTGCTGTGAGACACTGTTACACACTGCAGTAAGATAGATCGATTTTACAATATCATATTAAATGCTGAATGGCTTGTTGATAAAAAAATAAATAAATAAAAAAAAAAAATCAAGAAAATTAGATTTAAACAATAAGACTAAACGTGTTGAGCTATATAACCATAATTAGTTTTCTGTCTATAAAATATATCAAAACAGTTCCCTTGTCTATTAAAACATGTAAATATTAAAGTGTCTTTGGTGTTTCCATGGTTTCTACAAAATAAAAGCGGAAACCGAGGGTAACGCGGGTATGACACAATTGACAGGCGACTCCTCAAACGTCCCGGAGCCTTGGGTAAAATTGCCATTTTCTCACGATTTACAAATAGTTGCAAACATTTGGGATATTGTAAGTACTCAAGTGAACAAAATATATAACACTGGCCTAGTGGTTTTTGGATATTTTACTGCAAAAATGTTACATATTGCACCTTTAAGGCACTGAGCAGATGCTCCTATACGTGTAAAACTCATCATACAGTATTAATAACATACAAAATCTAAAGTTACATTGTACTGATATGAGGTTATCCTATCTATCCATCTATCTATCTATCTATCTATCTGTCTGTCCATCTGTCAATCATTCTATCTGTCCATCAGCCTGCTAGATATCTATCTATCGTCATCATCCATCCATCCATCCATCCATCCATCCATCTATCCATCTATCATCCATCCAGCCATCTTTCTGTCTATCTATTTTATCTATCTATCTGTCTGTCTATCATTCTATCTGTCCATCTGTCCAGCAATCTATCCATCCATCCATCCGTCATCCATCATCCATTCCTCCATCCGTCTCCATCCGTCATCCATCTATCATCCATCTCCATCTATCTATCTATCTATCTATCTATATCTATCTATCTATCTATTATCTATCATCCATCTTTCTATCTATCTATCTATCTATCTATCTATCGTCCTCTCTCATTCTATCTGTCCATCTGTCCATCAGCCAATCTATCTATCTATCCATCTATCCATCTTTCTGTCTATCTATTTTATCTATCTATCTATCTATCTATCTGTCCGTCTATCATTCTATCTGTCCATCTGTCCATCAGCCAATCTATCCATCCATCAGTCCGTTCCGTCGTCGTCTATCTATCTATGATCTATCTCATCTCCATCTATCTATATCTATCTATCTATCCATCTTCTATCTATCTCTATCTCTATCGTATCTATTTTATCTATCTACCTATCGTCCGCCAGTCCATCTATCTTTCTGTCTATCTATTTTATCTATCTATCTATCTATCTATCTCTACTAACTGTAAAGTATTTCTGCACACCTATTCACTTTACTATTTTCTCAAAATATATATATATATATATATATATATAATACACTGTATCTGTACAAGCTGACCTGGTCACTCTGTGCAGGAGGAATATGGTCCTTTTGCTCTCGATGGTGACATCTCGACTGATTTTCACCAAACGCTCATATTTATCATGTTTGGTGTCAAGTTCTTGCTGGAACACTGTCAGAGAAACCAGTAAATATATCAGATTCATTCATCTGGAGCACTGAACACACACTGACCGACTCTCTCACCTTTGAAAGCAGCAATAACAGCTGAATCTGGGTTCATACAGTCCTCCGATTTCAGTCCAACTTCGGTCCTTCGTTTTCGGCCACATCCTTCGTCTGCAAGGAACATTAAAAGCATATATTTAAATAAACAAGCACGTAACTCACCATCACGACAATAACATGAGGATTTCTGCATTCATCGAATGATCTTAAACTGCATCCGTAAAGCGAAAGACAGTGTCAGGCTTTACCTTCTCGTTTACTCATCTCTGTAGTAAAATATATTTCACTGGACACGTGTGTTCATGAATGGACAGTAAACTGATTTTATTTAACCAGCTGATTGTGATTTTTAGTGCGTGTAAATCCAGCTGAACGCCTTTATCGTGGGTTTACACGTGCGCCTGTATGATTACGTACTTCCGCTAATAGGTATTAAACCTAGAAACAAATTATTTTATAAATGTGTAATCAAATCGTGTGTTCGTTATAAATGCAGCGAATTATCCAATTTAATTTGAACGCTGGCACGCGAACGGACTTCCATTGTTTACACGGGACCTGCGCGTATTAATTGCGTGCCACCGCAAGTCATTCTGGGTAATGTAGTTTAGCTTGGTCCATTGATTTCCGATGATATTTTTAGTACAGTAGTAAAAGTATGTCTTCTTTAAATTATATAGGTACTCAAATTTCGATTAAATAATTTGGAAAGAATATATTCATACTGTTTTATGTCAAAGTAATTTTCAAATAATTTTCTTCTAAAGTCCCAATGTGGAACCAATCCTACAAAACATTTGAATGAATGAATGATTTTATTACATAATTTACATCATGTTTCCTCAAAGTAGTTAAAAGAATACAAGGTACTACTCTCTCCTCTCTCTCTATAGATATTAGAGAGGAGAGAGAGGAGAGAGAGAGAGAGAGAGAGAGAGGTGCAAATACATTAACGTAACTTGTCATTATTATTGAAGACCAGCAATAATAATTTTCATTTTGATTACATAATAATGGCAATATAAACATGTCAAAGTCAGACATGCCCTTGCCAGCTGTGATGCTGGTTACTGGTTTAATCTTGGCCCAGGTTTGTAAAAGATTTTGGGTCAGCACACCTTAATAGCTTCAACAATTGATGCCAATAAGTTTAGAATACAATGAACCAATCAGAACCCAGTTTAGGTCAGATAGCTGTAATGGTGGATATTTGATGAATCAAAAATTTAAGTTTTTTTTTTTTTTATGTATAAACTGTTTATGTAATAAAATATGTTTCATAGTTTGTGTGTCCCTTATCAGTGCAAAATATCACAAATTAAAAGGATTCATGCCAATATTGTCCAAAACCCACTTTTCTAGGCGTTTCCAAACTTTTGGAGGGCAGTGTATATATATATATATATATATATAATATAATATATACATACATAGAGTGATAGAGAGAGAGAGAGAGAGAGAGAGAGAGAGAGAGAGGTTCTCTCCTTTGATTGCACATACAGTATATCAGATTACTGTTCTTCTCCATGAATTTTTGCCTGAAGGATTCATGCCAACTGTGTACGTGCAGCCCAGTGCCTCCTCACTGTCTGAATGAGTGCCAGCGTGTTCCTACAGGGGGCAGTGGACAACAAAATAAACATGATGAAATTAGCCTACATTTCTGTGCATTTTATTGAAATCCCATAATATGTTTGCTTGCTTAGCAACTTGTACAAATACAGTGATGTTGTTATTTAGACCATGGGTTTTCAGTCTTTTAGACGCCACAGACCCCCGAATCTTATAATATTCATTTCCTATTTTGTTACATATTATGAATTTTCTACTCACTATAATAATGTACTGTTAGATGTAGGCCTATTATTTATTTATTTATTTATTTAAATCATTTTTTGATTACACTTTAGTTTAGGGTCCAATTCTCACAATTAAGTTTCTTATTAACATGCGTATTATGATATTAGCTGTTTATTAGTACTTATAATACACTTATTAATGCCTTATTCTTCATCCCACCCAATCCTACCCAATACTTAAACTTAACAACCTTACTAACTATAAATAAGCAGTGTTTAGGAGTTTGAGGCAAAAGTCACAGTTAATAGTTAGTTAATAGTGATAATATGTTTTATTATTATTATTATTTAATATTGTAATCAAAGTATCATCTATTTGGCCTATTTTAATCTTATTTTCTCATTCATTTTTTTTTTGTTTTCTCGAAACTTTTCCACAGACCCCATTTTGAAACCCCCTGATTTTGACCGATCCCTTTTCCCCTATAGAAGTGAAAATATGTAGCATAGTAGCTATTTATGTAGCCTAGCCTTTTTGGGGGGTGTAATAATAACTATAACCAAGAATAGAGTTTTATGATCACCACCATGGTGATTAATGTTCAAGTAAAAAGAAAAAAATAGGCTAAATATAGTTTTAGTTCAGATCATGATTATAAATTAATTGCAGCAAGTAGAGTTTAATTCAGTTTAAGCTAATGCTAACACGATAAATGTCGTTTTTTGCAACTCATTTTAGTGAGGGGGCACAAATTGAACTTAATTTGACCCCCGTCGACCTGAACTAAAACCTAAAGTCTTAGTTCTCCAAATTCTTGCTAATTAGACCACCTACCTTCTACTAACAAAGAAATTAACATTTAAAAGATCCTTCTGAATGCGATAAATAACGCGAACACAATAACTCAATTATCCCGCCTAAAGTGTGTTTGAATGAAATAAGGCGGGACACATTTAACAGGTCTGGAACCGTTGGTCACGCCCCTCGTATCTGACGTCAGAGGTTTGGTTTGTACTGGCGACGTGCAGAACTCAGACCAACACAACCACGCGCATGGAGGCGCGCGCCAGCAGGATGGAGCTCGCGCGGCACGATCCCGAAACCCAGCCGTTTATTTAACGGAGAGAGGGGGGATATTCTTATGTGATGAAGCGGATACGATTATTAGTTTGCGTTTGTTGAGGCTGACGCGTTGCGTGTGGATCAACGTGAAAGTTATCTGTAGGAACGCGTGGGGAAGGACGAGATTTAAAGGGCCAGCAGCTCTCAAACGAGAACATGGAGCGATGCGCTACTGTTTTGGATCAGGACCGGGATAAACAGTATTGCGAGCTCTGTGGCAAGATGGAAAACCTTTTAAAGTGCGGTCGGTGCCGGATCTCCTTCTACTGCAGCAAAGAACATCAGAAACAGCACTGGAAAAAACATAAACTCACCTGCAGAGAGGCTGACAAGACCAAGATTGTGCCTCAAACTCCACAGCAGCTGGAGAAACCAGCCGATCCAAAACTGATCAGCTCAGAAACTGACCGCAGTAACACAAAACCCAAACCTCAAACACAAAAACTGGCCACTGAGTATATAATCCCATGTATGAACAAACATGGCATCTGTGTGGTGGACAACTTTATGGGTGAAGACATCGGACTGTCCATACTGGAGGATGTGAAAGCTCTTCATCAGACTGGTAAATTCACTGACGGACAGCTGGTGAGTCAGAAAAGTGACTCTTCTAAGGACATAAGAGGGGATCAAATCACCTGGATTGAGGGAAAGGAGCCTGGATGTGAGAAGATCCGCTTCTTGATGAGTCGCATGGATGACCTGGTCAGGAGTTGTAACGGAAAACTGGGAAACTACTCAATAAATGGAAGGACTAAAGTAAGTATGTGTCATGGATGCTTTACTAGCACCAGCTCCTCGGGTCATCGTTGTTTTGAAGGCTTCACTGTCTGCTTGCAGATACTACACCTGTTTTGATTAAACTAATGCAGCTCAATGTTGGTATTTTTATTATTTTGTATTGGTGTTTTTTCAGTGGATGATGCAAGGTCTTTTTTATTTTTATATACAGTATTGATCAGATGCATCTGCTCAGTCTTTATTATGAGAGTTTTCCCATTTCACCATCAAAACTATAAAACAACACAAATGGAAGGAATGTGTAAAGATATATAGTGAAAACACTTTCCGATCCCAGCTTGGCAGACCGTGAACGTTTTCTCAACTAAATTTCATGAGGTGCATCCTGGGAACATGATGATGATTTTCCTTCTTGCACACGCTTGCTTGATTATCAAAGCCAAAATTTACATATTTCCTTGCTCCGTCATTATGTGTTCCGTAATTTTTGTCAACACATCAGTTTTTGTCAACACCATCATCAACACCATCAGTTTTTAATTTTTGTCAACTCAGTTTTTGTCAACACCGTATTGTCAACTCCGTCATTTTCGTGTCAGTTTTTGTCAGTTTTTGTCAAGTTTTTTTGTCACTCCGTCAGTTTTTGTTTTTGTCAACTTTTTGTCAACTCCGTCAGTTTTTGTTTTTTTTGTCAATTTTGTCGTTTTTGTCAACTCCGTCAGTTTTTCAGTTTTTGTCAACACCGTTTTGTGTTTTTTCAACTCGTCAGTTTTTGTCAACACCGTTTTTTGTCAACTCCGTCAGTTTTTGTCAACACCGTAATTTTTTGTCAACACCGTCATTTTTTGTCAACTCCGTCAGTTTTTGTCAACACCGTAATTTTTTGTCAACTCCGTCAGTTTTTGTCAACACCGTCAGTTTTTGTCAACACCGTCAGTTTTTGTCGTCATTGTGTCACAGTCAACGTCAGTTTTGTCACAACACCGTCAGTTTGTCAGTTTTTTTGTCAACACTGTCAGTCAACACAACACCGTCATTCAGTTTTGTCAGCTCTGTCAGTTTTTGTCAACACCGTCATTTTTTGTCAACACCGTCAGTTTTTGTCAACACCGTCATTGTGTCAACACCATCAGTTTTTGTCAGCTCTGTCAGTTTTTGTCAACACCGTCATTTTTGTCAACACCGTCAGTTTTTGTCAACACCGTCATTGTGTCAACACCATCAGTTTTTGTCAGCTCTGTCATTTTTTGTCAACACCGTCATTTTTTGTCAACACCGTCATTTTTTGTCAACACCGTCAGTTTTTGTCAACACCGTCAGTCAACTTTTTCAGCTCTGTCAGTTTTTGTCAACACCGTCAGTTTTGTCAGCACCGTCAGTTTTTGTCAACACAGTCACTTTTTTGTCAACTCCATCATTATGGGTCAACTCCGTCAGTTTTTGTCAACACTGTCAGTATTTGTCAACACAGTCAGTTTTTTGTCAACACAGTCAGTATTTAACACTGTCAGGTGGAGTTTTTTTTTTTTTTTTTTTTTTTGAAAGAAATGTCTTACTATATAATGTATATTATCTGATTAATGCTCATAATCTTGGTTTGGTTAACCAGTTTGCAACTTATATACTGTTGGATGTCTTGAGTAATTATAATGAAAGCGACATGTGAGCTGAAATTAGTCTTGTTAAATTCAGTGCATCACTTCCAGAGTAACCCGATCCTTGCATTTTTTTTCTGGCAAGTGATTTATTCCTTTATTTTTGGGTTGGGTAAATGATACTTTCAGCAAAGAAAATTACAGCGAATATTTATACTTAGATTTTTATGTTACCCTTGTAATACAGTGGTGAATTGGCCAGTTTGCACAGATTATCACTGCAACATAAGCAGTGATTGCAGTTATCTGAAAATCCTTTGTGCAGTAGCTGGAATATTGTGGTGCATGTCACGTTCATTGTGCCTAACAAGTTTGCTTTTTCTTTATAAATTTGAAAAACTACCACTGATTCTTGAGATAAGGGACAAAACTTGTCCTACACACAAAAGCCCTCTTTATGTTAAAAATAAATAAATTCATCAAAATAAAAACATCTAAAGGAAATCTGGATTTTCAGGAAATTCATTGCTTTTATTTTTAATAATTTTGTTAGTATTATTTAAATACATGCTCTGTACTTGGAAAATACATGTAATTTAGCCTGTCCTCAGCCTGAGATCACAATGTAAAATTGCCAAACAAAGTTTTTAAAAAGTGCAACAAGTTCAAAAATATACATATAAATTGAAAGGCAGAGATCTACAATATATCAAACAATATTAAAAAGTAAGTCTTGAATTATATTTTCCATTAAAAAAAAAGTCTATCAAAGTTGTGTCCTCACTTTGCATCAACTCTGAAAACTAAATTGCTCTACTGTACAACACATGGTTAAGGTGGAAAAAAAAAAAAATTTTGTGAACTCAGACGTCAACTTTGTCAGGTTTTATGTCTGATGGTTGACAGATGCTTTCAAAAAGTCTATATAATGTCATTTAATATGTTTTTTGCATATGGGGAATTATTCTAATGTTGTTTCATGATTCTGTTTACCTATACTGTATATTTGGTCCTAGCTGGACCTTTGTCAACACTGTCAGTATTTGTCAACACCGTCATTATGTGTCAACTCCGTCAGTTTTTGTCAACTCCGTCATTATGTGTCAACTCAGTCATTATGTCAACTCCGTCAGTTTTTGTGAACTCTGTCAGTATTTGTCAACACCGTCACTTTTTGTCAACACCGTCAACTCCGTCATTATATGTCAACTCTGTCAATTTTTGTCAACTCCATCATTATGTGTCATCATTATGTCAACTTAGTCATTATGTCAACTCCGTCAGTATTTGTCAACACCTTCAGTTTTTGTCAACTCCGTCAGTTTTTGTCAACACCTTCAGTTTTTGTCAACTCCGTCAGTTTTTGTCAACACCGTCAGTATTTGTCAACACTGTCAGTTTTTTTGTCAACTCTGTCAGTATTTAACAACGTCTGGTGAAGGTTTTTTTTTTTTTTTTTCAATTTTGAAAGAAATGTCTTATTCTTTTTTAATTAATTGTGCTAAAATATTAAAACATCAACTGAACTACATGTCATATTTGTCTAAGAACATTGGTTATATGTTTAATATTAAAAAGGAGGTTAGAGAATTACGGCATTTAGGAGCTGGATTGTTCATAACCCTAACCCAAGAAAAAAATTTAGAGAATTAAATGAATTAACTCCTTTACTGAACACCATTATTACATATTTGAAGACTTTACACTGTTGTTGGAAGGATCAAATTAAAATCATGCTTTTTAATGCGTCTGACGGAGTTGACACAAATTAAGTTCCAAGTGAATAAATGTCTTTCCTTACATGGTACATTAGCTGAGACCTTTGTCTACAAATATATCAGTTTACAAATAATGTATTAAATAATAAAAACTAACTTCTAAAACTTGTTTTGTCCCTTATCTCAAGAATCAGTGCTACATGAATGCATTGAAGCTCAAACAGTACAGAAACGAGCAATGCCAAGGTCAGAACCGATAAAGTGCATAACCTTGAATGCAATGCAAGTCTTTGACAATAAAAACGCACAACAGAAAAGTTTACTTTAAATTAGTACCTGTTTCTATGTTTTACCTCTAAACTTGCCATGACAGCTGGTGCGATTAAAAAAAAAAAAAAAAAATTTTTTCTGGGCTTGCAAGATGATAATACTACACTCGACTTAATTTTTTTTTATCATGGTCCTAATAATTTTCATAAATGATTATGCTTAAATTCTTAAAATATGTTTATATTTCACATATAAACAATGTTTGTAATGCATGATAGTAAAGGAAAAGCATCATCAAATGTGCAAGCAAGCAAGTTGAACACCTTCAACTGTTTAAAAGTATTACATGATTCTCATACTTCCATTTGAGTTTCACTTTTATTCTGAATTGTGGCAAAGAGCAAGTATAAAGTCAGTGAATGTTAAGGCCACATTTGCATTTGTATGTCCCTGTTTTTGTGCATCTAAGCCTCTTTCAGGCCTCAGCATAACTTTGGCCTTGCGTGTGACCTCAGATCTCGCCCTCCCTCTCACTGTCCCTGTGCATATCAGAGCGACTGACCCTCAGCTCCACCACGAGACCCACAGACACTGAGTCGCAGGAGGACGGGCTCATCCAGCCCCCGTTAACCCACCCTCTCTTTCATATTCGAGGATTACAAATTGTCATGCAAGTTACTTTGATGTTTAGTGGTCTCAGCTGCACCGCTTACTGTGAAGTCCCTCAAAGTAAGCACACAATTAAGTTTTGTTGTTGTAACCAAGAGCTTTCATAGGTCTGTTGATGCATTTATTTAATTGAACAAGTCAAGTTTCAATTGCACATTTATTTTTTAGCACTTTGCACAATACATAGTTTCAAAGCAGCTTTGAAAATGCCAGTTTCTACGTTACAAATGCATGTTTCTATGTCTTTAACTTGATTAAAAAAGGTGCTCTTTAAATCACAGTTTTCTATTATAGTTGTCATTTTTAATAATATTTTTAATATTTTACCTTTTTATTTAAATTTTAAAGTTTTAGTAATTCTTTGTGCATTTTTGTGATTTATATTAGTTTTTTTAGGGGCACAGAAGCACAGAAGGTGCGCAGGCACTTATTGTAACCGTTGGCGTTCTTCTTCTATTTCTGCTCTGGAAGTCTATGGCAGCGAATAGAACCTCTTGCGGGAAAGAAATTTGAAATTTGGCATACAGATAGAGGACAGTCTAAACTATCACTATAGCAAATTTTGAGTCTCTAACTCAATCCCTCTAGCGCCACCATCTGTCCAAATTGGCACTCACGTTTATGCAAATTTTTTCCCACCATTTTGAATTTTTCTGAAAAAACCTACTTTTTCAAACTCCTACTTTTTCCAATTTTCACAAAAATTTAACCAGATCATCTTCAGATCATGCCGACATAAAGTTATGGAATTCAAGTCAATTTGTCAAATTGTTTTTGAAAAACGCGCGAATGAATTTTACGTAGCACTTGTGAAAATTGACGTAAGGCTGTATCTCCTCAACACTTTATTGTATTCAGACCAAACTTGGTACATGTCATCACAAGAATGACCTGAGGTTACATGCTGTGCTTCGGCACAGCGCCACCTACTGGTCCGGAGACACGAAAAATGGCTTTTTTGCTTATAACTTCTGAAAGGATTGTCCAAAAATTGTCAAAAAAATGTGGTCTCTTTAGATTCAGGACATCATGCCGAGTTGAATGAGATCCAATTTTCCCATATCGGCCATTTTAGGTGTCTGCCATTTTGAATCTTGTCGTAAAATGCTGTATTTTATGAACACATTAGCGTATCATTACAAAACTCAGTATGGGTCTTCAGCACCATGCCCTGACAGTACTTAAGTTTCGGGGCAGCGCCACCCTTGTGGTCAAAAGTTATAATGAAATTGACAAAAATGCTAATAACTATATTAACCTATTGTAATGAAACTTATCTCAATAAATTCCTTGAGTCATGCCAAGAACATAGATACCAATTTTGCCATAGTCGGCCAAACTTCCTGTCCGCCATTTTGTTTTTCTTTAAAAACATACTTTTTCAAACTCCTCCTAGACTGTTGCTCAGATTTTCACCAAAATCGAATCATAACATCTTCAGACCATGCCGACAAAAACTTATGGAATTTAAGTCGATTCGTCTAACCATTTTCGTATACCGCATCAACGAAGTTGAGGCATGATGTAAAAGCGACTCTTGAAGCTGTATCTCTGCTATGCTTTAGCATATACTGACACCAAACTTTGCATGTGTCATTGTCACCTCACTCTGACCACACCACATCAATTTGGTCACAGCGACACATTTTGCCATGATTTCCAAGGACGACACGAATAACTATTTGTCTTCTCGCTCTCTGCTCTTTGACTGTGAATGTTTCATCACATTTCATGAGTCTGATATTATACAGCATATGTTGGCCAACTTTATGCATTTTGTTACACTGACAAAGGTCAAGCAGAAATATCAACCATGCAATGACTTGCACAAGTAGCTGTCTTCCTCAATGAAACTCTTTTTTTTTTAAATATATACCGATAAGTGATAGATGGACGCATTACATTTTTTACCAAATGACTTGTGCGCTTCATCCAAGTCTTCTGAAATCATATGATAGCTTTGTGTGAGAAAAAGATTGATATTTAGGTCATTATTCACTGATAGTCTTTTGCTCTCAAATCTCATTTAAACTTGCACGTCCCTTCGGATACGAGATGCACGAGAACCAATGGTGTTGGGCATCATTGACTTTATCAATGAAGCAAAAGCAGTGTGAATGTTCATTAAAACTTCTCCTTTTGAGAAGAAAGAATGTCTAAACGACATGAGCTTAGTTAATGACGCTGACAGCCTATTCTACTGTAACGTGACCTGCTTTAATGGTATGCACCTTTACAATAGCCTTTTTGTACACTACATAGTTTGTATGAGTGGATCTATGCAAACAATGCATATGGAGAGAGTCCTGCTTTTACTGACTTTTAACCCAATTTGCTGGTTTGTGCAAAGAGGAAGTCATGTGGATTTGGCTTCTGAAGGCTTTTTTCTGCATGTGGCTACATTGAGACCAATTTCACAACAGTCCATGCAGGGGAAAAAAGACTTTAATCATACAGTCTTAAAAATAAAGGTTATTTATTGGCATTGATGGTTCCATGAAGAACCTTTAACATCCAAAAGGTTCTTTATAGTAATTCAGATGTTCTTCACGCTCTTTTCAGAGCTGCTTGGTTCTTGGGGAACCAAAAATGGTTCTTCTGTGGCATCACTGTGAAAACCTGATAGGTTTGGTTATCTAATGCATTGTTTAATTGTCTTTTGCATATTAAGCTGCTTGGTTGCGAGTTCCCCAGGCAGAGATCCAATATCCGTCTTGAGAAAAGAGACTGTTGTTTTGGCAGTTTGCAGCTGTAAAGGCCGAATAGGAAAAGAGGATGCCGGAGGTGGTGGTGTCATGGGAATGCCAAACATGTTAAAGCATAATCGCTCAACTTTCTCCAGTTAATAGAAAGGTAGAGCCAAAGCCCTTCTGACTTAATGTCTAGACTGCTGCTTGTGTAGATGGTATCAGCCAGCCTTCAAAGATCACGCACATGTACGGTTAACAGAGGGTTTCAGAGAGAAATGGCTGTCTTACGGTTGGCCATCAAATATGATCAGTATTCAGTGTCTCAAGAGCCAACATAAAAGTTGCCTGCGTCTCAAAATATAACTTTTTTGCCTAGGGTTATGATCTCAGAAAACACATTTGTGTTAGAGGTGTTAATTAAGTTGGCAAGAATTCATTGGCTCTAAACTGACATGTGGCTCAGACTTGAAATGGCATTTAATTTCTTTTACCCTTTTTTTTCATTTTTTTCTTCTTCTTTTCAGAACAGCGTGTGTAGACGATCATTATTTATATGCACTTTGTATGGAATTAAGTTCAAACCAATAAACTACATTGAGTTAGAGGAACTTAATTTGTAGCATAAACATCAATTTTTAAGTTCATTACTCAAAAAATTTGGTGTAGAAACAATTTTCACCTTAATTTTCACAAACAATAACAAAAAGCAACATTAAATGACATTAAATTAAATGTGAAATTTCAATGTAGAAAAACTGAAATTATATTTACTTTAAGTTTTTTGGGTTGTGTTTTTTTATTATTTCAGTTAAAATCAACAGCTAACAGCTACATTTTCAAAAAATTTCATTAACTTACAACTTAGTTTAAAAAAAAAATCAATTAACTGAAATTTGAGTTTAAGGGGCCGTTTACATGACACCATTATCAACTAAAACGGAAAACTTTTTATGAGCTTTGGCCGCTCATTTACACGACAATAGCATTTTGGCGGCCTGAAAACTGAAAACTTTTGAAATCGGGATTCAAAGTGCAAGTTTTTGAAAACGATACCATTATCGTCTTCATGTACACAACAAAATGCAAATTTTTGAAAACGGTGACGTCATGCTTATTACATATTCAGTCAGTAAGTGACATCGCCATCTACTGGCCTGGCATGAATAATACAGTGCTTTTAGCCGTTTTCGCAGATTCGTGTGAACCGGGATCGTTTTAATAATGGTGTTGTCTGTACGTGAAAAAAGCAAAGGAAAACACCATTGTTGTGTAGACATATCCTTAATTTAAAAAAAAATCAATTAACGTCAATTTTTTTTTAAATTGTTTTTTTGGACGTTCATTTACACGACAACAGCGTTTGGGGTCCTGAAAACAGTTATTGTCGCTGTAAACTAAAAAAAAAAAAGTTTTTTTTTTGTGAAAGCAGTGACTTTATTCAATTTACGTGTTCAGTCTATACCCACGTATATGTTTCTTTACAAAGTGACATCACCAACTACTGGCCTGGCATGAATAATACAGCGTTTTTAGTCGTTTTTGCGGATCTGTGTGAACGGGGATCGTTTTGCGTCTGTACGCAAAAAAACACAAAGGAAAAAACATTTTTAGTACATTGGTGTCATGTAAATGTGCCCTAAATTACACACAGTATTAAGATGATGTTGATTATGTCAACAGAACTCATCAAAATAATGGGATTTTATTGTACTAAATTATATTTATGCAGTAGTTATAATCCATTTCTACACTTTTCGAGCATAGTCCTAAAATGAAATTTCCAACTTAAATTTCATAAATCTTGAATGCTTTGGATCATAGGTTTACAAAGACGATACTTGGCAGATTATTGCTGAAGTGAAAAAAGTTTTTAAAAAGTGAAAAATGCACAAAAATGCTATTTTACATTTTTATATGAAAATATATATTTTCCAAAACACATTCTGCTCTAAAAATGTGAGAAAATCAAAACCATAAATCTAAACAGATTGTCTTCCAAATTTGAGCTAATTTGTGCTAATTTGTTTCTCATTTATTTCCAAATGTGCCCATTTTTGACCGCTAGCAATACAAGTGTGACTATTTTTTTTTTCAGGACTATTTACCCTTTTCGAGGGAATAACAATCTTCCCTCTGATTTCAGGGCTAGATGAGGGTTAGGAATTGTATGATACATTATATAGATACAGTTTTTGGGAATGGGAATGGATTCTTCCTCAGGACTCCAAGTTTTGTCCTAAACTAAAAAAAATATATATATATACAAATAAAATGCATCAGTTAAGTTGCATTATTAAAAATAAATTAATAAAATTACTGTTATTTGTTTTATAAAAGGAAACTTAATATAATCTGAAAATGTATCCAGCGTCCCCACTGACTTTTGAGGCTAGGTTTCTCAGTTTATTTATTTATTACTATTACGTTTACTTGATTTATTTTTGGAGTTTCGTTTCAGTCAGCGAAGGTTAGCTGAGACTGGTTCATACTGGACACAAAAATAAACAGTGGCGTGAGGCTCCGACTGTTAAACTTCTCTTATCAAACAATCAAACTAAATATTATTGTTTCAATAGTCAGTTGTTTTGGAGCAGCCTGAAAGCTGTGATTGTACATAAAATGGTTTATTGGCAAAACAAATTTCCTTTTTCATCTGGCAGCCGTTTTTCAGATTAATAATGTCAAGTCATATTAATTTCATTTGTTGAACATTGACAGTGTTGGTGTAGTTTGGTGAAACCAAGTCGGGTTTGAATGTTGCTTTGAATGACCAAGTCTTCCAAAGCATATATGTGAAGGATCTGTGCAGACTTGATAATGATGAGTCGTTTCCCAGTCAGGTTCTGGTTTTTGGATTTTTTTCTTTTTACTTCCTAAATGAAGTTATCAATGTTTGTTCAATAAGATCTTTTCCATTTCAAGGCTCATGTCAGCAGTTGAAATGTCAAGCTACAACATTTCCCACTGCATTGCACCATGCAGCAATTTTAACTTTGACCCCATTTGCTGTGAAAATTAATGCAAGATGGAAGAAACACTGATCCTGGATGCATGTGAGTTCAAGGCATATCGTAACATGCAAACAAAGCATATGATGAGAAAAAAGCATTTGTTCTGCAATGCATCAGTTTGTTCTAATCACAAACATGTAATGTTTGTTTTTTGCACTCTAAAAAAGGTTCTTATTGGCATCTGTGATTCCATGAAGACCTCTGCCCAAATAAAACAGTTTTTTTTTTCCTTTTTTTTGAATTTTCTGTTTTTCCCTTTTTTTTGCTTTTCTCTTTTTTTTTTTAAATTTTTGTTATTTTAACTTTTTAGCGTTTTTTAATTATCACATGTTTTCTTTATCTTGCATTTTTATAATTTTTTTAATTTTTTCATAGGAATTGTTTTTAGGATTTTTTCTACATCAATTATTATTTTAATTATATTTAACAGTTGTTATAAAATTTTGGTTGAAACGAAGAGAACTTTAACAGAATTATTTTCTTAGTAATTCATTTTAGTTTTGATTTACTGACTGTACAATTAATCATATGAAAGTTTGGTATGTTACAAGTCCAAATAAAAGAATCCGTGAGAAATAAATAAAACTCAACTGATTAATCCTGTTCCTTAATATGATCCTTTAGTCCTGTATCGCTCTCCTCTCTTCCTCATCTCACTACACACCAGTGGGCGGCTAATGTTGCAATGATGAAGTAGGCGTGATTTCTTCTGTGGAGGCGGAGTTTCACCTCTATAGCCGCGTTCCCATTACAGATTTGTGCAAATCTTTTGCGATACTTTCTAAATGTCGATAAAAAACTATTGTGAAATGATAGCATTTCCATTACCGATTTTTTACGAGTAAAACTCTCGCGATGAGTCATTTAAAAGATACTTCTTTCTGAGAGCTTTATTTGGAGTGTAATATTTGCCATGGCTTCTGAAAGCCCTTCTCTCATATATGCTTCCCTGGGTGCTTTTCAGTACTCCAGTGTATTCTTCCTCATTTCTTCGCTCCTCCATCCTCCAGCCTGTGACGTGGAAACCGATCAATGAAAATCTCAAAGCATTAGAATTTCAATTCTATAAATGCACCGCGAGGCGTGAGAAAGCTTCCTGAGGAGCTATGAGTGAGGATGCACAGGTGCATAGACATCTAATACTATTAGTTTCTGGTATGTTAATTATTAATTGTTAATAGATTAATACTATTAGTATTAGATGTCAAACTTCAATAACATAAGATCCCTCGAGGCTCGAGCGCAGCTGATGACGCTTTAAACTGACGCTTGAGGGATCGAGAATATTCCAATATACAAATAAGATTTCCTTCGATTACGTTTTCTTTCTTGCATCCTCCCGTTGCATCTATAGGGTGAAGCTGAGGCGCGAGGAAAGATATGCATAAATAAGAAAAGAAGTCTTCTACACAAAAATAACACGCTATCTTTAAAGAATGATGATGTGACTGTACGTCAGGTGACCAAATGGGAAAAACTTTTTCCATTGCAGTTTTGCGAAATATTCCTTTTTCGAATTGCCTGAAAAACCACCTCATGCGAGCGTAAAAACTTTTTTGCAATATTTGGGAGTTTCTGCGAAATTGAAGTGTTTCCATTGAGCGTAATTTCAATTTGCAATTACGATTTGCGCAATTTGCGTTGGTGTCAATAAAAGCTTTTATTGGACTAACAAGGAAGTTTTCAGT
Source organism: Culter alburnus (assembly GCA_028476615.1). NCBI lineage: Eukaryota > Metazoa > Chordata > Actinopteri > Cypriniformes > Xenocyprididae > Culter > Culter alburnus. Next base: position 1,698,155 of record JAOTNS010004103.1, read on the forward strand.
TCTGAAACTTACAGGATATTCTTATAGTACGATGACCGCTTATATATCAAAATTATATATAGAAAGCGATCAAAGAACGCTCCCTTTACAATCTCTGGAGCTGTCAATCAAACAGCACGAGTTTATCAGTGACTGAGTTCTGGACTCACACCAAAACTCCCGTTTTATTCACAAATCTCTTAGTTACATTAAGTTTGCACTGTTAGTGATGATGAAAGCATGTGTTAGTGTGCAGAAAATGAGTTGCAATGACGAGATCACTGCTTTCATGAGCTCAACAACATGTGTGTGATCGACTACAATGTTCATCACTGCAACCTTTCATGCCACGATCTAAATATAATGCCATAGATCTAAATGCAATGCAACACTTTTCACGATTAGTTAACCTTGAGCGCTGTAATAGTAAAAACGTGCTAAAAGTTTTCGAGAGAGTAATACTGAGTTATTTCATTTCACAAAGATGTCAGCCAATCACAGCAGTGGGCGTTTACACTGAAGTCTCACAACAGGCACGCCCCTTAAAACAGCATTCAAATATAATCAGGTTAGGAAAAAATGCCTTTTATTTCTAAATTATGACATTATTATATACATTATATACATAATTATATACATTATTTTTAATGTAAAAGGATAGTAACATTATAAGAGCACCCCAGGAAACATTATAAAACAACGCAGCGTTGCTCTCGTAAAATTTTTCTATGCTTGTATACTTGATGCGTTTTGACCAACAGGCTGCTCTACATGTGTGTGTGAACAGCTCCTCACTAATGAGGGATCCTGCTGTTGCGGTTTTTATGGTCCGGAGGGCAGGAACTCTTAATATTCCGACATAGGCTCGAATCGGCAGGAATGTAAACAAAAGCCCTCAGAGGCCGGATCGGCCTGTTAATGAGGCCGTAAAGGAATGCGGAAGAATGACACCGCTAGCATAAGGCAATGGCCTCTACACCCACATGAACACATTTACAGTAAGCATATGCTATCTAACATACACATCTACTGTACGAGAGCCAGCTGCTGAAGAGATGCGGCACGTTCACCCCTGTGAGTCAGAGCTGTGGTATCAGTCTATAAACACCAGAAATCCCCAGTTTTGTACGAAGAAGTCTGATCTGAAGAGTAGAGTATGAGGCTTTTCTGATGGTCAAAAGAACCTCGTTTTTGCTTTAACTGAAAAATACCTTACCAAATGAATGAATGCATGAATATGAAATATTGATTTGAGCTTTAGTATAAAATTCATTACAGAAATATTTGAAAACAACACCTTGTTTGACCAATCAGAATCATGTATTCAAGACTTTAGTGAGTGTTTAGAAAAAGCACACTGAATTTATTGACTAAGCTATTCATTTTTTTTAAAAACATACTCATTATTGTGAATTTGGTGATTTAGTTTTTTATATTCATCCAAATAATTAATATCTTGTTTTTAAAAAGTGTATTTGTAGTCATTTAAAAATTATTAGGGGAAATCTGTGTTTTATTTTTATGGAAAAATTTTATTTTAAGTATTAAGTGAACTTCTTGGAATTTTGAATTTGCTAATTATTGTTTATATTCACCTTAATATATTGTTTTAAAAATGTGCATTTTTAATCATTTAAAAATTATTAAAATCAAGTGAAATTTATGGAATTTATTTTTTTAATGTATTCACCCAAATAATTAATATCTTGTTTAAAAAAACAATTGTATTTAATTAGAAAGTATTAAACCCATTATGGAAAATCTATGAAATTTGTTGATTTAGTTTTTTATATTCACCCCAACAAAAAAATTGATATCTTGTTTTAAATATGTGTATTTTTAATAATTTAAAAAAATATGGAAATTGCTGATTTAGTTTTTATATATTCACCCAAATAATTCATATCTTGTTTTAAAAAATGGGTATTTATATTAATTTAGAAAGTGTTAAACTCATTATGTAAAATTTATGGAATTTGTTGATTAAGTTTTTTATATTAACCCCCAAAAATAATATCTCATTTTGAAAAAGTGTATTTTTAATCATTTAAAATGATTAAACTCATTAAATTTCTAGAATTAGTTAGGCTAATTTAGTTTTTTATATTCACCCAACTAATTAATATATTGTTTTAAAAATGTGTATTTTTAATCATTTAAAAATTATTAAACTCATTAAGTGAAATTTATGGAATTTGTTGATTTGGTTATTTTTTTATATTCAGCCAACTAATTAATATCTTGTTTTTAATCATTTAGAAAGTATTAAACTCATTACTCATTAGTATTTCTTTTTAATATTTATTAATCATAAAAAAATATATTTTTTACATTTAACTTGACTTACAGTATTTATAAAGTGACAAATGAATTTAAAAAAATAAGATATTGCTCAATTTTTTTAGGTCAAAATATTTTTTCATATTCACCTAAATTAAAATCTAAAAAACAAACAAACAAACAAATAGTTAAAATATGTATTTAATAATTTAAAAGTAACAGTTTATATTTTAAGGTAGTAATTGTTGACCTTTATTCAATTTCAGGGTTAAATATTATTTATTATTTTTTTTAATCACCCAAATAAAAATTAAATAAATAAAAAAAGTGTATTTTTAATCATTTAAATATAAACTAATTAAATTAAATTTGGAGATATGTCCAAATTAAAATGGGAGATATTTCTATTTAAATTGTAAATATTTATACATTTTGGTAGTATTTGTACCGACTTAATTTTATTGAATTTGCTGATTTTTTTTATTATTTTTTTTATATTCACCTTAATATCTTGTTTTAAAAATGTGCATTTTTAATCCATTAAAAGTCATTAAAATCATGAAGTGAATTTGTTGATGAAGCCGAAACATCCAGCCGTACACACACACACACACACACACTATCTGCTGAACTCGTCTTCAGATCCTTTTGTTTTCAGGAGTGTGTATGGGAAGTGTGAGTGAAAGGCATGATGGGAGGATGGTCCATGTGTTTTTGTTTAGTCATGTGGTTTTGAAGTCTCGTAAGAACAGATTTCAGCAGAAGTGACCTAAAGCTGTGATAAATCATCTGTTTTTGTAGCGTGAGTATCCTGTTCTTCTGCAGCAGACCTCACACTTTCTCAGGCAGTGACAGACATGTTTACCCATCTCGAGCCCATCTCTCAAGCGCGCGCCGTGGCTCCCTCACGCACCGCACGTAGCAGGATCATTAAAATACTGCTTCCTCTGGCAGCGGGCCAAGCATCCGGGGTTCAGATCAGTTCATCTCACTCGTGGAGGTGGAGGTTTGGCAGCCTCAGACAGAGTCTTCCGTGAGGGTTAAAGCACGAAATGTTGTGACGCGCAGGAAACAATCGCCAGGCAGCTGCCCGGTCCGCCTTCAGACCTCCTGGAGAGAGAGAGCAGCGCTGACCAGGAAACTGCGCCCATCTGCAATATAGGCTATGATCAGGCTGTTGGACTGACTTAAATTTACTGAATTAAATATTGTATACAAATATATATATTTTATATATATGCATGGGCAAAATGATTTTATCTATCTATCTTTATCTTTTTTAAGTATTTATTAATCATTTAAAAAAATCATTAAACTCAAATAAAATTAATTTTATAAATGTTACTTGTACAGTATTAAGTGACTTAATTCATATATATATATATATATATATATATATATATATATATATAACTTTTGTAGGTCAAAATATTTTCATATTCACCTTAATAATTAAAATAAAAAAAAAATGTTAAAACGTATTTAATCATTCAAAAATCATTAAATGAATAACATTTAATTTGTAAAGTAACTATATTTTGTGGTAGTATTTGTTGACTTTTTTTCTATTTTAGGGTTAAATATTTTTATTGATTTTTTTTTTAATTCACCCAAATAATGAAAAAAAAATTAAAAAAGTGTATTTTTAATAATTTAAACATCAATAAACTAATTAAATTAAATTTATGGGAAATATTTTTATTTAAATTGTTAAGTATTAGTACATTTTGGTAGTATTTGTACTGACTTAAATTTGTTGATTTTTTTTTTTTTAATTCTATTTTAGGGTTAAATATTTTTATTTAATTATTTTTTTAATTCACCCAAATAATTAAACATTAAAATCAAAAAAATGATTAAAAAAGTGTATTTTTAAATCATTTAAACATCAATAACTAATTAAATTAAATGTATGTGAGATTTTTTATTTAAATTGTGAAGTATTTGTACAGTACATTTTGGTAGTATTTGTACTGACTTAAATTTATTGAATTAAAAAAAAAATTAAGAAAAAATATTTTATTTGAATATTTGAAAACTAAACATGAGTTTAAAATCATTTAAACTCATGAAGTAAATCTTATGGACAATAAAATGGTAAATTGTGCACAGATAATTTCACTAAAATCTTAAAGTTGTAATAGAGAGATCAGCTGGTAATATATGTAAGCCAGATGATAAAGAAGCATGTCTGTCCCTTGTGTCTTTACTCAAATCTGATGCCATCATGTGATCTCAAAAAAGGTGTTAACTATTTAATGTTCACTCAACCTTAAATCCTCCATAATGTAAACAAGAGCAAAATTGAAGGAAACAGATGCATGTTTTCATTCTCTGGCACAAGAGCGCGGACAGGACTGGGGTGTTTGTTGCTATAATGTGTGCAGAATGTGGAAGAACTCGCTTCATTTCTGATGTGAGACTTTGACAATGCTGATTTGGGCTGAAAACATCCCTCTCGACACGTTCCCTTTGATAAGTCCCACATCATCACATCTGGCCACATCCGTCCACACGCCGCTGCTCTGATATGACAATAGGTGTGATATGAAGCTGTCCACCAAAACCTAAAACACTTTATGTGAAGTCCACATCATGAGTTTGTGTTATTAAGGCCTCACAATCATACTGGAACTGTTTTCATAAATGTTGCATTTGTGATTTCAACTACTGATGCTTGCATATCAAAATTAACAAAAAAAAAATGTCATTTTCGCTGTTTTGTTCACAGGCAATGGTGGCATGTTATCCGGGTAAAGGCACTGGATACGTGCGCCACGTGGACAACCCAAATGGCGATGGGAGATGCGTCACATGCATATATTACCTTAATAAGAATTGGGATGCCAAGGTACGTGAATCATCTGTAATAATATAATCCGTATATTACAAATAACTGAATAGTTGTTAATGAAGAATGTTTTAAGTAAAAGATTTGGGGCTTAAAACAACATAATGCAATACAATTATGATTTTAAAGAGTATTGTTTTATTTTGTAAACTATTCAAAGACACACACTATACTCAAATTTATATCTCAAACTAAACAAAAAAATATGCAACTTAAATTAGGTACACAGGAGTAGTCAAAAGTGCAGGTTAACCTGATTATATCTCGCAATTCTGACTTTATATCTCCAATTCTGACTTCCTATCTCGCAATTCTGACTTTATATCTCTCATCTCTAATTCTGACTTCTTCTTCTCTCTTCTCGCAATTCTTTATCTTTCTTTCTGATATCTTACTATATCTCGCAATTCTGACTTTATATCTCCAATTCTGACTTCCTATCTCGCAATTCTGACTTTATATCTCTAATTCTGACTTTGTATCTCTAATTCTGACTTTGTATCTCTAATTCTGACTTTATATCTCAATTCTGACTGGCTCTGACTTATATCTCAACTTATATTCTAATTCTGACTTATATCTTGCAATCTGACTTTATATCTTTCTGAATTTCTGACTTTATATCTCGCATTCTGACTATATAATTCTGACTTTATATTTCTGCAATTCTGACTTTTATCTCGCAATTCTGACTTTATATCTCCAAGTCTGACTTTATATCTCTAATTCTGACTTTATATCTCTAATTTGACTTTATATCTGCAATTCTGACTTTGTATCTCTCTGACTTTATATCTCGCAATTCTGACTTATATTCTGACTTTATATCTTAATTCTGAATTTATATCTCCAATTCTGACTTTAATCTCGCAATTCTGACTTTATCTTTCTGACTATCTCGCAATTCTGACTTTATATCTCCAATTCTGACTTTTATATCTCGCAATTCTGACTTTATATCTCCAATTCTGTTATATATCTCGACTTTATCTCTGACTTATATCTGACTTTATATCTTGCAATTCTGACTTTATATCTCGCATTCTGACTTTTATATCTCTAATTCTGACTTTATATCTCGCAATTCTGACTTTATATCTCCATTCTGACTTTATATCTGACTCTTTAGATCTCGCAATTCTGACTTTATCTCGCCTGACCCAAGTCTGACTTTATATCTCAATTCTGACTTTATATCTCGCACAATCTCGCAATTCTGACTTTATATCACAGGTATTCTGACTTTAGATCTCGCAATTCTGACTGTCGACTTATAAATGACTTTATATCTCGCAATCTGACTTTATATCGCAATTCTGACTTTATATCTCCAAGTCTGATTTATATCTTTCTGACTTGCTCATCAAAAAGTGATTTATTTCATAATTCCATTCAAAAAGTGAAACTTGTATATTATATCCATTCATTACACACAGATTGATATATTTCAAATGTTTATTTCTTTTAATTTTGATGATTATAACTGACAACTAAGGAAAATCTCAAATTCAGTATCTCAGAAAATTAGAATATTGAAAAGGTTCAATATTGAAGACACCTGGTGCCACACTCTAATCAGCTAATTAACTCAAAACACCTGCAAAGGCCTTTAAATGGTCTCTCAGTCTAGTTCTGTAGGCTACACAATCATGGGGAAGACTGCTGACTTGACAGTTGTCCAAAAGACGACCACTGACACCAGCACAAGGAGGGCAAGACACAAAGGTCATTGCAAAAGAGGCTGGCTGTTCACAGAGCTTTGTGTCCAAGCACATTAATAGAGAGAAGGGAAGGAAAAGATGTGGTAGAAAAGAGTGAAAAGCAATAGGGATAACCTGGAGAGATTGTGAAACAAAACCCATTCAAAAATGTGGGGGAGATTCACAAGATGGACTGCAGCTGGAGTCAGTGCTTCAAGAACCACTACGCACAGACGTATGCAAGACATGGGTTTCAGTTGTCGCATTCCTTGTGTCAAGCCACTCTTGAACAACAGACAGCGTCAGAAGCGTCTTAAGACAAAAAGGACTGGACTGCTGCTGAGTGGTCCAAAGTTATGTTCTCTGATGAAAGTAAATTTTGCATTTCCTTTGGAAATCAGGGTCCCAGAGTCTGGAGGAAGAGAGGAGAGGCACACAATCCACATTGCTTGAGGTCCAGTGTAAAGTTTCCACAGTCAGTGATGGTTTGGGGTGCCATGTCATCTGCTGGTGTTGGTCCACCATGTTTTCTGAGGTCCAAGGTCAACGCAGCCGTATACCAGGAAGTTTTAGAGCATTTCATGCTTCCTGCTGTTGACCAACTTTATGGAGATGCAGATTTCATTTTCCAACAGGACTTGGCACCTGCACACAGTGCCAAAGCTACCAGTACCTGGTTTAAGGACCATGGTATCCCTGTTCTTAATTAGCCAGCAAACTCGCCTGATCTTAACCCCATAGAAAATCTATGGGGTATTGTGAAGAGGAAGATGCGATATGCCAGACCCAACAATGCAGAAGAGCTGAAGGCCACTATCAGAGCAACCTGGGCTCTCATAACACCTGAGCAGTGCCACAGACTGATCGACTCCATGCCACGCCGCATTGCTGCAGTAATTCAGGCAAAAGGAGCCCCAACTAAGTATTGAGTGCTGTACATGCTCATACTTTTCATGTTCATACTTTTCAGTTGGCCAGGATTTCTAAAAATCCTTTCTTTGTATTGGTCTTAAGTAATATTCAAGTTTTCTGAGATACTGAATTTGGGATTTTCCTTAGTTGTCAGTTATAATCATCAAAATTAAAAGAAATAAACATTTGAAATATATCGTCTGTGGTTAATGAATGAATATACAAGTTTCACTTTTGAATGGAATTATTGAATGAAACTTGATGAGATTCTAATTCCACTGTATATCTCGCAATTCTGACTTTATATCAGGAATTCTGCCTTTATATCTCACAATTCTGACTTTACATCTGACACAATTCTGACTTTATATCTCGCAATTCGACTTTATATCTCCAATTCTGACTTTAATTCTCACAATCTGACTTCTGCAATTGCTTTATATCTCTGAATTCGACTGATATCTTCTGACTTTATTCACAATTGCTCGCAATCTGACTTTATATCTCGACTTTAATCAATCTGACTTACTCAATCTGACTTTATATCTCGCAATTCGCAATTCTGACTTATTCTCAATCGACTTTATATTCTGACTTTATATTCAGGCAATTCTGGCTTTATATCTCGCAATTCTTTTATATCACAAGTTCGACTTTTAGCAGCAATTCTGACTTTATAGACTTTAGGCAATTCTGACTTTATATCGCAAGCTGACTTTTATATCTCCAATTCTACTTTATATCTCACAATTCTGACTTTATATCTCCAATTCTTATATCTTTAAATTTGACTTTATATCTCAATTCTGACTTTATCTCACAATTTTGACTTTATATCTCGCAATTCTGACTTTATATCTCCAATCTGATTATATCTCGCAATTCTGACTTCATATCAGGCAATTCTGACTTATATCTCACAATTCTGACTTTATAGCTACTTTATATCAGGCAATTCTGGCTTTATATCTCGCAATTCTGACTTTATATCTCCAAGTCTGACTTTATATCTCACAATTCTGACTTTATAGCAGGCAATTCTGACTTTATATCACGCAATTCTGACTTTATATCATGCAATTCTGACTTTATAACTCGGAATTGTGAGTTTATGTCTCGCAAAAAAAGTCAGAATTGTGAGAAAAAGTCGCAATTAACTTTTTTATTTTTTATTTCATGGTGGAAACAAGCTTTCAAAGATAAGCGTAAACTATATCTCAAATATATTTTCTGTTCGATTGACAGATGCTTCGCCAAAGCAATGACACAAAACCAACTTTGTGATATTTTAGGTTCATTATAAAACTGTGGCGGGACAGATTCACCTCTAACGGGTCATCATAAAATAAAAAATAGACATTTGATATAGAGTGCAATAAAGCAGGACAGTTAATTAATTTAAAAAGGCTAGCATTCACCTGCATGTGCTTGATATTCTTCGACACAGACAGCGTTTTAATCTTTGGTTTGCATAAATTACATACAAAAGTGTAACCTTTACTAGTCGATTCATGTGAAATATCAACCCACCTCTGTGCGTACTTTATATACTCATCATACAATCTCTTCTCAGTGAACTGTAAAGCCGCAAGTCGCGCTACACCCCTACTTGCTGGAAAAAGAAGTTAGCTACTGGAAAAGCTACATGTTTTAAAAGCTACTGAAAAATGTGGTTAAGAGCATCGCTACTTGTTGTTAGCTACTCCCCAACACTGATTATTCAACAATATTATTGACTTGAATGCACTGACACTATTGGATGAGAACTGAACTGAGCTGGACAATGACATCACAGCTGAACTAAAATCCATAATTGATTAACTTTACACAGTTATTGAACCAAACTGAATCAATACTGAACTTAATTATAACTGTTTTTACTGTCTGTAAGAGCCACATAAGGACTATAGTTCATCGGAAAAAAAAAAAAAAAAAAAAACTATTTCATGAAAATTCATAAGTAATTTATTGGTTTAAAATGCATAATTTAGTAATGTTTAGATCTGATAACATTTCTGTATTTTGTGCTTCCAATCAGATAGCACTACGTCATAGCGTAAACGACTGGATGTAGTTAGTTTTAGTTTGAAGTAAGAGACGTTGGAAGCAACACAGTTTTTTGACCGTGCATACTATGTCTATGTAAGTTATTGTTTTGGAAGTAAACATCTAAAAAGAAGACTGTTGGTTTGCTCGTGTTTCCAAATACTGGTTGTAGACTGACTTCAAAAAGTGGTACAGAAGAATTAAAAGCAACTAGGTGCCACTACATTAGTCAAAAAACTCGCTAATACGAAGCTACTCTGGATAACGAAGAAGACGTGGCTAGCTTGTTGCTGCGGGAGGAAGCAGCGGATCGAACTTTAGCGCCGAAACGAGACACGGGAACGGGCCTGTCTGCCACAGCGAGCCGCGAAGGACCGTCATCAAGGACGCAGTTTCTCCGCTGTTGGTCGGGCTTCCATACGCACCGCTAGCTAGCGGCTAAGTAGTCTGTCTGTTAAGAGAGAAGTGACGCTGCGCGCTGGCTGAGTGAGGACTTTTTTCTTCAAAAGACGGAGACAGAGTGGACTTTCTGTGTGAATTGTCAAAGAAAGGCGTGATACGGACGCACGAGATGAGTGAGTTGGAAGAGAACGAAAATTTGTGAACTTTTTCTCTGCATAATATGCTGATATTAAACTCTGATTCAGTCAATGTGGAGTTATGGCGATCTTTAAGAAGTTGTATTGCACTCGTTTTATTAAGAAAAGTACAATTGAAGACAGTGCTTGAAACGTTTGCATACAATTAGAGCATTACTCTGCAATTTGTAAGATGGCTGAGGAAGATGAACATAGATGTATCGAGGATACAATGGAACAGAGAAGGTCACATAAGATGACAGAGAAGGCGTTAGAGGAGAGATTGCAGAGGTGCATTGCACAGAGAAGAAGAACATTAGGAACTGACAAGCAAAAGAAACGAGTTGGAGACAATGATGGGTGATGCTCAAAATTTACAAAAGGTGAAAAATATGATGGAAAGTGATTTTTCAGCATCACTAAAGGAGTTTAACCGTCTCAACAACGAAGTTGCAAATCTTTTGAATGAAGATGAAAAAAGCTATGATCAAGAGAACTGGTTTGAACCTAAAATGGCAGCGATTAGAGGATTTATGAAAATGACTAAAAACTGGATTGCAGCTGAGCAAAAACCCATACTGCCAGTGGAAAGAGTACTGCAAGAAGAAAATAATGTGGATGATTATCTGCAAGAAACTGTTAAAGCAAGTGACAGCATTTCACAGGTGGGGGTCAGCGATGTTACAAATGCCAGCCCACGTGGATCACAAATGAGTCGCACCTCAGCTGCATCACGAGTATCGTCAACAAGAGCTAAACAGGAAGCGGAACATGCAGCCCTGCTCGAACGTGCTGCAGCGCTAAAGAAAATGCAACAGCTTGAGTTTGAAGCAGCTAGAATCAAAGCTGAAAAAGAAGAGTTGAAGCTGGAAACTGCATTAGCTGAGAGTAAAGCAAAAATAAGGGTGCTTAAAGAATATGAAAGATCTGAAGATGGGTTTAGTAGCTATGCGGCAGCGCAAAAGCCACGAGGTGAGCATGTGAAGGAAAGAACCAGCATTATGCTTCCACAGCAATCTAATACGAACACTCATGTTCAACCACAAACACGGCACTCCCGAACACAACAACAATCTCAATTGGTCTCCAATTATGTGCCAAATGCTCAACCTAACGGAGGTGATGACATACTAGCAGTTATGCAAAAACAGAATGTAATCACTGAGCTACTTGTAAAACAACAGCAGCTATCTCATCTACCAACAAAAGACATTCCTGTGTTCAAGGGTGATGCGCTACAGTACAAGTCTTTCATGAGGGCGTTTGAGCACGCAATAGAGCAGAAAACCAGCAACGATCAAGACAAATTGTACTTCTTGGAACAGTTTACGGCCGGGGAACCTCAGGAGCTTGTTCGCAGCTGTGCTCATATGACACCTAACAAAGGCTACTGCGAGGCAAAGCGACTACTTCATAAGCACTATGGGGATGAATTACGTATTGCCAGCGCATACATTGACAAAGCACTCAAATGGCCTCAAGTGAAGTCGGATGATGGGAAAGCATTGAGCGCCTATGCTATGTTTTTGATTGGATGTCGCAATACTATGGAAGACATCGAATTTTTAGAGGAGATGGACAACCCAACCAACTTACGGACAGTGGTGTCTAAGCTACCATACAAACTGAAGGAACGTTGGCGTGCTGAAGCTTATGACATGAAAGAGCAAAGAGGCAGGAGAGCAAAGTTTGCTGATTTGGTGAGCTACATTGACCGCCAAGCTAGAATAGCCATGGATCCCCTCTTTGGTAATATCTCAGACAGTCGCCCAATCCCAAGTGGAAAGACGGACCAAAAAGAAAAGCATTATGGAAGAAAAGAGGTCCGTGGAAGTAGTTTCGCAACCAATGTTTCCACTGAAAGCAAAGAGCCTCAAAAAACGCACATTAAGCCAGCAAACGCAAGTAAAACTCTGAGTGCCTTTGAGAAGCCGTGTTTGTACTGCCAGCAATCTCACACCCTTGCCTCATGCAGCAAAATCAAATGCCAACCACATAAAGAGCGTGTGGATTTCTTAAAACAGAAGGGCTTGTGTTTGGATGTCTAGTTCCGGGACATCTTAGCAAATTCTGCAAAAGAAGAATTGAGTGTAAAGAGTGTGCTTTAAAGCATCCAGACATTTTGCACATAATAAAAGAAGAAGGTTCTGTCTCACCTGAAAAGAAAGATGATCATCATGGAAGAGAAGTATCGTGTGCTCAAGTTTCTATTGCGAGAGTCCTGTAGCCTCACGGGGGCCGGAGAAGCGGAATGTGTGCTGTCAATTGTACCGGTGAAGATCAAGTCAAAAAGGAGTGACAAGTGTGTTGAAACATACGCCTTTCTGGACCCGGGAAGCACAGCAACGTTCTGCACAGAAGACTTACAAAAGAAACTAAACATTAAAGGTAAACCGACACGAATACTTCTTAACACCATGGGTCAAGACAAACCTGGCGAACAGAAATTCATGAACAGTTTCGTCATATCAGACCTGGAAGTGTGCGGGCTGGAAAACACCAAGTTCATTGAGCTACCTAAGGTGTTCACTCATAGCAACATACCTGTTCACACAGAGAACATACCTAAACAGTCAGATATCCAGAAGTGGCCCTTATCTCAATGAAGTACGCTTGCCAGAGATAGAAGCAGATGTAGGCCTGCTTATTGGAGCTAACTGTTCCAGAGCAATGGAGCCATGGCACGTTATTAATTCTAAGGATGGAGGCCCTTATGCTGTGAAGACTGCCATTGGCTGGGTTGTGAATGGGCCTGTAAGAAAAGAACTGGATGATGCAGGTAATGAAACGCCTACCTTTGCGGTAAACAGAATTTCTGTGATGGAGATTGAGAAGCTGCTGGTCCAACAGTATAACACTGATTTTCCAGAGCGTAATTATGATGATCGAGAAGAGATGTCTCAGGATGACAAGCAGTTTTTGCAGTCTGTGCAGAAAACGACCATTTTTGAGAACGGACATTACAGCATTGGACTGCCACTCAGGAATGAGAAGCTACAAATGCCTAATAACCGTTGTGTGGCGGAGCAACGCATAGCCTGTTTGCTTAGAAAGTTCAAGAAGAATCCTGAATTCTTTGAAGAATACAAGAGCTTTATGAAGACCATCATTGATAAAGGCTACGCTGTCCAAGTTCCGGTCCAACAGCTGAGCCGTGACGACAACAGGCTGTTTTACATCCCACATCACGGGGTGTATCACCCAAAGAAAAGAAAGTTGCGGGTGGTCTTCGACTGCACAGCTTGTTCAGGAAAGGTCTCTGAATAGTGAACTGCTCCAAGGACCCGACTTGAACAACACGTTAATTGGTGTGCTTTTAAGATTTCGTGAGGAGCCAGTCGCTATAATGGCGGACATCGAGTCGATGTTTTATCAGGTCAAGGTGCCAGAGCGTGACGCCGACCTACTTCGTTTTCTTTGGTGGCCCAACGGCAAGGTGAATGAACCTATGGAGGAATTCCGAATGACTGTGCATCTCTTCGGAGCCACTTCTTCACCAAGTGTCGCCTCTTATGCACTGAAAAGAACTGCTGAAGATCACAAGGCTGATGTATCTCCAGAAGCTGTCCAGACAGTTCTGCGCAACTTCTACGTAGATGACTGTTTGAAGAGTGTAGCTAAAGAAGAAGATGCGGTGACTTTGGCTAAAGATCTTCGTATCCTGTGTGCCAGCGGAGGTTTCACTTTAACAAAGTGGATGAGCAATAGCAGGAAGGTGTTGATGTCAATCCCTGAAGAACATAGAGCTAGTGAAGTGAAGACCTGGATTTAAGACATGACGCTTTGCCAGTCGAGAGGACACTCGGTGTACAGTGGGACACAGAATCTGATGCTTTCACCTACAGTATGAAACTGCAAGACAAACCGATGACTAGAAGAGGCATTTATCAGTCGTGAATTCCATCTACGACCCCCTTGGCTTTCTGGCTCCAGTCATCTTGCCTGCTAAACTCCTGCTGAGAGATCTTTGTAAAGAACGATACGGATGGGATGAGAACATTGGCGGAAAACATGCTGAAGATTGGAAAAGATGGATCGAAGATGTCAGTCATCTCTCTACCTTCCGTGTGAGCAGGTGTTTGAAACCTACAGATTTTGATGCGCAGCAGCAGCACAGTTACATCATTTTTCAGACGCTTCAGAGTCCGCTTATGGCACTGTGTCTTATCTGCTGCTAAAGAATAACCAAGGTGAGAAGCATGTGCATTCCTCATAGGAAAGTCAAGAGTTGCCCCACTCAAACTGGTCACCATTCCCAGACTCGAGTTGACTGCAGCAGTTATCGCTGTTAAAATAGACAAGATGTTACAGCAAGAGCTTCAAGTTCCACTGCAACAATCTATCTTCTGGACAGACAGCACTACAGTGCTCAGATATATTGACAGTGAAACTGCTCGTTTCAAAACTTTTGTTGCGAACAGAATCTCGTTGATCCGAGAAGCAACCAAGCCATCGCAATGGAAGTACATCAGAACAACAGAAAATCCTGCAGATCAAGCCAGCAGGGGGCTGAAAGCTAAGAGTTTGGTGCAAGGAGGAACCTGGATCAATGGGCCAGACTTCTTGCTGAACAATGAATGTGATTGGTCGGAACAGCCTGTGCGAAGGAAAGAAAGCCTGCAAAATGATCCGGAAGTCAAGAATGGAGCTACAGTCAACATGATCAAAGCTGAAGAAAACCAAGAACCAATCGACAAACTCATCAACTATTACTCGGACTGGCATAAATTAAAAAGATCAGTGGCCTGGATTTTAAAGGTAAAAGAACATCTGTGGAAACTGAAAGAGGAAAGAAAGGAAATATCAAAAGCGATCAGGCAAGCTGAAAAGAACCCTGAAAAGGAAAGATCAAAGTTAGAACAACAAATGAAAAATTCAAAGCAACAGAAAAGAAATCACTAACCTTGGATGATCTGGTTGCTGCAGAATCTGAAATAATCCAGTTCAGTCAAAGACAACAGTTTGGAGAAGAAATCAAGGTACTGAAGCAAGGTAAACAGCTCAGTCGCAGCAGTCAGCTGTTTAAATTGGATCCGATTCTTCAAGATGGCACGTTAAGGGTTGGTGGAAGACTCAACAAGTCTGCCATGCCAGAAAATGCTAAACATCCAACAATTCTTTCAAAGCACAGCAGAGTTGCTACACTGATTTTGAGAGACATCCACCAAAGAACAGGACACTGTGGACGCAGTTATGTCTTGGCACAACTGAGATGCATGTATTGGATCCCACAAGCCAATTCTGCAATTCGAAAGATAATCAACAAATGTACAGTGTGCCGCAGGATTAATGGAAAGATTGGTGAAAAAGATGGCAAACCTGCCTGAAGATAGGCTCTTGCCAGACAAGCCTCCTTTCACAAATACCGGCGTTGATTTCTTTGGGCCGTTTGATGTCAAGCGGGGTCGGGGTACAGTCAAAAGGTATGGTGTAATGTTCACTTGCCTCACTCTCAGAGCGGTGCACATCGAAGTTGCAGATAGCCTCGACACAGACTCCTGCATTAATGCAATTCGTCGCTTTATGTGCAGGAGAGGTCAAGTTACCATCATGCGTTCTGACACGGCACAAATTTTGTGGCCGCTGAAAGAGAGTTGAGAGAAGCCATTCAACAACTTGATAACTACAAGATTGAAAAGGCCTTGCAACCAAATGGAATAAAGTGGATATTCAATAGCCCAGCCGCTTCGCACCAAGGCGGGGTTTGGGAAAGACAAATTCGCACTGTGCGAAGAATCCTTAACTCCCTTTTGAAAGAACAAGCGGTAAATGATGATTGTCTTCAGACAATAATGTGTGAGGTCGAAAGCATCATCAATGGCAGGCCTCTTACAACTGTTCAGATGATGTGAATGACGTAGAACCTCTAACACCCAATCATTTATTGCTGTTGAAATCTCAACCCAACATGCCTCCAGGGATTTTCAGCAAATGACATGTACACAAGAAAAGATGGAAGCAAGTCCAGTATCTTGTGGATTTATTTTGGACTAGATGGACACGTGAATACCTTCCACTTCTTCAGCAGCGCCAGAAATGGCTAAAGCCAAGAAGAAACTTCATGACGGGAGATGTTGTGTTAATAGTGGATAGTTCTTCTCCACGAAACTCCTGGCTCATGGGAAGAGTAGTTGAAACGTTGCCAGATTCCAATGGAATGGTACGAAGAGTGAAGATAAAGACCAAGACCAACACTCTGGAAAGGCCTGTAAACAAACTGTGCTTGTTGGAAGAGGCGATGTCAGAAGAGTGAAGAAAGAAGAAACAAGTTGATAGTTTATGGACATTTAAAAATAGTTTGGCTCTTAATGTTTAAGTTTATAATTGCTTAATCCTCCTGCTTAACCAATTAGGGGCCGGGTAATGTAAGAGCCACATAAGGACTATAGTTCATCGGAAAAAAAAAAAAAAAAAAACTATTTCATGAAAATTCATAAGTAATTTATTGGTTTAAAATGCATAATTTAGTAATGTTTAGATCTGATAACATTTCTGTATTTTGTGCTTCCAATCAGATAGCACTACGTCATAGCGTAAACGATTGGATGTAGTTAGTTTTAGTTTGAAGTAAGAGACGTTGGAAGCAACACAGTTTTTTGACCGTGCATACTATGTCTATGTAAGTTATTGTTTTGGAAGTAAACATCTAAAAAGAAGACTGTTGGTTTGCTCGTGTTTTCCAAATACTGGTTGTAGACTGACTTCAAAAAGTGGTACAGAAGAATTAAAAGCAACTAGGTGCCACTACACTGTCTTTTTAGAGCTTCTTTACAGCCGAATTGAATTCTGTTTGCATCATTATTTTTCTGTTCATCACTGTAAAGCTGCTTTGAAATAATCTGTATTATATAAAGCACTATAGAAACTTGACATGACTCTTGCTGACGGTCACCGTGAATGGCGAGCGACTGCATACGTGCCTGTAGGCCTGCTTCATTTCGACCTAATCCCATTAACCTCAGAGATTGTAATCTCCAGAGAAAACCAGGAGGAGAGTTACTGAAACAGCTTACCGAGTCAAGGAAATGAGGCACGAGATTCATTAAAAGGGAAAACGATGGGTGCTCCTCGCACATGAATGCATAAGTTCAACATGTTCAACATGTTCCTGGGTCAACATTTTTGTTGATCCTGGAACAACATTCAAATCAACCAATCAGATTTCAGGGACAAGTTTACAGATTGTCAAAGTTTAGGCTTAAAATCATGAATTGGTGCTTCTACATCAGTGTTATTCATCTATCATTTCCCTCTGATTTTTGGAATAACTTTTGGGTAGGGTTAGGTTTAGGGGTAGGAATAGGGTTAAGATTAAATTTTCAGACTAGAATGTTGTTCCAGGATCAACAAAATATGTTGACCCAGGAACGCATCTAACTGCCACATGGATCGTGCAATTAATGCAAAATACCTTTTTTAAAGATTGCATAAATGTCCTATCACACGTTTTTGTATAACATGCTCGTTGTCTTGTTCATTGATTAGTTATAGTTAGTGATACTTTTTTCGGAATTTTTTGATGAATAGAACGTTAAAAAAATGAATTTGACAGAAATCTTTTGTAACATTATAAATGGCTGTCACTTTTGCCCTTGCTAAAAAAAAAAAAAAAAAGTGATGTTAAATTACGTTTTTCACTTGAATAAAAACAGGTAATTTAGATGTTACCACTTTTTTCAGTGTAGAAAATATAGCTGCTAGCGGTGTAATGATACATCGTTATATCGCGATATAAAAATGCGACAATAGGCCTATGTATCGTTCATGTAAAAATGATATGACTCGCGATAGAGTTAGTTTTATCCAAGACTCAGCTTGCTGTATTTATAAAGTAAAATTCACACAAAATGTAAATTCTGTCATAATGTAGCTACTCACCTTCATGTCATTTCAAACCTAGATTTTCATTCATCTTTCAAACACAAATGAAGATATTTTTAAGAAATCCGAGATTTCTGTCCCTTCATTTAAAGTCAATTCCCCTAAAACTTAAAAGATCTTTAAAAAAATAAAAATAAAAGGTCATTAAGGCATCGTAAGAATAATAAATCAAGCAGTCTAATCCAAGTCTTCTGAGGAGACACGATGCTTTATATGATGATTTACAACGCACTTACTGTAGTAGACACGGACATTAAAACGTACTTAAAGTTAATCGACACGCGAAAACGATATGAGAGTGAGTAAATAAAGATAGAATTTTAATTTTTGGATGAACTAATAAAGTCTTTTTGACGCGCTTTGCGATTTTAATTGTCGTTGATCATCTGAAGCGCATGCGCGCTGGAGCGGCGCTCCTCAAAGTGAAAGCGCGAATTCATTTAAAATGAAAGCATATTTTTACTCACCAAATTTTTAGTTGGTAGTACGATGATTTAAAGCGTTTTAGATTGTTTATTCTTATCATGTAAGTGTATAATCTGGCTTGTCTGTATAAAAGAGATTGAAGGAATGCCCGCATTGAAAGCATTAGAAAAAACTAAAGTTTACAGAGTTTCAGTACACAGACAGTACTACATTAAACTACTATATTTTAATGTTGAATATACTGTATAATAATGAAATGTTGCAATATTTCTGGGCCCAAATGTCTGATTTTACCAGTAAAAAAGCTTACACGAGTATAATTCTGTATTTTCAGGTTCAGAATCATGAATATGATTTATGAAGTTCTCTCTTAGGTTTCAGCTATCCTAATTCATTTCATGTTAAAATTCTTTTTTTTTTTTTTTTTTTTTTTTGATCAGTTACACCTAATTGTTAATTTACATAAAGTTCAATTAAATCTTGAAATATTGTAAATTCGTTATTAAGTTGTATGTAAAGTTATTGAAAATTGTTAATGTTTTGGAAATAAATCTGTTATTTGAAATTCAGTTTTTATTTTGTTCAAAATATTGTGAACCCATCGCGATACGTATCGAATCGTGAGCTGAGTGTATCATTACCCCCTGCATTTCACAGCATTTTAAAGTGTATTTCCCGGATGATTTTGCACTTTTGTGCTTGAATGCGCATGCATACGTGAGTATTCACTATGTACCTGCATAAAGCGTGTGCTCAGCTCCCTGGAGAGAGAGAGAGAGAGAGAGAGCAGCGTGTCGTGCGTGTGAACGGTTCATACTCGCACCCTCAGCAGTCTGCTTCTCTGCACTCAGCGTATGTCCCTTTATTCAGCATGTGGCCTTTTCCTCTCATCCCTATTCAGGAAGGCCGCGCTCCGCTGCTGTTTCCTATCCTAACCTCCTCCAGACCTGGCCTCTCATTGTTTGTGCTGCTCTGTTATTTTCGCTAATGGAATTTATCATTATCACTAAAAAGTTCCAGTCACGCACTGCTGAGTCGACTGTATTGTAAGTAGTCACGTTAGCACGATATCACGTGAGGTTATTAAGATTGATAACGGCATCAGAGACAATTCACATTTATAAAAGGGGCGATATATTGTTTTAGAGGGAACACTTTACAATAGGTCTCACTTAACTCATTAACTAACATGAACTAACAATGAGAAATGTATTCATGCAGCATCTATTAACCTTTATTAATGATAGTTAATAAAAATGTTGATGTTCGTTCATGCTAGTTCTCAGTGCATTTAATGTTAACGGACAATGTTATTATCGTTAACTATTCAAAACATTTCTATAATATAAATAAAGCTGAAATAAAATAAAAATATTAGTTGAATGGGACAGAGACTCGCACCTGTAAGTAAATTCAGTTTTCAATCCCAAAACATAGCCTTGTTTTCTGTAATTGACATTCTGTTTTTTACATATAAGCACTGTGCATGTAATCACACTCATTGTTTGTTTTGGATATTTTTCAAAATAAGAACTTTAATTATGTTGGTTTGAGAAAGCCGGATCAGATCTGACGTAGTTTTCCTAAAATGGACTCGGAAAAATCGACTTACCTTGAAGGAATGTTCAAATGAGAAAAGACCGTTTAAACGCCAACTGTCAAAAATTCAAATCTAAAAACATTGAAGCCATTTAAACTCCAACTGTCAAAAATTTAAATCTAAAACATTGAAACCCTTTAAACCTGTAAAGGGGTTCCTGTAAACCTCATGTAATCTGCCAATTAGAACACCCTAGCAACCACCCAGAGCAAATGCCTAGCAACCATCTAGAAAACCTAAGCACTGAATAGCAACACTTTAGAAAACATCTAGAGTACCCTAGTAACCACATAGCAACACCCTATCAACTGCATAGTAACACCTTAGCAATCATCTATCTTCAAACTCATAAAACTAACTCAACCTTTCTGGTCAGGCTTTTTCGAGTCAAAATAAAGTTTTATCCAGTTTTCCTAAAATGGACGATCAAAACTCATAAAAATCAACTTAATGGAATGTTCAAATCAGCCAAGACAACTGTCTTGAACTCCACCTGTCAAAAATTCAAATCTAAACACATTGAAGCCCTTTGAACACCAACTGACAAGAATTCAAATCTAAACATATTGAAGCCCTTTAAACGCCAACTGTCAAAAACTTAAATCTAAAAACACTGAAGCCCTTTAAACTCCAACTGACAAAAATTAAAATCTAAACATATTGAAGCCATTTAAAGTCCAACTGTCAAAAATTTAAATCTAAACATATTGAAACCCTTTAAACTCATGTAATCTGCCAATTAGAACACCTTAGCAACCACCCAGAGCACCCTAGCAAATGCTTAGCAACCATCTAGAAAACCTAAGCACTGAATAGCAACACTTTAGAAAACATCTAGAATACCCTAGTAACCACATAGCAACACCCTAGCAACTGCATAGTAACACCTTAGCAATCATCTATCTTCAAACTCATAAAACTAACTCAACCTTTCTGGTCAGGCTTTTTTGAGCCAAAATAAAGTTTTATCTAGTTTTCCTAAAATGGATGATCAAAACTCAGAAAAATCAACTTAACGGAATGCTCAAATGAGCCAAGACAACTGTCTTAAACTCCAACTGTGAAAAATTCAAATCTAAACATATTGAAGCCCTTTAAACGCCAACTGTCAAAAATTTAAATCTAAAAACACTGAAGCCCTTTAAACTCCAACTGACAAAAATTAAAATCTAAAAATATTGAAGCCATTTAAATTCCAACTGTCAAAAATTTAAATCTAAACATATTAAAACCCTTTAAACTCATGTATTATGCCAATTAGAACACCTTAGCAACCACCCAGAGCACCCTAGCAAATGCCTAGCAACCATCTAGAAAACCTAAGCACTGAATAGCAACACTGTAGAAAACATCTAGAATACCCTAGTAACCACATAGCAACACACTAGCAACTGCATAGTAACACCTTAGCAATCATCTATCTTCAAACTCATAAAACTCAACCTTTCTGGTCAGGCTTTTTCGAGCCAAAATAAAGTTTTATCCAGTTTTCCTAAAATGGACGATCAAATCAACTTAACGGAATGTTCAAATGAGCCAAGACAACTGTCTTAAACTCCAACTGTCAAAATTTCAAATCTAAACACACTGAAACCTGTAATCTGCCAATTAGAACACCCTAGCAACCACCCAGAGCACCCTAGCAAATGCCTAGCAACCATCCAGAATATCCTAGCAACTGCATAGTAACACCCTAGCAATCTATTTTCAAACTCATAAAACTAACTCAAACTTTCTGGTCAGGCTTTTTCAAGCCAAAATAAAGTTTTGTCTAGTCGAGATTGTATTTTGTTTAATAATAAACCTCATAACTGATTCATCTTATTTTGTGTCATCAGGAACATGGAGGCATACTGCGGATATTTCCAGAGGGTAAAGCTCAGTTTGCGGACATCGAACCCAAATTTGACCGCTTGCTTTTATTCTGGTCTGACAGACGAAACCCTCACGAGGTCCAGCCTGCGCACGCTACAAGGTCCTCATGTCTACAGCACACACACACACACACCATGCTTTTTCTTCTTTTCTTTTATAACTCATAATCTTTGTCTCCTGTGTTTATAGATATGCCATTACCGTGTGGTATTTCGATGCTGATGAGCGGGCCAGAGCTAAAGAAAAAGTACCTAACAGGTAATCTCAGCCAAAAATACAAAAACTGTCATTATTAGCTCATCCTGAAGTCGTCCCAAACCTGTGTGCTGTTATTTAGGAGGATGTTTGAGCAGCATTTCTTTTAAATATAACAACAGTTCAGAGTGACCATGTCTGTTGAGCTCCAAAAAAGACCATATAATTTTTGTAAAAGTAGTCTCTGTACAGCCAGTGTGCTTTATTACAAGTCTTCTAAAGTCATATGATAGATTTGATTTAACTCATTATTCACACAATATCTTCCTTCAAATCTTGTTCTCTATCCTGGATATGAGAATTACATCAAAACTGTTGAGGCGCATCACATACAGTAGTGGCTAAAAGTGATGTCCGGCCTAGGATAACTGACATCTTCAACCTTTATTCAAATATTATTAACCCCCTGGTGCTCTTTGGTCATTTTTGACCGAATAATTCTACGTTTTGGATTTTTAGAATTTTTTACTTAATCGGAATGGTACGAAACTTGGTAAAGGTTTTGGCACTTACTATGTGAACACACACACACACACACACAAAAACCCTCATGGACATGATTCGAAAAAGTTCAGTGGTCCCGGAAAAAAAAAGTCACACTTGTTCATGGTCAATATTGACTGCATTGGAAATTAATGGGAGACGAATTTCATCTAGTGGAAAGGTTTGGTACTACGCCCAAACAAAATCTTACTGAAAGCTCATTTTTTGAGATATCAACCTCAAATTTGGAACACAACATGACATGCAGGAAAAAAAATGAAATTCGTGCGCATGATTTACTAATTTTTTCCCTCGATTTACTAAGTCATGCGCACGATTTGTGATTTTGTTCCCTTAATTTACTAAGTCGTGCACACAATTTTCTATTTCGTTCCCTCGATTTGCTAAATCATGCACAATTTACTGATTCGTTCCCTCAATTTACGAAGTCATGTGCACAATTTATGATTTCGTTCCCTCAATTTACTAAGTCGCGCACACAATTTTCTATTTCGTTCCCTTGATTTGCTAAATCATGCATGATTTACTAATTCATTCCCTCAATTTAAGAAGTCATGCACGATTTGCGATTTCGTTCCCTCAATTTACTAAGTCGTGCACACAATTTTCTATTTCGTTCCCTCGATTTGCTAAATCATGCACGATTTACTGATTTGTTCCCTCAATTTACGAAGTCGTGCACGATTTGCGATTTCGTTCCCTCGATTTGCTAAATCATGCACAATTTACTGATTCGTTCCCTCAATTTACGGTCATGTGCACGATTTATGATTTCGTTCCCTCAATTTACTAAGTCGTGCACACAATTTTCTATTTCGTTCCCTCGATTTGCTAAATCATGTGCACGATTTAGCCTATTTTTTTCCTGAATGTCATGCGAGGGCTCTGTATAAAATAAAACCTGTAGCTGTTGTTTGCCCTTTTTGGGGGGGGGCTTTTTTCAGATAAATACCTACAAATTTCCCTCTCCAGACAACACTTTTGGCCACTACTGTATGTTATTTGAGAGCTTTGAGGATAGAAGATTATCAGTAAATAAAGACTTAAATATCCTCACAGAAAGTGTCATGTGATTATTTGGTTTAAAGTTAGAGGTCTTATTTGGGCTGAAGTTAGTTGAAATCTGTTTTGAAAACTGTGTCAAACTCTGAGAGCAATTGTAAAGAGTAAATTCTTTCCATCTGGTTTTGTTTTTGGAAAGGTGCTGGTGAAAAAGGAGTGAAGGTGGAGCTAAACAAGCCGTCTGAACCAAGCTAATCAAAGTATCATTAATCTGTACCTTTCCTGGTTACCAGCTGCGTGGAGAAAAAAGAAGAAGAGGCAGTTGGAAAAAGCAGCGGGTGTCCATGACGAAGCAAGAGAAGGAGCGGAAGATTGAATTAATAGAGATTTAAAACTCTGCAGAATTCAGTCATTTTAGTTATAAAAAGGTACAGTACTCTGTATTACATATACATTAATGCTTCTCATGTGACTGGAGTCACAGTGCTTCTGAGGAATGTTTAAAATGTTAAAAGGAGAAATGTATTATTTTGCTTTTGGTTCTGGGATGAGCTTCTGCATTTCGACCTGATCTTTATGAATCAAGTTGCACATCTATGCATGTTCTCTCTCAATGCTGCGCCAGTACTGATCAGTTGTCTGTTCATACTGAAATGCACCCGATGCCAGTGAGGTTGTGGACTTTTGGCATGTTTATTCAGGACTGAGAGCTAGCAGATGCATCATGGGAATGTCATCTGCAATCCTACAGATTAACTTTGTTACATGCACTAAGTCAGTGCACGTCCAGTATTGTCTGTCATGACCTGCACGTCATTATTGTCTAAATTCATCAAAATAAAAGCCTGTTTGCATTTTAGGCATTGTTGCATTTGTATTCTCAAACAAGGTGTAATTTTGCTTATTTTTCCTGCTGTCAGTTAACTCGTGTGCTTGAATTAAACACTTAAATATTTGATATTTCATCATAAGCGAAAACCATCTGCTGCTGTGCAATAAAAACAAGTCTTTACAAATCAAAAAACAAAACTGTAGCTCAACAGTGGACACGTGAGCATCAGAACTGGACCACGGAGCAATGGAAGAAGGTGGCCTGGTCTGATGAATCAGGGTCAGGGCTGTTTTGGCAGCAACACATTATTAGGAAGGTGGTCATAATGTTATGCCAGATTAGTGTATATGCCTCATCTCAGCTGGGGTCTTTAGGTAAATGAAGAACAACAGCTGGAAATGGCTAAACTGTGCCACCTTGTGGCAAATACAGTATGTACATTCATAAATCATGTGAGGAAAAACTACAGCCATGGTAAAACTCATTGTAACAGATATCTGGGGCTTAATTTGTATTTTTAGTTAGCAATTTTGTAGGAATTTAGTAATAGAATTTTTAGTTAGAGAACAGGTAATTTAAGAATTCTTAAACATTGAACAAATGCAGTCTATCTATTCAGGTAAAAATACTACAGAATTGAATAAAGTAATCAAGTGTAAAATAAA
Organism: Culter alburnus; assembly: GCA_028476615.1. Taxonomy (NCBI): domain Eukaryota; kingdom Metazoa; phylum Chordata; class Actinopteri; order Cypriniformes; family Xenocyprididae; genus Culter; species Culter alburnus. The sequence goes on from JAOTNS010004103.1 coordinate 1,723,541, forward strand.
TTATTCCATCACAAGTGGATATCTGTGCAATTTTCTTTTTTACAATTCAGGTTAATGAGATCTGCCAGGGACAAAAATGCTATTTATCTATGATAATTTGTTTATTTTCAGATATAGAGAGTTTAGTGATAAAAACAGAAATAACCTGGGACAGTTCATTATCACACTGAATCTGTGAAAATGGAATGTATTAATTTGTCAGTTGTTTTACAGTACAAAAAATGGTTTTCATGCATAAATTAAAAATAAAGTACATCAGTAAATAAACGATTTAGCTTAAAGGTGCTAAAGAGGATGTTTTGTTTTATACATTTTTGCAATATTACTTCAAACTGTCTTTACTAACTGATAAAAGACTATTTATTAGGTGCACTGAAAGGAATAATATTAATGTACATCATCTGTGCACGAGGTAGGGCCTTAAAAACATCAGCCAATCGTTTACGCGATCATCGCGTAAACGATTGGCCCTCTGGCTTGTCAATCACTGCCATGACGTTCCTTGTGAGAGACGAGCGCGGCTGCACGCTCCAGTAACTTTCCACACTCCACAGGCGCCGCATGCAATGTTTTTGTCCGGAGACAGGAGAAACAACTGCAGAATATGAGTTACCTGCGGTGAGTCCGACATAATGAATCCACTAACACGACACAGCGAATGCCGGTGGTAAACACTCGAGTTTTGGGAGGCGTTCCCTCGAAAGGAGGGGGGCTGTTCTTACGCATGCGCTCATTTCAAAAACTCAGTAACAGTCTTTGGTTTCTCAGTCGACGAAAAGATCCTCTTTATCACCTTTAAGTGAAACAATAGATGATAGTTAAATAAAAATACAAAAAAAAAAGATTTCAATGTTCAGTCAGAGAAGTGCCATATTTGATTTTTGACAGGAATATAAATGATCGGGTTGGAAATGCAGTGCATTCAATAGATTTATTTTATCAAAAGTAATACATTACTTTGCTTTTTTGTTACTTTTTCTCATCTGGTCTGGGCTTGCTTGTTTGTTTTAATAATAACAACAACAACAACAACAACAACAACAACAACAGTAGAAGAATAGGACACAGAAGAAGAAAGTTCAACACTTACTTCAGCAATAAAAAAATAAATACAAATGTGATTTGAATTGGATCATCAAAGATCAGGAGCAAAGACATTGGTTAATAAAGTGAGATTAAATACATAAAGTACGTTATATTTGTGTTATTTAACATTTAATTTTTGCAGGTTTGTGTAATATTCTGAGTTTGCATTACACTGTTTTTATTCATTTTGAGTAATTCTGAATCTGTTTTTGTGCAAATGAGATGAGTAAACGCATGTTCACATTTAGTCTAGGACTAATACACAGCGAACACAACACATCTGCAATTACTGCTGATTTCTCTCACCATGGCAACAGGAGAGCTGTCAGTCAATAGACCTCTTTGGAGCAGACGTCACAATTACGTCACTTGCAGCTGCGCGCGCATAGTTGTTGCAGAAAAATAGCGGTAGCAATTGGAGGAAAATGTGCAAAATCCACAGAATAAGAGAAAAACGTTTTGTTGTGCCTCTGGATGTTGGAATCGGAATGCAAAAAAATATAGTCTTCATTTTTAAAGAAAACCATCGTTGAAAACGTCCTTTGAAGCTAAACGTAGACGTTTCACAGACTGGACTGATGACACCTGTAAGGATTAGTCTACTATTAAAGCAGGAATTTGATGTAAACAGTAAGTCTACATAATATTCACATATGCAGTTCAGAGGACATACATACATAGCAGTTACAGCATGAAATAATATTTAAACCTATAACATTTTACATAGATAACTTTTAAACATAGTCTATAAAATTTTTATTTCACAATTCTGACTTTTTTTCTTGCATTTGCGTTTATGACTCCCAGTTCGGCCATTATAACTCGCAATTGTGAGTTTATTTCACAATTCTGAGGGGAAAAAGTCAGAATTGCGGGATAAATTGCAATTCAGAAAAGACAGGATAACGAGTATATCTCACAATTCTGTTTTTCTTTGTAAGAAATGTGAGATATAAACTCAGGTTTGCGAGAAATAAAAGTCAGAATTGTGAGATATAAACTCGAAATTAACTTTTTTTTATTCTTTTATTTCGTGGCTTCCATAGACTTCTACTGCTCAACTGTCATTTTCTGCAACCAGGTAGGCTCCGCCCATAAAAAACGTCATCGCTGTTTGCAAACACCAAATTGGTCTATAAATGGGAAAACAAAGTAACTTGTTACTTATTTGAAAAAGTAACTGTTGTAAATTTAAAAGTAATGCATTACTTTACTAGTTACTCGAAAAAAGTAATCCGATTATGTAACTCGGATTACTTTTTTCATAAAACATTTTAGTAATCATCATAAATTAGGTATCATTCAAAAGCTTACGAACTCAAGATTCAGCCTGTGAAAACCGTTTCACAGGTTTCCCTCTTCTTTAGCCCGGAGCACACGGCGTCCGTGATTTCCAACAACAATGTCAAATTTGGACTCATCTGACTCATGTTTCACTTTTCCACTTTGAAACAGTCCATTTTAAATGAGCCTTGGCTCACAGGACACGACGGCGCTTCTGGACCATGTTCACATATGGCTTCCTTTTTGCATGATAGAGCTTTAGTTGGCATCTGCAGATGGCACGGCGGATTATGTTTACCGACAGTGGTTTCTGGAAGTATTCCTGGGCCCATTTAGTAATGTCATTGACACAATCATGCCGATGAGTGATGCAGTGTCGTCTGAGGGCCTGAAGACCACGAGCATCCAATAAAGGTCTTCAGCCTTGTCCCTTACGCAGATTTCTCCAGTTTCTCTGAATCTTTTGATGATGTTATGCACTGTAGATGATGAGATTTGCAAAGCCTTTGCAATATGACGTTGAGGAACATTGTTTTCCACAATCTTTTTACGCACTCTTTCACAGATTGGATGTGAAATGTTTACTTCTAAGGGACTTTGCCTCTCTAAGACATCCCTTTTATAGCTAATCATGTTACAGACCTGATATCAGTTAACTTAATTAGTTGCTAGATGTTCTCCCAAATGAATATTTTCAAAATGTCTTGCTTTTTCAGCCATTTGTTGCCCCTGTGCCAACTTTTTTGAGACCTGAAGCAGGCATCACATTTGAAATGAGCTCATTTAGTGGATAAAAGTGTAAAATTTCTCAGTTTAAACATGTTCTATTGTGAATAAAATATTGGCTCATGTGATTCAAAAGTCTTTTAGTTTTCATTTTATTCAAAAAAAAAAAAAAAAACGTCCTAACTTTTCTGGAATTTGGTTTGTAATTTTGTGTTTCTGAAAAATAGTGATCTATGACATTGTATTTTGTTGAATATTAAAGATTTTGAGTATATTTGTTAAATCAGGGGTGTCCAAATTCGGTCCTGCAGAGTTTGGCTCCAACTTGCCTCAACAAACCTGCCTGGAAGTTTCTAGTATGCTTGGGCTGTGTGTGAAATCACCCCCTATACCCTCATTCACTATTCCCCATATTACTCCACTAATATAGTTCAGTTGAGGGAGTGAATGAAAACGAGTGAGTGAATTCGGACACTGACTACCACTTTTGAATAGTTTGTGAAACTTAGCAAGCTCCAGTAGTAATGAACTCTGTCATGAAATCTAGCATGTATAAACCTTAATTAAACAATAATAATTAATTAAAAAGGCATTTATATCTGATATTGTCTGGTATGATAATACGTTGTAGCCACATTGGACCAGCGGTTTGGAAAATGGATGGATGGATGATTCACCTGCGAGCGTCATCTTCTGGTCAAATGCGGGAATTCATTCGGAATATGGCATATAGGTATTCTCCAACATTTGAGTGTACATTGGTTGTTCACTCATTATTCCGGTGCATTATGGGTTTGAATGAGTGCACTCGATATCGCCCACAATGGTTTCGGACACCACTAAAAATGTCTGTCCCCTCAGATAGTGCCCTATTTAAGGGTATAGGGTAATTTCAGACACAGCCCTTGCCTAGTAAGATCTTGATTAGCTGGTGTGTTTGATTGGGGTTGAAGCTAAACTCTGCAGGACAGTCGCCCTCCAGGAGCAGAACTGGACACCCCTGTGATAAATGAAGAATTTGTGGACACGCACATTAATGGTTTTAGATTTGTGGAGTAAAAATTATAATTCTTATTTTCAACATAGTTCATAGTGAGCATGACTGTCGAGAAGCTCAAGCTCCATTAGACGTTGTTACCTGGAGGAAAGTGATGTGATTGTCTGTGTGCGAAAGCTTCTCCTGCTCAGCCTCTCCTGTCCTCAGATCAGCAATCTCCTGCTTCAGTCGCTCCAGGAGTTGTTCCAGTCGACTCACTGAAGCTCTTTCGTGATCTCTGATCATCTGCGTCAGAGCGAATGAGCTCAGTGAAGATCCTCTCACTGTCCTCCACTGCTGCCTGTGCAGATTGCTGTTAGGACACACACTGATCAGTCAGAAAGCACTGGAAGAAGTCTCAAACTGAGTCCAAAATGTCAGCAGCTGCCGTCGTCTCCAAACTCACCTTATGAGACTCCACAGCCTCTCTCAGCTCCTGAAGCTCTCGCTCTCTCTGCTGGATGTTCTGCTGGAATCTTCTCTGCATCTCCCCTGAATTGCCCTGTCAGATAAACAAAATGGCAGAAACTTAAAACCAAATAATGAATATGAATTCAGCGTTGATGCATTTACACATTAGGCTCATATGAGATGAAGGTTTTCTTTTGCGTTTTTCGCGTACAGGCGACAACGTTGTCAAAACAATCCCTGTTCACACGGATCTGTGAAAACGATTAAAAACGGTGTATTATTCATGCTAGTCCAGTAGTTGGCGATGTCACTTTGTAAAGAAACACTATGCACCTATGCATTTTCAGGCACCCAAAACGCTGTTGTCGTGTAAATGAATGGCCAAAACACATAAAAAGTTTAACGTTTTTAGTTGAAAACATTGTCGTTAAACAGCCCCCAAATTACCTGATCATGCATGATATTTAGCCCCTAGAATGCAAATTTTACCAGGGGAACCCCACCAAAAAACGTGGATTTTACCCACCAAAACACGATTGGGCTAGTTTTGAACTGGTTTTGAGTAGCAATTGAATCATAAGTCATAATCAGTGGTAGATTCACTCGGGGGGACTGTAGTTGGGGGCATATTTTGGGGACATATTTTATATTTCTAAAAAAATAGATACAGAAAACCCCACTATATTTGATTTGCAAATCGTTTGACGTGTATAAAAGTTGGAAATCCTATACATTTTGAACTGGCTCCATGCAAACGGGGCCAGCAACGGGGCTAAAGGCGCCTTTGATTTTATTTTCCTCTAAACCACTAGATGGCGCAAAACCTTGCCGCAGCACTTTCCTAAATATCCGCTTTTCAAAATGCACATGCAAATATCTGATCTTTGACGCGATCGCGGCAGCAACGCAAAGTTGATTCTGAGGTAGTTTGATCTAATATTTGATGTTTTTTAAAATGTTGTTGATTTAAGTAGCAAATGAGAATCGATTACATTAATGTTTGTATTTTCAGATAAAGATCTTCTTAATGATTTTCTGTTTTAATTCAAGCAACAGTTTTTCAATAAAAAGCGCACCTGCTGTTGGGGCAAAAGCACAATAATTAACATGATAATGGTTATTTGTTGACGTGACATGGTTAGATTCAGATGGCAAATATCAGATATCAAACTGGGTATCCATCTTAGAGATAATACCCATATTCATAATGAAACCACCACATTTAAAAAATATTATATTTATCATATCATTATAAAATATTGTTACTACTGTAAATCTATATTAAATATTATGGGATCTCCTTCAATGCTTTCATAATTTTACTTTTTAACGTAATTTGGTTTCTGTATTTTTTAAATATATTTTATATTAAATGGGCCTATTTTAATGACAGTATATTTATTGAACAAAAAAATAATTATTTTATTTATCAAAATAAACAGAAAATAGTACAAACTTGGCTAATTAGTGATTCTTTACAACAAGTATTAACCTAGACATTATTAAAACATATTATTTTAGCTAAAGTATTTGTATAAATACTGTGTGCCTTTTAAAACATGCTCACCACCTCATACATTTATAAGATTTTTAAACAAAATTAACAACTTTATGATTTTTTTTTCACACAAAATCTGTTGCTCCATCAATGTTCAATACAAACGTATATATTTTTCCTGCAATCATGTACTTTGAGAGTAGTGAAAAGCACATTTTTTCTTAAGGTGTGCCTTTAGCCCCGTTGTACCCTACTAATATTATATTAAATATATAAGGAGCCCCGCACATGACATGCAAGAAAAAAATTAAATCATGCGCACAATTTACTAATTCATTCCCTCGATTTACTAAATTGTGCGCACGACTTAGCCTAGGCCTACTAATTCGTTCCCTCGATTTGCTAAATGATGCACATGATTTATAAATCGAGGGAACGAAATAGTAAATCGATTTAGCCAACTATATTTTCCCTGCATATCATGTCCAGGGCTCCGTAAATATATAGCCTATATAAAAAGTTTATTGATTCTCATTATTTTCATGTTCTTAGCAAATGATCAAAGATAACCAAACCCTGTCAGTGTGGATGACGGCAGATCTTGAATGTATAAATTAACATTTCTGATTGGTGTAGGCTAAATAAAATTTACAGTTCAATAAGTCTAAGTAGTTTTGATACTAACTTTAATATTAGCAAAAGACAGTATGATGCTAGGCCTACTTTAATTTGTTTAAAGAAAATACTGTACATTATCCTTTAGCCTATATTGAGATCTAGGCAAAACCTTTGTGAAACATTTTATTTGACGGTCCACTTTAGACATTCTACCATCTATAAATAACTTTGTAACTACATATCAACTAGCAGTCAATAGAGTATTAGTAGACTGCTTAATATCTGTTAACACTTAATTCTGATGCTCCCCGACAGACATTTACTGATTATAACTTTGCAGTATGTCAACTTATTCAGTCTAATACTCTAATGAGAGTTAGTTGACATGCAGTTGCAAAGTTACATGTAGTTAGTAGTGTCTTAAGTGGACCATTGGAATAAAGTGTTACCAAACCAACTATCATACCTGCAATGTAGTCATTTCTTCTGCAGCACAGTGTCATGGTTTCTGTGTTCATCTAACATACACACAATACAAATACATTTCTTGTCGGTAGGACAGAAAACCTCCAGAAGCTTATAATAATATAAAATTATTCTGCTTCAAACAATAATTTTTAGAGCTGCACTTATTGTTGAGTACATATTGAACCTTTTAACAGCTAGTGCAAACACGAGCACTGCTGTTATTTTCATAATCACCAGCAGGCGGCGCTGCTGAACTGCAGATGTTCAATCTGAAACTGTTCAAATAACCTCTTTCCTCCATTATAAAGCCTTGTGAACCTCCCAGACAGGTCTTTGTATTAGACCTCACAATGAGATGCACAGAAACTAATATAACAAACAAGAATATTTTCATTGAAATTCATACAAATATACAGAAAATATATATAGGCTATATGCATTGTGCCAAAATGTAATCATATGGTTCTAGGGTCTGCCATAGACAGACATTTATTAATGTTGAATAATAAGTAATCCAATAGACCAATTTGGAGCAGACGTCACAGTTACGTCACCTGCATGAATTTGATGTAAACAGTAAGTCTACATAATATTCACATAGGGGACATAGCAATTACAGCATGAAATAATATTTAAAGCTGCTGTCCGTAAGATTTGCCTCTTAGTCGCCGGAAAACGATTTTTACCGGGGGACCCTCCTGAAATGATATTGGGCTAAGTAGCAATTGTTGTGAAAACCTGGCAACCCTGATCTACAGATACAGTTCAGTAGAGTCTGCGCATAGTGAACTTGGAGCCCGAGTCTGCGCAGTAGTGAGAGCGAAGCCGCGATATCAATGTCCCGCCCACACTCGTGCAGAATCGGTTAATACTGCAGAACAACATTACGTCGGTGTAAAATAAACCATTCTGGAAATGTAGAAATAAAGTTCCAATCTCCTCCTGAAGATCCAGAAAAAAGTCCGTAGGTGCTTCAGTGACTACTTTACTCAGAGAAGCTGTCAATCTCAGCTGTCAATCATGACGTCAAAACCCGTGTTTTTATAGCATCAAATAACTAACCAAAAACAAACACATTAAACGAACACTTTAACTAACATCAGCGTGATAAAAACTGACTAAAATGACAGAAACCATCTTTGAAAAAAAAAAAAAAAATTTGACGTGTAATTTCACTGTTTAGTTTGTCTCACATCAACACATACACGGAGAGGGCAGGGTATACTGCATCCAGCCACCTGGGGGTGATCAAGACGTTTTGGCTTCACTTTTCAGGACTTATGTGCCACGGTTGGATGCAATATGTAGAATTTTCTGTCCGCTAGAGGTCACTAGAAGCCTATTCAAAACAAAGGCGATGACACCAAGTTTGAGCACGGAATCTTGGGACATGTGGTCTTCACCTCACAGCCTTTGCAAAAGAATCGGGATAGGACTCGGCAAGAAATCATGTTCATGGATGTGATTATTAACGTTACTGTAGTTTGAAGCAGAGCAGGAGCGAGTGTTGTGGAGCTGAACGAGGAGCTGGAGCGATTGATCAACACACGCCTCACGAGCAGCGGGACTTTTATTATGACACAGACGCCGGCGCCACTTCTGCTTTTCCGGTCATGAGTATGAGGTAACGCAGCTCTGTTTATCATATTAGATACATTTAAAATTATGTTATAACGTTACTCTGTGCATTCACTCTCGGCGGCTGCTGTGAGACACTGTTACACACTGCAGTAAGATAGATCGATTTTACAATATCATATTAAATGCTGGATGGCTTGTGTTGATAAATGGCATGAAATTAATTTTAAAACGTATTGTAGGATGGAGAAAATGCTGTATTACTGTTACTAAAAATAAAGCTGCATCTGATTATGCTATGTTAGCTACTTGACAAAATAGTGTTTTTCTCTGAGTCAAGTCAAATTTATTTATATAGCGCTTTTACAATTGGTAATTGTTTCAAAGCAGCTTTACATATTAGAAGCACAGAAAAAAGGGAAGTGGTTAAAAATAAGCTGTACAAACAAGCGTGGTAATATGTAACATATACAAGATGGTGCTACATTAAGCCAATGTCGGCTGACTCCCAGGGGTGGAAAAAACCCCTAGGAGAAAAACCCAGCGTGCTAACACTGGGAAAAAAGTCCTAGGAGGGAAAAAAACCCCTTGGAAGATATATATAATATATGTAAATGGATATGGAGATCAAAATCTGAATTATACATTTATTATAGAGATTAAAAATAGATTATATAAATATATGTAAGCGGATACGGGGATTAAAAATCAGAATTATAGATGCAGCCAGAACTGGATCTGTAGGCCCATAGTCTCCTGGGCTACATTGTAGGCAGGTCCAGACACAGGTTCTCCCTCTGATCTGGATACGGCCTGGATCCAGCACCCGGCAAACCTCAGGATAAGCAGAGACAGATATTAGCGTAGATGCCATTCTTATTCTGATGTACAGGTATATCTAGTGTTATAGGAAATGTTCTCGGTTCCGGCCGACCTAAGTATTGCAGCGTAACAATCCTTTAACGGATTTGAAAAATGTTAATGTATTGATAATGTGTTATGTGTATGCAAGAGCAAAGAGAGTGTTTTAGTCTAGATTTAAACTGACAGAGTGTGTCTGCTTCCCGAACAATGCTAGGAAGATTGTTCCAGAGTTTAGGTGCTAAATAGGAAAAGGATCTGCCGCCTTCAGTTGATTTGATATTCTGGGTATTATCAACTGGCCTGAATTCTGAGATCGCAATAAACGTGAAGGACTATAATGCATTAAGAGCTCGCTTAGGTACTGGGGAGCTAAAACCATTTAGAGCTTTATAAGTAAGTAGCAAGATTTTAAAATCTATACGATGTTTAATAGGGAGCCAATGTAATGTTGACAGAACTGGGCTAATATGGTCATACTTTCTGGTTCTAGTAAGAACTCTAGCTGCCGCATTTTGGACCAACTGTAGTCTGTTTAAAAGCCGAGCAGAACAACCACCCAGTAGAGCGTTACAGTAATCTAGTCTTGAGGTCATGAATGCATGAACTAACTGTTCCGCATTTGTCATTGAGAGCATATGTCGTAATTTAGATATATTTTTAGATGGAAGAATGCGGTTTTACAGATACTAGAAACATGACTTTCAAATGAAAGATTGGTATCAAAGAGCACACCCAGGTTCCTAACTGAGGACGAAGGTTTAATGGAGCACCCGTCAAGTGTTAGAGAGTATTCAAGGTTTTTTCGTGAGGAAGTTTTTGGTCCAAAGATTAGGATATCAGTTTTTTCTGAATTTAATAATAAGAAATTTCTTGTCATCCAGTTTTTAATGTCAGCTATGCATTCTGTTAGTTTTGTGAATTTGTAGGTTTCGTCAGGGCGCGAGGAAATATAGAGCTGAGTATCGTCAGCGTAGCAGTGAAAACTAACACCATGCTTCCTAATTATCTGTCCTAAGGGCAGCATGTACAGAGTGAAAAGCAACGGTCCTAGTACTGAGCCTTGTGGTACTCCATATTGAACCTGTGATCGATACGACATCTCTTCATTAACTACTACAGACTGATAACGGTCAGATAAGTACGATTTGAACCATGCCAAAGCAGTTCCACTAATGCCAATATAGTTTTCAAGTCTTTTTAAAAGAATGTTGTGATCGATAGTGTCAAAAGCAGCACTGAGATCTAATAACACTAATAGAGAAATACAGCCACGATCGGATGATAGGAGTAGATCGTTTGTAACTCTAACGAGAGCAGTCTCAGTACTATGGTATGGTCTAAATCCTGACTGGAAATCCTCACAGATTCCATTTCTTTCTAAAAAGGAGCACAGTTGTGTTGAAACTGCCTTTTCTAGTATCTTTGACAGAAAAGGTAGATTCGAGATTGGCCTGTAATTTACTAAATCTCTCGGATCTAGTTGAGGTTTTTTAATAAGAGGTTTAATAATAGCCTGCTTAAAGGTTTTTGGCACGTATCCTAGTGTTAGAGATGAATTAATTATATCAAGAAGTGGACCTACGACCTCTGGAAGCATTTCTTTCAGTAGTTTAGTCGGAATTGGGTCTAACATACATGTCGTTGATTTTGATGATTTGATAAGTTTAGATAATTCTTCCTCTCCTATAGCGGCGAATGATTCTAGTTTTACCTCAGGGACACTACAGTGCACTGTCTGAAGCGAAACTGTAGACGGTTGCATGTTTATAATTTTCTCTCTAATATTATCAATCTTGCAAGTAAAGAAGTTCATAAAGTCATTACTGCTGTGCTCTATGGAAACGTCAGCAGTTGAATCTCTGTTTCTAGTTAATTTAGCCACTGTGTCAAATAAATACCTAGGATTATGTTTGTTTTCTATTAAGAGATTTGAAAAATAAGTAGATCTAGCATTTCTTATAGCCGTTCTGTACTCAATCATTTTTTCTTTCCACGAAAGGCGAAAACTTCTAGTTTTGTTTTCTTCCAACTACGTTCAGTTTTCTCACAGCTCGTTTTAGAGCCCGAGTGTGCTCATCATACCACGGCGTTGGATTAGTTTCCTTAATCTTCTTAGACGTAAAGGAGCGACTGCATCTAATGTGCTGGAAAAGAGAGAGCCAATAGTTTCTGTTGCAGCATCGAGTTCTTTTAAGTTGTCAGGTATACTAGGCGATGAAAACTGCTCGGGGAGATTATTTTATAAGCAATCTTTAGTGGTAGACGTGATGGTTCTACAATATTTATGGCTGGGTGGTGGTTTTGTAGCCTTGGCTAATTGTATTATACACGAGACTAAATAATGATCTGATATATCATCGCTCTGCTGTAGAATTTCAACAGCATCAATATCAATTCCATGCGACAGTATTAGATCTAGGGTATGATTACGACAATGAGTGGGTCCTGACGTGTTGTCTAACTCCAATAGAGTTTAAAATGTCTGCAAATGCCAATCCAAATGCGTCTTTGTTATTATCTACATGGATATTAAAATCACCAACAACAAGGACTTTATCCGCAGCTAGTACTAACTCTGATAGAAAATCAGCAAATTCTTTGATAAAGTCAGTATGGTGCCCTGGTGGCCTGTATACAGTAGCCAGCACAAATGTCAACTTACATAATGTTACATAAAGCACCATCACTTCAAAGGAATTATATTTGAAATTCTTTGAATGATTCTGAATATATTACTATAAATTACAGCAACACCTCCCCCTTTGCCTTTCTGTCGAGGATTGTGTCGATAATCATAACCTTGAGGACTAGATTCATTTAAAGTAATGTAATCGTCTGGTTTTAGCCAGGTTTCTGTCAAACAGCAAGTCTAGTTATTGTCTGTGATAATTTCATTTACAATAAGTGCTTTTGAAGAAATAGATCTAATATTCAGTAACCCAAGCTTTATCATTTGTTTATCTGATTTATCTGTGATTTTCATTTTTTGAACATCAATTAAATTTTTTACCCTTAAAAGGTTTCGGAAATTTTTTGTATTTACTAGTTCGAGGTACAGACACAGTCTCTATGTGATAATATCTATCTGAGGCATGGTAAAGCATGGTACTAGCAAAAAATCAAGAAAATTAGATTTAAACAATAAGACTAAACATGTTGAGCTATATAACCATAATTAGTTTTCTGTCTATAAATGTAACCAAACAGTTGTTCCCTTGTCTATTAAAACATGCAAATATTAAAGCGTCTTTGGTGTTTCCGTGGTTTCTACAAAATAAAAGCGGAAACCGAGGGTAACGCGGGGATGACGCAATTGACAGGCGACTCCTCACACATCCCGCAGCCTTGGTTAAAATTGCAATTCTCTCACGATTTACAAATAGTTGGAAACATTTGGGATATTGTAAGTACTCAAGTGAACAAAATATAGAACACTGGCCTATTGGTTTTTGGATATTTTACTGCGAAAATATTACATATTGCACCTTTAAATCACAATAATATGTTATTTTTTGATTGCGTAATTGACAGACAATTCTCTATATTTGCTTGTATGTGAGGTTTTAGCCAACAAACGCTGTGATTTGGGTGTCTGTTTAAGAGAAGCAGTGATCACATCCACATTTATGATCTATTATCTCAATTTTGATTACATAACAGTCGTAGAAACCCTCTGTCTCTGAGCCTGTTATGTTCTCCCTTTACAAGCTCCTGCACATACATAAGTCAAATATCTGTCACTGGAGGGTAAATACTGTGGCATGTGGAATTGTAATTTGCCTAGAATCATCTCTCGAGTCACAGGTTTGATTTATTCTCTTCAGAACTGTTACAAAACAGCAAAGATGAAAACCCCACAGATGATTTTAAAAATGTTTTTTCAACCTTTTAAGAATTGTACTGCATCACTCTATTTGTGTTCTACAAGAAAAGACAGAGATGTCCATTAACAGAGCAATGATGCATTCACATTACACTTGCATTTAATGCATTGTATTATTATTATAGCAACGTCTATTAGCAAAAGCACTTAATGCCAAATAGAAAGTAAATGCAGACTAATACCTTACTGCTTTTTTAATATTGCCAGCAGAATAAAAAATTGCAAACACATAGTTAATTTTTAATATAGATTCAAAGTGCTTATTTGACAGTATTGTCAGTATTCATATTTGCTTTGAAGCATCACAAACCCGTGTGTGAAGTTTGAGTGTATAAGAGAATCACTGATCACATCCAGCAGCTTCAGACGGCACTATTGATTTTCATTGTTCACAGTCAGAGAGCTGCCCATTATGTCTGAAAGCTCAAGAAGAAAATCAATGTCAAAGTGAGTTGTGCTGTGCTTCAGTTTCACAGGAGGGTTAACAACATTACTGTAACACAAAAGAACTGACCCATAAAAGGTAAAGAAAATGCAAAAAAATATCCTTTAATTCAATGCACTATAGTTTTAGTGAAATATGAGGTCAAATCCAGAGGTCTTCTATAGAAGAAGTGCACAGACAAAACAATCAACGGTGTTCATTTTCTTCTTCTTTTTTGTGCATTAGGATACATATCATTTTCTTTATGCAAAACATATCTAATTTCAGGATAAGATTAATGCTGGGTTGCACAGTCAGCTTTTTATTTTAGAGGCATTGATAATTGCCAGAATTGGACACAAGGGGGCAATGTTGATCTAGCGATTAAAATCAATATCAGAGCTGGGAAAGAGTGATGATCACATCAAGTAACTCCTCTTTCAGTTTCAGTTAGATTAGCAATATTTTCAAGGATATAATTTAGATTTCTGACCAGCTCAATAAACCCTGAATTTAAGATGGGTTTTAAAATTAATACATATATCTTATGCTACAAATGTCCTATAAATCAAAACACACACAAAAACAGTTGGTTCCAGCATTTATTTGAGTTTTCTGTTAGCGAGCATTTTCCATAATTCGTTGCTGGCTGTGGTCAATTATTCTTTACATGGTCAGAATCCAGTGATCTGCAGTCATAATTTCCTCTGATGGCTTTAGAAGAGGTGATAGAGATGGGCTCAGTAATGATTGCTCTGGTCTGAAGGTTGCAAATCAGTATTACTGTACTGTGTTCTAGCGATCTGCATTGTGAAAAAGAACTAGGCTAATGGAAATAATGTACTTTAAAAGAATATACTTTAGTGCAAACTTAATGTAATGTTTTCAGACACTTTACTGCATGTTAGTTGCAATTAAAAGAAAATGTATTATAGTTTAAATTTAAATGCAATTAGTTGAACTGAAGAGTGTTTTGACCGACTTATCGAATTATCGTAAATATGAGAAATTGCGAGCCCGAACTCATGAAATTGCGTATCAATAGCACTATTTTGTATTTCTATTTGGCGTGCTATTTATACGCGGCAATTACCGTTGGCATGCATATGAAACGCACGTGTTTAATGTGCATATAATGCATGCATATGATAGCCTACGCAATTTTTTCGTGCATATGATATGCAATTTGTTGGCGTACATATAATACCCACACCACTAATCCTACCCATTAAGCAATTAAAGCATGTAAATAGCACGCCAAATACAAACATGAACTCGTGCTATATACGCAGTTCTAGGAGATCGTGTTGGAAATTGCACATGAATGCCCTTCCATTTTGAAACTTGAATGCAATGAGCTCATAATCACGACTTCAGAAGTGGGGAATTATCAAATTTCTGATAACACTTGAAGGCGGTATTAAAGGTGCAGTAAGCGATTTCTGAGAAACGCTGTTGAAAGTGGATCGGACAGAGCACCAAAACACATCAGCAGTAAGGGGCGTGTCCACTCATGAGGGGGGAGGTGCCTGTGCTGCATAGCGTATTCGTGAATTTGGGGGTGGGGCTATCATTTTGGGAGGGGCGTGTATGTTTTGGTGATTTCAAATATCAACAGCATTTTTTAGAAATCACTTGCTGCACCTTTAAGTGCATCTTAATATACAATTTCATTATTTGTATACGATGAAGTTTCAATTTAGTACATTTAAAATATATTGTAACACTATTATAATTAAGTACTTTACATTTAGTAGGTTAGACAACACGTCAAAATAAAAGTACTTCTGTAAAACACAACAAAAGATTATTAAAACAGTGATTTACTATGTACTTTAAAATACAATTTTTAATTTGACATTATTACCAAGTGCACTTTCTAAAAGTCTCTACTTAAGTGTGTTAATAACACTTAAGTGGCCTTTTAGTTAATGAATATTATATTATCTGTAAGGACAGTGTTTTAAATATATACTTTTGAGATGCACATTCAATACGATTAAGTGCACTTATTTCTCACAGGAGTATGTATAATGGTGTTTTGTAACAGAGCTTTGGCCCATTTGAGCCCACAGTGACAAATGTGAAGAACAACCGTGTGTGCAAATATTTAGCAGATTCCTCAAATCTCAGTGTTTTAGGCACACTGGGTTCCTCTACAGACCACCCTCAGTTTCTTGAACCGCTCTGAGGTAACAGACGGATCCTAAAAACACAAGCAGCACATTCACTGGGACTGCCGTGTTAGTGAGAACTTCTGCTCACTGGGTCAGTGGCTTCCATCAGTCCTCACTGAGCGTTCATGGGAAATGTGCTTAATGTGTTAATAAGTACTTTTCCAAAAATACCCTCCTGGCTGACAGAACCAATGATTCATGCATATTAAACTGCCACTGGCGGGTTGCAGGTCTGTTCTGATGCCTCATAAAAATGATACTACTAAATGCAAATAAGGCAGGCAATTAAACCACATAAGGTTGTGTCTTTGATTTAAAAGACATATGAATATTTTATTGCATGTTTGATCATCTAAATTGATTAGAGTGAAATATTTCAGCGTTTGTATTTAAATTTTTATATGCATTACATCAGAAACTTTTGCCTCTAATACATTTTTTTTTAAAGTTAGTCAAAGTGAATATTTTACACAATTCTAGCTTTAAAATGAATGAAGTCGTTGGCCTTTTCCTAAATGTTTAAAAGTGTCATTTCCAACACAGAATGAATGGTGATTTGAGATATGGGGGAAATTTAGACATGAAATAAACACAAAAACTTTGCCTGTAAAGTTTTCCAAAAGTTAGTGTATTTGTTTACAAAGAGACAACAGAGTCAGTGAAGAGCTTTAGATGAAATGTTTGAATCTAATTGTTATAGATGCTATCTAATGCTATGTTATAGATGAGTCTTGAAAACATTTAGATCGTGTCCTACACTCTATAAAATGCTGGGTTAAAAACAACCCAAGTTGGGCTGAAAATGGACAAACCCAGCGATTGGGTTGCATTGGGTTGTTTTGGGTTGTTTTAACACAGCGATTGGTTGTTGTAACACAGCGATTGGGTTTTTGTGACTGGGATGTTTTGCGATTGGACTGGGATGTTTTAACCCAGCGATTGGGTTGTTTTAAACCAGCGGTTGGGTTGTTTTAACCAGCAGCTGGGTTGTTTTAACACAGCGGATGGGTTGTTTTAACCCAGCGATGGGTTGTTGCGACTGGGTTGTTTTAACCCAGCGGATGGGATGTTTTAACCCAGCGATTGGGTTGTTGTGACTGGGATGTTTTAACCCAGCGATTGGGTTGTTTTAACCCAGCGATTGGGTTGCTGTGATTGGATTGTTTTAACCAGCCCCAGCGAATGGATTGTTTTAACCCAGCGGATAGGTTGTTTTAACCCAGCTGTTGGGTTGTTTTAACCCAGCGGTTGGGTTGTTTTAACCAGCAGTTGGGTTGTTTTAACACAGCGGATGGGTTGTTTTAACCCAGCGATTGGGTTGTTGCGACTGGGTTGTTTTAACCCAGATTTGTTGTTTTAACCCAGCGATTGGGTTGTTTTAACCCAGCGATTGGGTTGTTGTGACTGGGATGTTTTAACCCAGCGAATGGATTGTTTTAACCCAGCGATTGGGTTGTTTAACCCAGCGGATAGGTTGTTTTAACCCAGCGGTTGGGTTGTTTTAACCCAGTGATTGGGTTGTTGCAACCCAGTAGTTGGGTTAAATGTTTGACCAATGTGCTGGGCAGTTTTATTTAACTCATAGTCTTTTTTTTTTTTTTTATAAAAACTTATGTCTGGCTTAAAATGAACCCAAAATGCTAGCTGTAAAATTAATCTTAACAAAAGTCATCATTGGCCTTTTTATGAATGTAATTTTCATCACAGAATGAATGAATGAATTCTTTTGACGTATCTTCTCTGTTGGATGTTGTTCATCGGTTCCATTTCAGCACATCTTTTGAACGAACTCGTAACTAGAATCATTAGTGAACACTGGCTTCTGTGCTTCATGCGTTGGTTTCTGCTATGGTAACGCGTGACATTTCACAGGAGGGTCTGATTGTGTCAGCTGGTCTCCAGGCTCAGCAAAGGTCTTTGTGCTTGGGAATGTTCTCCGGTCTGACGGATGAAAGAAGGCTCTTATTGGGAAAGCTCAAAGGTGATGGATCTGCCTTTCACCGCCCTCCTATAATTACCTCAATAACCTCCCGCAGACTGAGGAATGACTTTAGAGGTATTGATTCCTGGAAACAAATGATATTAACATTCCCACTCTGTCCTGTGGATACACCTGGAATCTTCTGTGTTTATTTTAAAAGGTTTATTTCTTTCCATTAAATGGAATGATCATAATGTGGAACCAGAATAATATAATCCTGCTGCATGTATATGGTGACATTGGAAACACTATTCAATTAGCAATCATTTAAACTCTAAAAAATGCTGAGTTAAAAACAAACCAAGTTGGGTTAAAAATGGACAAACCCAGTGGTTGGGTTAAAAGTTTGACCAACATGCTGGGCAGTATATTTAACAACTTAAAAAAAAAAAAAAAAAATGACTATATGTCTGTCTTAAAATATATTGGAAATTAAAAATCGGACACATAATTACTAGAGGCAACAATAATAATCAAAAGTGGAACATTTATTAATAAGCAATTTCATAAATGTTTATTGTTTAATCATTAATTATTAAACTTATTAATAAATGTTAATTTATAAAACATTTCCAACATAATTTGGGTTAATTTTAAGCAAGCAATACAGTAAGTTTTTTTTTTTTTTTAAATTGTTGGGTTAAATAAAACTACCCAGCAGGTTGGGCAAACATTTAACCCAACCACTGGGTTAAAACAATCCATTCGTTGGGTTAAAACAACCCAATCGCAACAACCCAGTCACTGGGAAAAAACAACCCATTTGCTGCGTTAAAACAACCCATTCGCTGAGTTAAAAATAACCCAACCACATTGGTTAAAACAACCCAACCGCTGGGTTAAAACAACCCAATCACTACAACCCAATCACTGGGTTAAAACAACCCAATCACTACAACCCAATCGCTGGGTTTGTCCATTTTCAACCCAACTTGGGTTGTTTTTAACCCAGCATTTTTTTTTTAGAGTGTAGGATTGTAATATGATTTCAAGACCCACTAAATAAACTAAAAAGTGCATTTAATTATTTTTTAAATCTTTTATGTGCTTCATAAATGCATCTTAATTTAAAGTAATGAGTTCTGCTCCAGTGGCACCTTAAACCCGTTTCAGAGATCAGCTGAGGAGGTGAGAGTGAAACCCAAATCTTTGTGAAAGTGATAATGAGCTTCATAATTATTTCATTAATGCTCTTCGCACTGTTTCTTTTTTCTTCCTTTCCTTTACAGCAGGATGCCGACTGAAATTACGAGCCATGATGGCTGTCAGTGACTCATCGGTTTTCACTTCTGGATGAAAGCGGAACGTCCCCGAGTGATTCTAGTCGGATAGAGTCATTCTTGTTCGTCACACACAGAGAAGCTCTTGGAACTCAAAAGGTCATTGGCATAATAATATTATTTCCTGTGGGCATTATATTTGTTACTTAACACACCAGCCTGAGAAGAAAGGTTACTTTATTCCTAACAATCTGCAAGCCTCAGTGAATTCTGGTTATGACTGGTTACAGCTGCCTTCAAGTTATGAGCTTGAAAGTGATTTTCACCAGAAAAAAATGGGTGCATCAGACAATTTAATATTTCTGTCACTCTTCTTAAAATGACAGTCAGGATTTTTGGTGCAAATCAGGGTTATTATAGAAAATCATAAAGGCCTATAGAGTTGTGCACACCTGACATATAGGGCCCTATCATACATCAGGCACGATGCAAGTGTTTTTTTGGTAGTTTCAGTCTGACGCAGTTATGATTTTCACGTCCAGTGCCCACGTTGTTTAAATAGCAAATGTACTCGTGTCCATCTGTTCGCTCATGGGCGTGCTGGTCTGAAAACGAGGTGTGTTTAGGTGCATTGTTGGCGTGTTGCTATTTTGAGGCAACTCATTGACCAACTGAAACCTGCTCTAAAGTCAATGGCGCAGTATTTTTTTTGTTATTTAAAGGGTGCATTAGTAATATGCACCTATAGGCGGGTGCACAACACACGTACACTCTGCTTGTTACACACAAGCACCCAACAAACATGCCAAATATTACAAATAAAAGGATTCCTCTCTGGAGCGTTCCGCTTACAAATTCCGCCATGTAAATAGTGAATCCGCCATGGCGCGAGCGAACCTGGCTTTTAAAGGGAAAGGGAGATGAGACTTTGATTGGTTTATTGCACGTTACGCACAAAACACACCAATGACTCATTAAGAGACTAGGTACAACCCTTTTGGACCGTGCGCTGACCATTTTTTCTGTCGTTAAACTAGCAAAAGTGGATTCGGACACGCGCACATGCGCCATGCATTTAGATTTGTTAAAAGAGGGGCCATAGTCTAGTTCTGGTGTTATATTAGGTTAGTTTAATTGTGCCATTTCTGGTATTGCACAACATGTCGCAAAACTGAAGACTCAAGAATCTGGATACATTTCTTTCACACACATGCCCACCGACTCCTCAAAAAAGACAAACACACATACACCTCTCTACCTCTTTGTATTTAAAGAAAATAAACTTCTCCCAGACTTTGATTGTTTTAAACACTCTCTCAATAATCACACTCGTTCCTTCAACAGACACTATAGCACTCATTTTTCACACTCATTCTCTTCTTGCTTTTGTCTTTACTGCAATTCCTCACATTTTAAAGGCTCCAGTATCACCTGTCTTCACTGATTAACCAACCCATATTAATTAATTGTTTGCTGAATGTCACCAAAAGAGTGAAAGAGAGAGACACCGACAATGATGTACTAAAAACAGAAAAAATTTTCCTTTGTGTTTTTCACACGGACCAGCGAAAATGACTAAAAAAAGCTGTATTATTCATGCCAGGTCAGTAGATGGCGATGTCACTTTGTAAAGAAACACTACGCACCTATAGACTAAACACGCAACATGACGTTTTTGTAGTTTACATGGATACGATAACAGTATTGCTTCAAAAACTTGCACTTTGAAACCTGTTTTCAAAAGTTTGCATTTTCAGTCCCTCAAAACACCATTGTCGTGTAAATGAACGGCCAAAACGCATAAAATGTTTTCAGTTGACTGTCCATAGACTGTCAAACTGGGCAGGAATCTTCATAAGAATGTGCAAACAAGAGCTTTTACCATCTTTCATTGTTTATTTGCTTTATTTTAGCTACTTCTTTAACAAAATCAATCCAATATCAAGCAATCCCCTCAACAGACTCAACTGATTTCATTGGCGTATTCTGTTTAGTGCCTGATTAGAAATCCTACAGTATTGCTTGCATAGTGTTAACCATCAAAACACGTTGGGAATTAGATTTCTTGCCTTTAAAATGGAGAGGAAAGTGTTAAATAGGCTACAAGTGCGTAATACATCATATCAAGAACACGATTATCAATGAATGAATCAAACTCACTTCAATTTTACAGATTCTTCACATTATTCCCAACAATGATTTACTATTTAACAATCCAAACCCAAAAATCAAAAGGAGAACTTCTGAGGCAGCTTTTTTTTTCTATGCAATGACAACAAAACGATATGAGGACAAATAAATAAGTACAATAATTTAATTAATTTCGGGGTGAATTATTCATTAAACGCGATTGCATCGCATCAGAATAACCAGTTTGAAGGATGCCAAGAGCATCAATAGTGCAATCGTTACTTTAGGTCATCACATACAATCGCTGTTGTAAAGCATTAATGGCCTTTACGGTTTACGGTGCCAAACCAGCACTGAGTTTCATTGAGCTCAAGCAGGTTGAGTTGAATCGACAGATTCCTTCAGCCTTAGTCACCATGTAAACATCAGGGTTAATGAATAGCTCTTTCATGGGTCTGGCTGGTATAAACGGCCTTTAATAACCAGACGGGCGTCCCACGTGTCTCTTGGCTGTTTTTAAACTCAGGGTGACCCACTCTCTCATCCAATCTCAGCTTTCCGTCGCTCAACACCCGCTTTCTCCCGGACAGTACCGCAGTGTTTCACGCCATCGTCCACATGTGACGACTAGAACTTCAACCCCAGGATACAAAATACATTATAAGAGACGCCAACCTGGAAGAGAATCAACTTGTTTGGCGTGAGATCAGAGAAACTTACAACTACAATAAAAACAAAGGGATCAGTTTAGAGAAGGATGTGCCTTCAGCACTGTAATGTACGATTTGTATGAAAAAAATAAGCATGATGCTCCATCTTTCACTTCACATTTGACACTTGACACTTGACTTGACATTTGATATTCAACAGTATTCTTGACATTTATTCAACAGTGCTTCTGATCTGCCTGCATTGACACTATTCTTTAAGAGCTGCTGTGCAGCCAAAATTTATGTACCAGTTATCAATGTAAAGCTGCTTTGACACAATCTGCATTGTAAAAAGCGCTATATAAATAAAGGTGACTTGACTTGACTTCACCCCTAAACACGTAACACGTGTTCCTAGGATAGTGACATCACTAACCCTGAAATGTACATAAACCCCCGCCCCCAAGAACACACAACAAAGGGGCTGAGGCCATGTTGGGCTGCTTTAGAGAAGAGGAAGAGTTGTTGTAGTAGAGTGTTGTTGACATGCCGTCATTTTACGCCGGACTGCTTCACAAACGAGGGTCAATTCAACACAAAAGATGAACATGACGGCACATGCTAGTGGATGAGTTGAATCAACTCCACAGCAACTACATAAATTTATCCACTAACCATTCAGAAATGTCCAGTTTCATTCTAAAAGTTGTAACTTCTTCCTGAGTCTCTCCATCAGTGTCGACTCCGGTTTGAACAATGTAAGGCTGAACACTTTAGTCATTTTGGCTGCGTGAGATTCTCCAGCTTTGTTGTTGTTGAGCTGTTAAAGCTCCGCCTTCTTCTGGAAAGGGGGCCGGGAGCAGCAGCTCATTTGCATTTAAAGGGACACACACAAAAACGACGTGTTTTGCTCACACCAAATAGGGAAATTTGACAAGCTATAATAAATGATCTGTGGGGTATTTTGAGCTGAAACTTCACAGACACATTCTGGAGACACCAGAGACTTATATTACATCTTGTGAAAGGGGCATTATAGGTCCCCTTAGAGGGACATGGTGATGGAAAAAAATATATTTAAATGCATTTGCATTTCCCAGAGAAACATTGCGTTTGCTCGCAAAGAAAGCAAAACATTTGCGAGAGAATGCAAAAGCATTGACTTACTTTTCCGTACTTATCTGCTGATTATTTGAACAGTTAAAATGTATTTCTCTAGTAAAAGACATTTTGAGTAATCCAAAAGCAATACATTTAGCTCAATATTTTGGCCTTACATGGAAGTGCTTTAGAATTATCGTGCCGTCCGGGGCCTCTGAAGCAGGAGGTCTGTGACAAACAGGCATGTCTTGTGTAGCAGCAGGAGAAATGTTATCCACCAAGCCTTCGGGATGTTTAATAACACTGCCTCTCCAATTTTAGGCCAACTCCAAGGTAATAAAAATCTGTCCAAGGGGACCAAAAACCACAAACCAAATACCTGCAAGCCTGGAGGGTACGAAATGATGACAAAATAGATACAATTTCCTGGTGTACCAATAAACACTCAAGTACAATTGGAAAAGTGCTCAGGAAAGAAATGAGATCTGATATAATGCCGGCCGGGTTGAGCGAGACGCACCGAATAACCTCCCAAACGAGTTCCTGCTTAAACACACTGATAATGCCACACATTTGCTCAGCGGCCCAGAAGATTCTGAACACACAAACACCAGAATGCAGAACCAGATGAGAACCAGACAAGAACCAGACGAGAACCAGGCTGCAGAACAACCAGACAAAGAAAAAAAGTTTTAAAAGACTTGAAGTTTGAAGGTTTATAGGCCTTATGGAAAGAGAGAACGATAGATAGCCATCAATATACACTCTAAAAATGCTGGGTTAAAAACAGCAAGTTGGGTTGAAAATGGACAAACCCATTGATTGGGTTGTTTTAACCAGCGATTGGGTTAAATGTTTGTAATTTCCAACATATTTTGGGTTCATTTTAAGTGAGCAATACAGTCATTTTTAAACAATAGTTGAGTTAAATAAAACTACCCAGTAGGTTGGGCAAACATTTAACCCATTCGCTGGGTTAAAACAACCCAATCACAGAGTTAAAACAATCCATTCGCAGGGCTAAAACAACCCATTTGCAGGGCTAAAACAACAATTCACGGGTTAAAACAACCCATCACAGGGCTAAAACAACCCATTCTCTGGGTTAAAACAACATTCGCTGGTTAAAACAATTCACAGGGCTAAAACCCCCATTCTCTGTGTTAAAACAAGTCATTCGCTGGTTAAAAACCCATTTGCAGGGCTAAAACAACCCATTCACTGGGTTAAAACAACCCCCAATAAACTGGGGTTAAAACAACCAACCAATTTGCAAAACAACATTCGCTGGGTTAAAACAACCCATTTGGTTAAAACAACCCATTCGCTGGTTGCTGGGTTAAAACAAACAACCATTCCATTCGCTGGGTTAAAAACAACCCATTCGCTGGTTAAAACAACCAATCATCTAAAACAACCCATTCTCTGGTTTAAAACAACATTCGCTGGGTTAAAACAACCCATTCGCAGGTTTAAACAACCTATTCGCTGGTTAAAACAACCCATCGCTGGTTAAACAGCCATGCACTGGGTTAAACAATCCATTCGCAGGGCTAAAACAACCCATTCACAGAGTTAACAACATTCGGGGTTAAACAACCCATTCGCTGGGTTAAAACAACCCATTCTCTGGGTTAAAACAACTCATTCGCTAGGTTAAACTTCGCTGGGTTAAAACACCCATTCGCTGGTTAAAACAACCCAATCACAGGGCTAAAACAACCCATTCTCTGGGTTAAAACAATTCATTCGCTGGGTTAAAACAACCCATTCGCTGGTTAAAACAAATTCGCTGGGTTAAAACAACCCATTCGCTGGTTAAAACAGCAACAGCCCATTCGCTGGTTAAAACAACCCATCACAGGGCTAAAACAACCATTCTTGGGTTTAAAACAATTCATTCGCTGGTTTAAAACAACCATTCGCTGGGTTAAAAATTAAAACCCATTCGCTGGGTTAAAACAACCACGGGCTAAAACAACCCAATTCACAGGGCTAAAACAACCCATTCTCTGGGTTAAAACAACCCATTCGCAGGGCTAAAATAACCCAATCACAGGGCTAAAACAACCCATTGGGCTAAACAACCATTCAAAAAAAAAACCATTCTCAGCCCATTCGTGGTTAAAACAACCCATCACAGGGCTAAAACACCCATTCTGGGTTAAAAAACAATCATTCGCTGTTAAACAACTCATTCGCTGGGTTAAAACAGCCCATTCGCTGGGTTAAAACAAATTAAAACAGCTAATCACAGGGCTAAAACAAAAACAACCATTTGGGCAAAAAACCCATTCTCTGGGTAAAAAACCCATTCGCAGGGCTAAATAACCAATGGGCTAAAACAACCCATTCTGGGTTAAAACAACTCATTCACTGGGTTAAAACAATCCATTTGCATTTAATGTTAACAAATGAGACCTTACTGTAAAATGTTACCAATCGATCGATCAATATAAATTTTTATTTAGTTAAAAAAATATTAATAATAATACAAATAATAACTAGGGTTGATGAAAAGCCAATTAATTAAATTAAATCATAAACATGTAAAAAAATAAATACCTAAATTAGAAAACACATTTAAGAAAAATAAATCAAACAAAAAGAAATCAATCAACACACTTACTAAAAAAGATAATTAAATTATTGAAATAATAACTTAAAATCTTAAGGAGTACTTGGAGTAAATATTTTAGGTCAAAAGGGTTTGGCAGAGGTTGCAGAAAATGTCCTGAGAAAAAAGAAAAGAGAATTTGGGTAAGCGGATGCAGGCCTCATCAGGGATCTAATATCAACACTGGAGCATGGACGCTGACAGATGTATTTTTGGCAGGAAAAACAGCCGTTTAATTGGAACAAAATATGTGTTTTCTTGGCTAGACTTGCAGGAGCTTCAAATCTGTGATTAAAAGCTTTTTCCAAGGTTTTTGCACTTCACACTGTGACTCACATCCCTCTTTGACTTCGAGTCTGTTTCCAAGAACTTGAGGCGCTCTAATTGAATTTTTCTGCTGGGTCACATGACTCTCTTTCTCTCTGTGGCAATCATTGGGCTCATGTCAAAATGTTCAGGCTGAAGCGTAATTCACGGCTCACTGTGACCCTGTGACCTCTCCTGCCTGTCAGGCGGATCTGAGACGGGAGTTCTGGGAGTCGGGATAATCAGCTTTGTTCCTCACTCAACTGCAGCTTTAATAAGCCTATTGATTTCAGGAGCCATCGATCCGCCCGTCAATCTGACGACGCTTCGATGAGGACATGACTGATAGCAGGGATTTCTTTTGTCTAAAAAAACTCACTAGCTGTTTTTAAGCACTGGAACAGTAACACATCTACAGTAAACGCTGGGTGTGTGACATACATATGTATATGATCAAGGGCAGTAATGTCAGTTCAGCAGATTTGTCGTACCCCAGTAGGATTGAACAATTGCCTGTGCAATAATGAAGAGGCCAAAGAGCAAAGCAACTGAAATATTGTATTGTATAAACCCCTACGGCTTCTGCTCTGGGATTCATATGTACAGTTTACTTTATAGTCTCTTTACTCTACACTTAATATTATGCTATGGATTCATGTATAAATAACTCACAATAAAAGTACAGCCTTAGCATGGTTGAATTATTAGAAAATATTACAAATTTGTTGCATATATATATAAAACGTAAATAATGATATTTAAAATAATGTACAAATATCTGACATAAATTACCTAATTAAAAATGGACAAGCTTTTTAGAAGTAGCCACAAAAAAATATATCGAGTTATATACAGCTTCCATATATATATATATATATATATATATATATTGAATATGTATGTATGTATAGAGAATATACAGTTGTAATGATTTTAGTTATTTTTTGTTACTTTGGTCAGTAGGTAGCGCTTTCAAAGACCATTTCAGTGTGACAAGGGCTTTCCTGCTACCAGGAAACATTATCAGAATTTCCCTAATATTCTGGCAAGGTTCAAAGTTCCGAACAAACGTTCTTCCCGTAACATTAAAGAATGTTTGTTCAAAGTTATCTGGTCTCTGTGGAAGCTTGTTTCCGCCACTAAAAAAAAATAAAAAGGTAATTGTGACTTTTTTCTCGCAATTCTGACTTTATAACTCAATTCTGACTTATAACTGGCACTGATGACTTTTATAACTCAATTCTGACCTTCTCACATTCTTCTGACTTTGACTTTATATCTGCAATCTGACTTATAACTCAATTCTGACTTTATCTCGAAATTCTGACTTTATACTCAATTCTGACTTTACTATTAGAACTATATTAATTCTTATACTCAATTCTGACTTTATAACTCAAATTCTGACTTTATAAAATTTCTGACTTTTATTCACATTTGACGTTATATCTCGCAGCTGATTTATAGACTTTAATCAATTCTGACTTTATATCTCAATTCTGAAATTCTGACTTTAATTCAAATGGACTTATATTCTGACTTTATAACTCAATTCTGATTTATAACTCACAATTCTGACTTTATAACTCAATTCTGACTTATAACTCATTCTGACTTTATCACGCAATTCTGACTTTATATCGTAACTGACTTATAACTCGCAATTCGGACTTGTTATCACTCAATTCTGACTTATAACTCGCAATTTGACTTTATTCTCGCATTGACTTTATATCTCACAATTCTGACGTTCTATCACTCAATTCGGACTTTATATCACTCAATTAGAACTTATATTCATAATAATGGATATTCGCAATTCTGCTTTATATCTCGCAATTCCTGATTTAATAACTGGCAAATTCTGAATTTATCACTCAATTCTGACGTTTATATCGCACAATTCTGATTGATATCTCGCAATTTCTGACTGGATAACTCAATTGACTGTTAACTCGCATCTGACTTTATAAACGCGCAATTCTGACTGTCTTCACTCCATTCTGACTTTATATCACTCAATTTGACTTATATCCCGCACTTCTGACTAAACTCGCAATTCTGATTTTATATCTCGTATTACTGACTATATCTCGCAATTTGCTTTTCGATTCACAACTTCTTGACTTGAAACTAAATTCTGATTATAACTCGCAATTATGACTTTTATCACTCACTATGACTTTATAACTCCAATCTGACTTATATCTGTTTAATAATGACGATATCTCGCAATAGGCTTTATATCTCACAATTGCCTTATCAATCAATTCGACTTTAACCAGAATCTGATTTTATAACTCGCCAATTGACTTTCCATAATCGCTTCGACTGATACTCGCAATTCGCCTTTATATCTCGGCCTAGCGAATATATTTCGCAATTCTGACTTTATATCTCACAAATTCTGGCCTTTCTAGACTCATTCGGACTTTAATCTCGCAATTCTGATTTTATTCGTATAATGGACTAGAGCTCGCATTCTGCCTATAATCTCACAATTGACTTTTATAACTCACGGTCTGACTTTCTAATCAATTTGATTTATAACTCGCAATTTGATATCATCAATTGACGTTAAACTCGCAATCTGACTTTATATCTCGTAATATGACTATATCTTGCAATTATGCCTTTATATCTCGCAATTCTGACTTTATATCTCGAATAAGATTTATAACATGCAAGTCTGAAGTCGATCACTCAATTCGGATTTATAACTCAACAATGCTAATGTATATTCATAATACGACTTTATCTGACTCAATTCTACTTTAGATTTGTAATTTCTTTATATCGCGCCAATTTGATTTATATTCGTTAATTCGGACTTTATATCTCGCCTTCGACTTTTATCACTCAATTTGACTTTCTATCTCGCAATTTGATGTATATCTCGCAATTTGACTTTAGATCTTGCACATTATGACTTTATATCTCGCAATCTGATTTTATATCTCGTAATTCTGACTTTCGAATTCTTGCAATTTGCTATATCACGCAATTCTGCTTTATATCCGTATTATGACTTTATCTGGAATTCTGACTTATATCACTCAATCTGCTTTATATCTAGAAATTCTGACTTTATCCACTCCAATTCGACTTTCGATCTTCGCAATCGACTTTATATCACTCAATTCTGAGTATATCTCGCAATTTCTGACTTTAGAGCATCAATCGGGACTTATATCTCGCCATCTGACTTTATCCACTCACTTTGCTTTAATCTGCGCCATTCGATTATATTCACTCAATTCTGATTATATCTCGCAATTATGACGTTTATATCACTCAATTGACTTTATATCATCAAGTCTGACTTTATATCTCGCCACTTTCTGACTTTATCTACTCAATTCAGACTTTTATTCGCAATCGATGTTTATCCTCAATTCTGACTTATATCTAGCAATTTTACTTTTTCACTCATTTGCTTTATAGCTAGCAATTAGGACTTATATCACTCACTTTGGACTTTATACCCACTCAATTGACTTATATCTAGTAATTCTGATTATATCTCGCAATTCTGAATTGTATATTCGCTTCTGACTTATATCACTCCAATTCTGATTTATATCACTAATTTTGACTTTATATCGGAGAAGTGACTTATACACTCCATTTGACTTATATCCGCAAATTCTGACTTTGGTCTGCAATTCTGATTTATAACTCGCAATTTGATTAATCTCGTAATTGGATTATATCTTGCAAATTATGACTTTATATCACTCAATTCTGATTTATATCTCGCACTTTGACTATATCTCGCAATTCTGACTAGTATACAATGTGGCTGTATATCATCAATTCTGACTTTTCTTCTTGCATTTGACTTAATCTCGCAATTTGATTTTATAACCGAATTCTGCTTTATATCATCATTTGACGTTATATCTCGCAATTCGCTGTTTAACTCGCAATTCGAATGGCTATCACTCAATTCGACTTAGATCTCGCAATTCGAATTAACTCTCAATTTGAATTTCTTCACTCAATTCTGACTTTATACACTCGCCAATTTGACTTTATATCTTAATAATGACTATATTCTCGCAATTCTGACTGTATATCCGCATCTGACTTTCTACACTCAATTCGAATTAGATCTCGCAATTGGACTTATATCCGTAATATGAACTCTATCGCGCAATTTCTCGACTTATTCATCGCAATGTGACTTATAAACTCATTCTTGACTTTATAACTCAATTCTGACTTGAAACGAGCAATCTGACTTTCTATCACTCAATTTTGACTTTATGAACTCGCAATTCTGAATTAATATCTCGGAAATAAGACTCATCTGCATTCGATTTATCTCGCAATGGACTTTATAAACACTCAATTCTGACTTATAACTCGCAATTCTGACTTTATAACTCGCAAATTATGACTTTATCACTCAATTCGACTTTAATCTCAATTTGACTTATATCTCGCAATTCTGACTTATAACTCAATTCTGACTTTATATCTCGCAAGAAGACTTTCGCAATTTGACTGTATATCTCAATTCTGACTTTATATCTCAATTCTGACTTTATATCTCGCAATTCTGAATGACTTTATATCGCAATTTGACTTTATATCTCGCTATATCTCGCAATTTGACTTATATCTCGCATTCGACTTATACTCGCCACTGTTACCTGCATTGACTTTACTCAATTCTGACTTTAATATCGCAATCTCTACTTTAATAACTCGCATTCTGACTTTATATCTCGCAATTCTGACTTTCTGACTTTATATCTCGCAATTCTGACTTTCAATATATATCTCGCAATTCTGACTTTATATCTCACATTTGACTTATAACTCAAATTTGCATAATTGACTGCACGTATACTCAATGCTGCTCGCAATTCTGACTTATCTCGTTAATGCTCTATATTTTCTGACTTTATCTTGGACTTTATACTCGCAATTTGACTTTCTATCACTCATTTGACTTATAACTCGCAATTCTTTATATCTCATATCTGCCTAATTTCTGACTTTAATCTCGCAATTATGACTTTAGCTTCTGACTTTATATCTCGCAATTCGACTTTATAGCACTCCTTTGACTTTTATCTGCAATCTGACTTTATATCTCGACATATCTCTGACTTCATAATCTGCAATTCTGACTTTATATCACAATTTGCACATTCTATTTATCTCGCAAATTCTGACTTATATCACGCAATTCTGACTTTATATTCGCAATCGATCACTCAATTCTGACTTTATATCACTCAATTCGACTTATATATCGCAATCTGACTTATAACTCAATTCTGAATATCTCGCAATTCTGACTTTATATCTACATATCAATTTGACTTTATATCACAATTCTGATTTATATCCCAATTCTGACTTATATCATCAATTCGACTTATATCTCAATTCTGACTTATATCTCAATTCTGACTTTATATCGCAATTTGCAATTCCACTCAATTCTGACTTTATCTCAATTCTGACTTTATATCTCGCAATTCATTTATATCACTCAATTGACTTTACTTTATGCAATTTGACTTATAACTCGCAATTTGACTTTATATCTCGCAATCATTTATATATGATTTATATCACCAATTCTGACTTTATATCTCGCAATTCTGACTTTATATCTCGCAATTCTGACTTTATATCACTCAATTCTGA
This sequence comes from Culter alburnus, assembly GCA_028476615.1. Lineage (NCBI taxonomy): Eukaryota > Metazoa > Chordata > Actinopteri > Cypriniformes > Xenocyprididae > Culter > Culter alburnus. The sequence goes on from JAOTNS010004103.1 coordinate 1,755,266, forward strand.
CTTATATCACTCATTCTGACTTTAATTGCAATTCTGACTTTAGCTCGCAATTCTACAATTCTGACTTTATATTCATCATTCTGACTTATATCTCGCAATTTGATTTTATAACTCGCAATTGACTTTATATTCTCAATTCTGACTTTATATCTGCAAATTCTGGATTTCTAACTCGCAATTCGACTTTTATCACTCAATCGACTTACTACTGCAATTCTGATTTATCAATGACTATATCTCGGACTTTATATCTCGCAATTCTGAATTCGCATCATCTGACTTATATTCGCATTCTGACTTTATATCTCGATAATGGACTTTATAATCTCGCAATTCTGACGTTATATCTCGCAATTCGATTATAATCAATCTGATTATCATCAATTGACTTATAACTCGCAATTGACTTCTATCACTCAATCTGACTTTTACACAATTCGGACTTTATATCTCGTAATAATGCTATATCTCGCAATTCGATGTATATCTCGCAATTCTGCGTTTAATTTCGTAAGAATGACTATGCAATTCGACTTTCTATCCTCAATTTGCTTTATAATTCTGATTCTTCTATCTATACTGACTTTATACTCAATTCTAACTTTATATAATTGACGTTATATTAATCTTTTTATCCTAACTGACTTTATATTTGGGAATATCACTCATCTGATTAGATCTCGCAATTGATTTATATCTCAATATGACTTATATCTCGCAATTCGGTGACTTTATATCTTGCAATCGGACTTTATATCACGCATTTGACTTGACTTATATCTCAATTCTGACTTTATATCTTTGACTTTATATCTTGAATTGACTTTTATCCGCAATTCTGACTTTATAACTCCAATTCGACTTTTATATCACTCAATTCTGACTTATATCTTGCATCTGACATGTAATACTCAATCTGACTTTATATCTTTATATCTTGCAATTCTGACTTTATATCACTCAATTCTGACTTTATATCTTGCAATTCTGACTTTATATCACGCAATTCTGACTTTATAACTCGCAATTCTGACTTTATATCTTGCCAATTCGACTTTATATCACTCAATTCTGACTTATATCTCAATTCTGACTTTATATCTCTGCAATTCGAATTTCTGACTTTATATCTCGCAATTCTGATTATATCTTGCAATATTCTCATCAATTCTGACTTTATATCTGCAATTCTGACTTTATATCACTCAATTCTGACTTTATATCTCACATTCTGACTTATCAATTTTATATCTCGCAATGTATACGCAATATAACGCAACTGAAAAAATGCCGTTATCACCATCAGATTCATGGATGCGTTTCATGTGAACACAGTTGGTATATAAAATGATTTCTAATATTATTTAATCTGAACAGCTTCAAAATCCTTTGTACCAAATTCTATGAAAATCTGACTAAATTTGTAGGATGTGTTTTAAAAAGCTATGTTTATAACAAAATTTGAAATGTCAGAAAATCCAGTCAGATAGAAATTCAAACTGCCAGGTGCATGGGAAACTATCTCTGGGCTCTCAATTTGATTGAAAAGTTATACGCTAAAACTTTGTACTGTTTGCTGACATCTTGTGCACTTTCTGCCTTGAGGGCAGACCAAAACAAACAGTGAGATTATCAACTATTCAAACATACACACCCAGATTTAGAAAAATTCAGAGCGTAGTTGCATAACCATCTCAATCACACTGATGTGATTAGTAGTTTCGCACAGCAGACCAAAAAGACTCATGTGTTTCATAACACCCTCTGGCATAAGAGTTAAAGTGGTCGGATGTGACAGTGGGTCAAACACATTAGAGAATCAGGGCGGAAGGGTCCCGATGGGAAGAGCTTCCTGTGCTTCTGTCAAAAAAATGACTTTCTTCCTCTGTATTTTTGACTTGTTTTCCAGTACAAAAGATATGATATGAAGATATGAAGTCTTGTTTTCTGAAAAATTTTATAATAAAAACGAAGTGACTTCAAACTTAAAACAAGAACAAATACCTGCCAATGGGGTCAGAAAAAGTGTCTATGAATTTCTTCAGTCATTTTTAGGATACCACTCAAAATAATGTTGGTGGGAATCTCTCAAAACCAACCATAACTTACTAACTTAATAGTGAAATGATGACCACATAACCTGCCCACAAACCTGCTTTATAGAGGAACTGAACTCATTTTATATTTGATGATTTTTACACAGTTATTGAATGCAACTGAATCAACACTGAACTGACCTCAAATCAACTTCAATAATTAATGTGGTTCAGATAACATAATATTTTGAGTTTCTGTTGATTAAACCAATCGCCTTCATTGTATTAAGTCAAATTTTTAGTTTCAATGAACTCAAATTTTTAAGGCAACCAGGTAACTAAGTTAAACCAACTATTATTTTTTAGATTTTTGTATCTATATTGTATAAAGTGCTATAGAAATAAAGGTGACTTGACTGTGGCACAAAGAACCCTATTCTCAATGTAATAATATTTCCCTCAGTGAGAGTATCATGCATAAAGCACATGTTTATTGTAAGGTTAATGGCTTCAGTTTTCTGCTGATCATGTGTGTTTATGTGTGAAACGAGTCATTATATTAGGGTCTGAATGAGGTCTTTGCCATGGTGTGACGGGGGGCTGCAGGTCAAACATGTTTCAGTCTGGTGGGTCACTGTCCGTCTGTTCGTCTGTCTACACTAGGCACATTGTTAAACCTGCCAGCTCGCCAGTTTGTGAACGGCAGTGGGAGTCGAGGAAGGGTTCAGCGCTGCCAACAGAGAATCGATGACAACCTACATGCTGCATTTCTCATGCAAACTCTTTGAAACTCATCTCAGTCCCCAACTCTTGATGTTTTAATATTTTATACTTTTCTCTACAGTCAAGATATGACTTTAAACATTTGAATGTCTTTTTCAGGTGTTTTATGTACAAACAGAATTCCGTAAAAGTTGGGACGTTTTTTAAATTTGAATAAAATGAAAATTAAAAGACTTTCAAATCACATGAGCCAATATTTTATCCACAATAGAACATAGATAACATAAATGTTTAAACTGAAAAATTTTACAATTTTATGCACAAAATGCTACAGGTCTCAAAAAAGTTGGCACAGGGGCAACAAATGGCTGAAAAAGCAAGAAATTTTGAAAAAATTCAGCTGGGAGAACATCTAGCAACTAATTAAGTTAATTGATATCAGGTCTGTAACATGATTAGCTATAAAAGGGATGTCTTAGAGAGGCAGAGTCTCTCAGAAATAAAGATAGGCAGAGCTGTGAAAGAGTGCGTAAAAAGATTGTGGAATAATTTAACAATGTTCCTCAAAGTCAAATTGCAAAGGCTTTGCAAATCTCATCATTGACAGTGCATAACATCATCAAAAGATTCAGAGAAACTGGAGAAATCTGCGTAAGGAACAAGGCTGAAGATCATCAGCATGATTGTGTCAATGACATTACTAAATGAGCCCAGGAATACTTCCGGAAACCACTGTCAGTAAACACAATCCGCCGTGCCATCTGCAGATGCCAACTAAAGCTCTATCATGCAAAAAGGAAGCCATATGTGAACATGGTCCAGAAGCGCCGTCGTGTCCTGTGGGCCAAGGCTCATTTAAAATAGAGCAACATTAAATGAAAAATATGTCAAAGACAACTACAAACTCTTCAGCAGCTGGAAACCTATATCAGGCAAGAATAGGACCATCAAAACTTCAGAAACTCATAACCTCGATGCCAGATGTCTTCAAACTGCTACACCATGGTAAACATGCCCCCGTCCCAACTATTTTGAGACCCGTAGCAGGCATCAAATTTGAAATGAGCTCATTTTGTGCATAAAATTGTATAATTTCTCAGTTTAAACATTTGTTATGCTATCTATGTTCTATTGTGAATACAATATTTGCTCATGTGATTTGAAAGTCATTTAGTTTTCATTTTATTCAAATTTAAAAAAAAAAAAATGCAATTCGGGTTGTATGCTATCTTAAAGGGGACCTATAATGCCTTTTACAGGATAAAATATCAGTCTCTGGTGTCTCCAGAATGTGTTTGTGAAGTTTCAGCTCAAAATCCCCCACAGATCATTTATTATAGCTCGTCAAATTTGCCCCTATTTGGGTGTGAGCAAAAACACGCCGTTTTTGTGTGTGTCCCTTTAAATGCAAATGAGCTGCTGCTCCCCGCCCCCTTTCCAGAAGAGGGCGGAGCTTTAACAGCTCAACAACAACAAAGCTGGAGAATCTCACTCAGCCAAAATGAGGATTGTCAGTAACGGTGTTCAGCCTTACATTGTTCAAACCGGAGTCGACACTGATGGAGAGACTATAAATTATACTTTTAAGTATATCTCGATCAAAAGATACTTAGACTTTTTTGTTTTCTTTCAGTATAAGTCAACTTTATTTTAAGTATATTTCTGAGAAGTACATAAAAAGTAGACTGAAATTATTTTTAGTTTAAAAGAAGTATAATAACAGCACACTTACATTTTTTTGTTTGTTTTTTGTAAGGGAGTAAGAAGGCCTGTTTTGCAAAACCCGGTTATGTAACTGTACTGCTTGCTTGGCACATTGCATCTGTTGTTGTTTGGGGAAAAAAATAACTCATGATTGAATACATTATGCAGTTAGCGCGGAGAACCAAAGGCTCGATCCGCTGCCGTCCTCCAATCACAACATGATAGAAACCGGTGAATCCACAGAAACCAGGCGAGAAACAAAAAAGATTTCTTTAGGAACTGGAACAAATCACTTTTCTTAATGCATATTCCTGGTTTTACATAAACAATTCATTGGTGTATGTTATTCCACACTAAAAACTATTTGCGATAATCTTTAATCAAAATGCAAATGCAATAACATCAAATAAATTCTGTTTCCTAGAAGTAAAACGAGTTGAATGCTGTTTCACAATGAGTCAACTTTATTTTTCTTTCATGTTAGAGGTTTTGCATTTTATAAACCACCTAAAAGGTCTTATTTTGGGCAGAATCAGCAGGATGTCTGGATCTTCATTTGAACAGATATCACACAGGAATGTGAAATGATTGCCAAAGAGGGAAGGCTATTTCTCTGTTACGTCTCTGGAGTGATGCATTACTGAAGGTGAATGTGTCTGGCTCGACTACCATTGAGACAGTATTAATAGTGACAGGTGTGCTGGAGTCCTGCACCTCATTCACTAACGTCTGGGACTTTCACAATAACCCACACAATCGACTTTTATTGCCTCGGCTTACAGGGGCTTCACGGCGTCCAGCCTATCAGACTAAGCAGCTTAACAGCAACAGCCTTCTGAGAGCACGCTTCACCTCCACCTCCATCAATCAATCGCTGCTTACAGGCCTTCGCAAACCAAAATAAACAACTTGAGAAACTGGACTGTGTCATGAATCTATATGGGTCGGGGGCCGTGAGGGGAATGAAACGGGCTGAAACACAGAATAAAAGGGTGGATTGAGTACAGGTGCATGTTATTTTACAATTTATCCTTATTTACAAAACTCAGTGCTACTGACTTTGTGCCATTTCAAACATTTCTGACACCCTGCTCTCTAGTTATTGGTTTTGGCCATCAAAATTAAACAATATAGGATGAATCATCAATGGAAACTCATTTGTTTATTTGCAAAAATTGAACCTTTAGGGTACAACAGCTGGGCAGAACCCTCTGGTGCTCTTCGGTCATTTCTGACCGAAAAACTTTACATTTTGTTTTTTTATAATTATTAACTTCATCGGAATGCTGCGAAACTTGGTAAAGGTTTTGGCACTTGCTATGTGAAAAAAATGGACATGATTCAACAAGGTTAAATGGACCTGAAAAAAATAGTCACTCTCAAAAATGAGCGCATTGGAAATGAATGGAAGACGAATTTCATCTAGTGGAAAGGTTTGGTACTGCGCCCAAACAAAATCTTACTGAAAGCTCATTTTTTGAGATATCAAGCTCAAATTTGGAACACAACTTGTTTAGATTTATGGCTTTGATTTTCTTGCAGTTTTAGAGTAAAACATGTTTTGGTAAATATCTATTTCATGTAAAAAAAAAATTCAAGTTTGTGCTCCAAAGCATTCAAGGTTTATGAGTGTTTAAGTTGGAAATGTCATTTTTAGGTCTATGCTCAAAAAGTGAATAAATGGATAATAACTACTGCATATACATAATTTAGTACCATAAAATCCCTTTAAAATACAAAATATAACATAAAAAACATTATCCAATTAAAATTTAGTATTAATTTCATTGAAATAAAAAGATTTGTTCATTTTTGACTGCCATGTGAGGAGCACCAGAGGGTTAAAGGTGCCCTAGAACCAGTTTTTACAAGATGTAATATAAGTCTAAGGTGTCCCCTGAATGTGTCTGTGAAGTTTCAGCTCAAAATACCCCATAGATTTTTTTATTCATTTTTTTAACTGCCTATTTTGAGCCATAATTATATATGCACCGATTCAGTGCGCTGCCCCTTTAAATCTCTCGCTTCCCCTCCCGAGCTCTCGACTCGGTTTACACAGCTAATATAACCCTCAAAATGGATCTTTACAAAGTGTTCGTCATTCATGCTGCATGCATGGATCGGATCATGTGAGTATAGTATTTATTTGGATGTTTACATTTGATTCTGAATGAGTTTGATAGTGCTCTGTGGCTAAAGCTAACATTACACACTATTGGAGAGATTTATAAAGAATGAAGTTGTGTTTATGAATTATACAGACTGCAAGTGTTTAATAATGAAAATAGCGACTGCTCTTGTCTCCGTGAATACAGTAAGAAACTATGGTAACTTTAACCACATTTAACAGTACATTAGCAACATGCTAACGAAACATTTAGAAAGACAATTTACAAATATCACTAAAAATATCATGATATCATGGATCATGTCAGTTATTATTGCTCCATCTGCCATTTTTCGCTATTGTTCTTGCTTGCTTTCCTAGTCTGATGATTCAGCTGTGCACATCCAGACGTTCTGCCCTTGTGTAATGCCTTGAACATGAGCTGGCATATGCAAATATTGGGGGCGTACATATTAATGATCCCGACTGTTACGTAACAGTCGGTGTTATGTTGAGATTCGCCTTTTAAACAAATGAGATTTACATAAGAAGGAGGAAACAATGGTGTTTGAGACTCACTGTATGTCATTTCCATGTACTGAACTCTTGTTATTCATCTTTGCCGAGGTAAATTCAATTTTTCATTCAACCTTTAAAACGCCATATTTGTACCTTATTTACCTGTAAAAGTTCATATAGTAGTACCTTAAGGGTACATATCACTAGTCTGAGTTACTAAACTGCACCTTTTAGGGGGTTTTAAGGCATCCTTTTGAAGGTTCTTCTCTAGTGACAAGCAGTTGTAACCCTAAAAGTAGCATTTTTGCATTTTTTTCTGAGTGTGTTTGTGTTCAGATTCAAAAATGACATGCAGATGCATTACTGTATGCTGAAAACAAAGACGAAAATAGTGATTTTTGTAGTACCTGAGTTTAAAACAATGCTTTCACATGAACAAACTTTGACACTATACGATTCAGTGTGATTGGATGAGAGAAAACGAGAGCAAGATCAGGAGGGAATGCGGCCGACGCGCTGAAATGAAAAGCCCTGAGTGAATTCTTCACCACTACAGATTTGGCATGGCTCACGGGAGCGGCAGCAGAAACAGTAAAAGGCTGGATTTGAGCGGCCGCCAGTGGAACAAGCCAACTATTTCTCATTTGGATCTGACCGGCTGATGACCCTCCTGTTGGAGAGATGGAGCTCTGGAAAAACAAAAGCGCTGGCAAGGGACCGAGTGTGTGGGGAGGGACGAACCATGAGACACAAAAACAACCATGAACAGTTGATATTTTTTTAATTAAAAAAAGGAGGGTTTACACACTGCAAAAATGATTTTCTTACTCAGTATTTTGTCTTGTTTTGTAGTACAATCTTAATAATTACATTATAAAATACATTTACTTAAGAAAAATAATTTAAGACTTGATTTCTGAAAAATGTAGAGTAAAACTGTAAAGTGAGTTTATATGAAGTACAAGAAAAATATCTGTCAGTGAGGTCAGAAAAATAAACTTAATTAAATGGAGAAAAGATTTTTTTCTCACCAACTGACTTATTTTTTCTTGTTTTAAGCATAAACTTAAGAGTTAATTTTGATACATTTTCAAAAAACATATATATAATATCTTAAGCAATGTTCCTTGCAAGTAAATGTATCTTGATTTAAAGATTTAGTTTAACTTGATGTACTATAATATATGGAAGTCCATTTCCACCACAGTTGAGTAAAAATACAATTCTTTAAGTCATAATAATGAGAAACTTTCTCATAGAAAATAAAAACGTTCTCATATTGAGTTATTTTCTCGTAATAATTAGAAACTTTCTCATAATAATGAAAAACTTTCTCATCAAAATAAAAAACTTTCTCAATAATGAATTATTTTTTTAATTAATTATTTCTAAGGGGAATAATAATATTAAAAATTGGAATTATTTTCTCATAATAATTAAAAATTTTCCAATAATTATTTCTGTATAATGAAAACTTCTCATAATATTTTCTCAAATGGTTCTACAATAATTTATTTTCCATGATAATGAAACGTTCTCGTAATAAAAAATGAAAAACTTTCTCCAATATTGAGTATTTTCTTAATAATTAGAAACATATGAATGACTGTTTCTATAATAATGAAAAAGTCTCGTAATAATGAATTATTTTCTGAATAATGAAAATTCTCGTAATAATGAATATTTTCTTGTATAATGAGAAACTTCTCGTAAAATGATTATTTTTGTACTAATGAAAAACTCTCGTAATAAGAATTGATTTTTTGGAATAATGACAACTTCTCGTTAATCAGAAATTTTCTTGTAGGAAAAAACTTCTCGTAATAAGGATTATTTTCTTGTAATAATGAAAAAACTTCTCGTAATAATTTCTTGTAAAATGAAAAACTTCTCTAAAATGGGTATAAAAAAATTCTGTAATAAGAAAACTTGCTTGTAATAATGAAAAACTTCTCGTAATAAATGAATAACAAACTTTGTAATAATGAAAATTATATGAAACTTATGAAAAAACTTTCTTGTAATCTGAAAACCTGGTAATAATGAAAACCTTCTTGTAATGAAAAAACTTCTCAAATATGAAACTTCTCGTAATAATGAATAATTTCTGTAATATGCTCTTTTCTTAAAATAAAAAAACTTCTCGTACTAATGAAAATAAACTTCTGTGAATAATAATAAACTTCTTGTAATAATGAAAAACTTTCTTGTATATGAATTACTTTCTTGTATAGAATAAAAAATATTCTGTAACTAATGAAAAAATTTCTTGTAATATTAAAAAAAAACAAAACTTGTAATAATGAAAAAACTTCATTTCTTGTAATAATGAAAACTTTCGTATTAATGAAAACTTTCTTTGTAAAAGAAAAAACTTCCGTATAATGAAAAACCTTTCTTGTAATAATGAAAAACTTTCTTTGTCTACTGGAAAAATTCTCGTAAGGTGTAAAACTTTTTGTAATAGGAAAACTTATTGTAAAAATGAACAAACTTATTATTGTAAAATGAAAAACTTTGTAACATGAACACGTGTTTAAGAATGAAAAAACGTCTTGTAATATGCAAAACTGTCTTGTAATAATGAAAACTTCGTGGAATGAGAAACTTTGTCATAATACTGAAAAACTTCTGTAAAAGATTATTTTTCTTGTAATATGAAAAAATTCTCGTAAATAATGCATCTTTTTGTTAATAATGAAAAATTTCTGTAATAATGAAAAAACTGTCTTCGTAAAATGAAAAACTTCTCTAATAATGATATTTTCTGTTAATATTTGAAAATACGTTCGGTAATAATGAAAAAATTTTTGTTCTAAATAATGAAAAAAAAAAAATAAAAAACAAAAACAAAAAAAAAAAAAACAAAAAAAAACAAAAAATAAAAAAAAAAAAGAAAAAAAAAAAAAAAAAAAAAAAAAAAAAAAAAACAAAAAAAAAAAATAAAAAAAAAAAAAAAAAAAAAAAAAAAAAAAAAAAAAAAAACCCTAAAAAAAAAAAAAAAAAAAAAAACAAAAAAAAAAAAAAAAAAAAACAAAAAAATAAAAAAAAAAAAAAAAAAAAAAAAAAAAAAATAAAAAAAAAAATATAAAAAAAAAAAAAAAAAAAACAAAGAAAAAAAAAAAAACAAAAAAAAAAAAAACAAAAAAACAAACAAAACTAAAAAAAAAAAAAAAAAAAAAAAAAAAACAAAATCTTGGAAAAAAAAAAAAAAAAAACAAAAAAAAAAAAAAAAAAAAAAAAACAAAAAAAATAAAAAAAAAAAAAAAAAAAAAACAATAAAAAAAAAAAAAAAAAATTCCCAAAAAAAAAAAAAAAACAAAAAAAAAAAAAAAAAACAAATAAAAAAAAAATAAAAAAAAAAAAAAAAAAAAAAAAAAAAAAAAAAAAAAAAAAAAAAAAAAAAAACTTTCTGTAATAATTGAAAAAAAACACAAAAAAAAAAAAAAAAAAAAAAAAACAAAAAAAAAAAAAAAAACAAAAAAAAAAATAAAAAAAAAAAAAAAATAAAAAACAAAACAAACAAAAAAAAAAAAAAAAAAAAAAAACTTTTCTTGTAATCTGAAATAAATTCAATAGAAAAAAATAAAAGAAAATATAAAAAAAAAAAACTTCTCGTAATAAGAAAAAAAAACTTTTTTGTAATAATGCAAAAACTTTCTCGAATAATGACAAAGCTTTTCTATTGTAATAGGAAAAATTTTCTTCTTGTAATAATGATAAAACCTATAATTCTGAATAATTCCTCATTGAAAACCTTTCTTCTGTAATTTGAAAAACTTTTATCGTAATAAGAATTATTTTGGTATTAATTAGTTTTCTCAGAGTTTAATGGGAGAAAATTTTCTCATAATAATTTAAAAAAATGTTCTCATAATGAAGTATTTTTCTCATAATCATAAAAAATTTTCATAAGAATTATTTTCTTGGAAAGAAGAAACGTCCCATAAATTTCCTTCTATAATAATTAAAAATGTGCTCACACTACCTGCTATTTTTCAGGATCCTGACTTATTTGCGCATACTCCTGATTATTTTCTCCTGATTTACTGCGCACCTTTCTGTCAACAAAATTGAAAAACAACGTTCTCCAAATATTGAGGGAGTTCTTGAATACATTAGAAACATTCTGGACTAATGACTTCCGTAGGTTATCAGAATAATGAAAAAAAAATTCTCGGAATTAATGAATTAATTTTTTTTTCTGTAATAATGAAAAAACTTCTCGTAATAGAAATTTCTTGGAATAAGTGAAAAACTTCTGATAGAAGAATTATTTTCTCTGGAATAATGAAAAAAATCTCGTAATAATTTGATTAGGTTCTTTTTGTAATAATGAAAACTTTCGTACAATTAAGAAATCTAAAATAATGAACAAACGTTTGTTGTAATCATGAAAAAACCTTATGTCTTTTGATATTTAATTAATGAATTAATTTTCCTTTTTCTAATCATGAAAATTCTAGACATTAATGAAAAACTTTCTGTAAATAATGAAAAAAAAAATTCTGTTTTTGTCTTTAATGTATTTTTATAATCTGAAAAACTTTAGGGTTTAATTTAAGGAACAACCTTATTTGGTGTAATATATTGAAGGAAAAAATTGTGTTTCTGTAAGTTAATGAAAAACTTCTGTATAATGAAAACGTTTTTGTTTTGCGGTAAATAATGAAAAAACTCTTGTGTTATATTAATGAAAAAAACTGTATGTGGTAATAATTGAAACACTGTTGCTCGTTTTTTTTTTTAATAATGAAAACTCTTCTTGTTGTACTAATGAAAAATCTTGTAATGAAAAACTTTCTCATAATAATAACTGAAAAACTTCTCGGCTAAATAATGAATTTATTTTCATGTAATAATGAAAAACTTTCGTAATAAGAATTATTTTTTTAATAATGAAAAAAATTCTCGTTATAAATGAAAAACTTTCTTGTAAGAATGACACAAAAAAACGTCGGTAATAATGAAAAACTTCTTTGTATAATGAAAACTTTCTATGTATAATGAAAAAATTCTCGTTAATAATTGAATGAAAATTTCTGTCATATAATGAAAAACTTCTCGTGTTTTTGTTTATCTAAATAATGAAAAACTTGTGTTCGTGTAATAATGAAGACTTTCTTGTATTATTTGAAAAAAACTTCTGTTATCATAATCTGAAAAACTTTCTTGTTATAATGAAAAAATTTCTCGTTTTTTCTAATGAAAAACTTTTTTTTTTGCTTGAATAATGAAAAACTTTATTGTAAATAATGAAACCATTTCGTTATTTTTTATCGTTTAAGAAAAAACACCCTATTGTTCTTGGAATATAAGGAAAAACTGCGGTTTTTATAATGACACACTTTTTGGTTCAATGTAAATAAGAAAACCTTCTCGGAATAAGGAAAACTTTTTTCTGTACCTCCGACCCATTCTGGAATAATGTACTGACAAACGTTCTGACTGACAAAAAACACTTTTCATTAACAGAAAATTTGTTTTTTAAGAATGAAATTATTCTGTAAAATGAAAAACTTCTCGTAATATGAATTATTCTTGAATATAATGAACCATAAAAAATTCTCGTAAATAATGAATTATTTTTATGTAATTTGAATGAAAAAATTTCGTAATCAGAATGAATTATTTTCTTGTAATAATGAAAAACTTTGCTAATACTGATAAAACTTTTTGTCAATTACTGAAAACTTCTCGTAATTAATTGTTTATAAATTACTGTAATTATTTTCGTATAATACTGAAAACACCTTCTTCTTCATCATAATTGAAAACTTTCTTCAATGTCATGTAGTAATTAATGAACCGTCTCGTATAATGAAAAACTTTTATGTTCTGCTTGTTTATAATGGAAAAAAACTTTCCTTGTCTAATGAGAACAAACTTTCTTTTGGAAATAAGGAAAAAAAAAACGGTTCCTTTGTATAAATGAAAAACTTTCTCTCGTACTATATGAAAAACTTTCTTGTATAATGCAAAAACTTTCTTGTATGAGAAAAACTTTCTCGTAATATGAAAACTTCTCGTAATAATGAAAATTCTCTAATAAGAAAAACTTTCTGTAATAATGAAAAAAACGTCTCGTAAAATGAAAACTTTCTCGTAAATGAAATTCGTAATACTGAAACACTTTCTCGGAATCTGAAAAACTTCTCGTCATATGAAAAATTTCTCGTAATATGAACAACTTCTGTAATAAGGAAAAACTTCTCGTAATAATGAAAAAATTCTCATAATAATGAAAACTTTCGTAATAATGAAAAACTTTCTCGTAATAATGAAAAACTCGTAATACTGAAAAATTTCATATAATGACAAACTTCTTGTAATAATAAATTATTTTCTTATAATAATGAAACATTTTCTCATAATGAATTATTTTCTTGTAGTAATGAAAACTTCCTCATAATAACGAATTATTTTCTCAAAATAATTAAAAATTTTCTCATAATAATGAATTATTTTCTCATGATAATGAATTACTTTCTCATAACATGAAAAACTTGTAATAATTAGAAACGTTCTCGTAAATTGAAAACAGAAAATGTAAAAAACAAAACCAATTCAAAATATTAAGAAAATATATGATCATATTAATATTATATTATATATTATAAAAATAATATAATAGTCATTGTAAAAAATGTAAGTACAATCAACTTGAAAGTGTCACATTTCAGTTTAAATGACATTAAACTGACTTCTTTGAGTTGATTCTGGAATTTTTTTAATGGCTTAACTAATTTTGATGAGTTGAAGTAATGTAAAAACATCTGTTGTCATAATATACAGTGTATATTAATGATAATATCACTGATTTGTAAACATTTCTGTTGTGTAAAGTTTAAAATGATTTAATATCCCTACTTTTCAGACTCAATATCCTTACTTTTCCATGACGTCTCCACATGTGAGATTCTATGAGTTCCGGCCAAACCGATGAGAGGGTGTTTGTTCTGCAAAAGAAGAGTGATGCACAAACGAAGAGAAGCTCAGAGAGGGCAGGACATGTGCTTGTGCGTTTGAGGCTGCGGTGCTGTTGTTGATCCTAACAAAACACACAAAATTCAACAGGCAGGGGCCAGATATCGTGTGTCAGTGCGATGTTTATTACCGAGGCCCCGTTTGGCTCTGGAATGACTGAGAGGAGAAGCTCTCGTGTGTTTTACACTCAACCCCCTCTGAAAAAGCCTGAAAGAGAAAAGCTCCACATATCCGCCAGCTTTGCAGAGGCCTGCCCCCAATTATCCTCCCACAAAGCTGCTAAAAAACAACAAAAATATCTGACCGGGCAGAACGTTTGATGTTGCCACGCAGTGTTTGACAGAGAGCAGGACGGCTTTGAATAGAGAGGTCTGTGTGAACTCGCCTGCCCCTGTTCAACATTTGGAAACGAGGCTCGGGGAAGCAAATGCCATTGGATTGGAAGCAGCTGTTGAGTTGGAGAAACATGGTTTTAAACGGGGCCGTATGTGCCAAAACGTCTAAAAATGTCACTCGCTAGCAGCTTCGACTGATATGCTTCACCACAACTGACAGCCCTTGTTGAACAACACTCACAATTAATAGGAAATGAACACTTGGTTGATTTAATATGTTCAATAAAATAAATAGCGAAACTTCTGACCCAGAGCCATGTGCTGCAGTGACGGGGTGCGGAGAGGTGAAACTTTGTTCAGAAACAGGAAGAAACAGGTCTGCGTTCTGGGAACATTCTGGACCTTTCCAAGGGTTTGGCTCATGCAACCGTCAGAGCGTTTGTGTACACTGTCAAGCGTCAAGATCTGAGCTAAAAGAGGCTTTAAATGAGAGAGGAATGTTGCAGCATTGTGGGAACGCTCGATCCGGACATCAAAGGGATCAGAAAACTTACCGTTGGCTGCGAGGCCTGTCATTCACAGATAATAAACAGCATTGTTCGGCCTTCTGTGGCACACATGTCTCTTTGATGAAATCTCTTCCCATCTGACAGGTGTACGTGTTTCCAGAAAAACATCTCAGCTGGAGGAATATTGGAATCGCCTGCAAAGAAGAGCAGAAGCCTTAAATGGTCTATTTTAAAGTTAAAATATAACACAAATGCACTGCAAAATATGATGAATATGATACAAAAATGTCTATTTTTGTAAAATCTCTCTTATTAGATGAATGGAAATATCAGTGTTGTTATTGTTAATTAAAATAAGCCTGAAATAAAAGGAAATATAAATATTAGATAGAGACTTAAAAATTTAAAGTTGCATGTTGAAGAATTAAAATTATTCAAACTAAAACTAAAATAAGAATAAAATAAAAGCTATATATAAATAAAAATGACAAGCACAAACTAAAATTACTAAAACTTAAGCTGAAATTGAAACGACCCTATAGCAACATATTAAAAACTGAATATGTTAGTAGAAATGCCCTAGTAGCCACCTAGAACACCCTAGCAACCCCATAGCAACGTGCTAAAAACAACTCGAAATAGTAATGCCCTGGCAACAACTTAGAACACCCTAGCAACTCCATAGCAACATGTTAAAAACAACTCAGAAAAGTAATTTCCTGGCAACAACTTAGAACACCCTAGCAACTCCATAGCAACGTGTTAAAAACAACTCAGAACAGTAATGCCCTGGCAACCACCTAGAACACCCTAGCAATCCCATAGCAACATGCTAAAAACAACTCTAATAGTAATGCCCTGGCAACAACCTAGAACACCTTATCAACCCCATAGCAACATGCTAAAAATAACTCTGAATAGTAATGCCCTGGCAACAACCTAGAACAGCCTAGCAACCTAGCAACATGCTAAAAAAAACTCTGAATAGTAATGCCCTGGCAACAACCTAGAACAGCCTAGCAACCCCATAGCAAGATGCTAAAAACAACTCGTAATAGTAAGGCTCTGGCAGCCACCTAGAACACCCTAGCAACCCCATAGCAAAACGCTAAAAACAACTTAGTATAGTAATGTCTTAGCAACCACTCAGAACACTCTAGCAACCCCATAGCAAGATGCTAAAACAACTCGGAATAGTAATGCCCTGGCAACAACCTAGAACACCCTAGCAACCCCATAGCAACATGCTAAAAACAACTCATAATTTGGTAATGCCCTGGGAACAACCTAGAACACCCTGGCAACCACAAAGCAATGTTCCAAAGACAACTCTGAATAGTAATGCCCTGACAACAACCTAGAACACTCTAGCATCCCCATAGCAACATGCTAAAAATAACTTGCAATAGTAATGCCCTGGCAACAACCTAGAACACCCTAGCAACCCCATAGCATCATGCCTAAAACAACTCGGAATACGTTAGTAGTAACGCTCTGGGAACCATTCTGGACATCCTAGCAACCCCATAGCAACAACTCAGAATACATTAGTAATGCCTTGGCAACCACCCTAGCAACTGCATAGTAACATTTGCAACAAATAGCAGTGAAGCTACATTTGAAATGTAGTTCTGCCATGACATCGGGCATGGTAATGGGTATGACAATGTTGATATTTTTGGTCTTGGCGGAATAGATCTGCTACACTGCTGTTATAGGTTTTTGCTGCTGCTGCAGAGCAAGTACAGGACTTGCTACTACCAATACATACACGACAAGCTGCTGTGAGCAAGTAAGACATGCTGCTGCTGTACACATAGCGTACATGAATAACCTGTAGCAGATCTGTACAGGTGGAGCTGGGGAAGGTGGAGGGTTTCTGAAAGCTGCACTGCACTGATAAGGCCACTAAACCTTCCCTACTAAAGTATTTTGAAGGTTGAGCACACAAGCTTATTGGCTACTGAACTTTGTATTTATTCCATCTGGTGTCACTAGTGACTCATAAATGACACGCTTCACCTTTAACAGCCGGGAAAACAAGTCACACGACTGAAACCTCCTCCTGTGTGAAGCTGACATATTTATGGGTGTGATCTTGAATGACGGTCACCTTCACTCACTAAAGCAGCAGGGCGCCTAACAAGGGTACTGGGTTAATTCTTCTAATTCACATCATCAGGATCTCGTGCAGATGTACAGGAAGTGTTTTCAGTATAGGCACCATAATTAGGCCAACCAATTCAATACCCTGCATTTTGAATCTGCTGTTTGGGATATAATTAGCATGCATTATTTCTCATACTTCAAAGCTCAGGTGTGTTTTATAAGCCCCTCTGAATAATGGAAACCCGCTTGCAGGAATATTAGAGATGGAAAAAACAATTGCTAGGCTACTTTTGTCTTTTTTTAATACAAAGCATGTGCTATCTGAATGAATTTAGCAAGAATCGAGTATATAGAAGGGGAACAGCTGCCAAATTCAGTCTCATGTTGTTGTAAACCTTCTTTCTGCATTGAAACACAAAAGAACACGTTTTTAACAATCTCCAATCTGCTGTTTACCATACAATGAGTGAAGGTTTACCACGCTCATAAAAAACCACCAGAAAAGGTCGTTTTTGTAACTTGTGCATTAAATTCCAAGACTTGACGGTAGAAATCACTGTTTATGTCTGATCCGATAGTTTAAATCCGATCAGATTATTTTTGAACAACTGGGCCCTGGATATTTCAGCTCACTGTTACAGGTGCCTGGAGAAATGTCCCATGTTTTGCATGGGAAAACATCACAATTGTCTTCATATAATATAATTATATTTAATTTTTTTTTTTTTTTTTTTTTGTCATTCAAGTCTATAATGCAAAAGTCTTGATGCCTTGTTTGTAATTTGGAAAAGTTTAACTGTGCTGTTTGTGGTGGGAACCTTGATGAAATAATCTTTTCATCAACTTAAATGCCAGAAATCATTATTCAGCCCTTTTTTCTTGGAAAGCTGAGGACAACACACCCACAGAGCACCACCTAAACCTCCCATGAGCACCTGCTCTACCACTTCATCAGATGGCTGTTAACAATCAGGTGACAGCTGTGAGTCATGACAGAATGACATGTTTTCATACGTCACACACACACACGCACACAGAAACACGAGCACTAGCTGTTCTTCAGGTTGGACAGGCAGATCCTTTTGTTCCGACTGCTGCCGGTCAAACATGCCCCTGCACGGCTGCTGCTGCGCCCAGGCAACTGTAGCCATCGGCGACACTAAACATGTTTTCAGTAAATATTTTCTGCCTCTCTGAATGCCAGAAAGGAAAGCATGACAAAGATGACTATGCTATTTCTGAGAAGTGAGAGTTTATTAACTATTTTTTGTACCAAAACTGCACATTTAAAACAAAAAATATATATTTATTTATATATGATTTTATTTTGAATATTTTTAAAATATTGTACTGTTGTATTATTTTGTATATATTTTTTTTATATTTAATATAATGTTTATTTTTTATTATTAAAACAACTGTACAATATGTATAAAAAATAAATACATAATACATATATATAATATTCTTTCTTTTTTAAATATTAAAAAGGAAATATATTAAATATAAAAATCCTAAATACAAAACACCAATACTAAAACAATACTAAAATACTAAATATATAAAAATACAATTTGACTAGTTAAAAAAAAAATTATATATTATATATATATATATATATTAATATATATATATATATATACACACACATTTAGATTTTTTAACTGTTGTACTATTTGTCTATTATATTTTTTCATATTTAATGTAATATTAATTGTTATTATTACAACAACTGTACAATATTTATAAAAATAAATACATGATTACATATACGTTTTGTATTTATATATTAATAAAACATATTAAATATAACAAATATTTTAAATAAAAATATTGTATTAAATTATATATATAACTTCATAAATATTGTACAGTTGTTGTATAAAACCCTAATAAATAATATAATTAAAAATTAAATATATTAAATATAAAATGTACAATATATATATATATTATATATATATATATATATATATATATATAATATATATATAGGGCTGTCAAATGATTAATCGTGATTAATCGTATACAAAATAAAAGTTTGAGTTTGCATAATATATGTGGGTGTACTGTGTGTAATTATTATGTATATAAAATACACACAAATTAATGTATATATTTAAGAGAAATATGTTATTTATGTACAAAATATTTTATTTATATATAATATAAATTATATAAATATAAATAAATACATATACTTGTAAATATTTCTCAAATATATACATAATGTGTTTGTATTTATATATACATAAATTTACACACAGTACACCCACATATATTAGGCAACCTCAAACTTTTTTGTATGAGATTAATGCGATTAATCGTTTGACAGCCCTAATATATATATATATATATATATATATATATATATATATACAGTATTTGTATTGTTTTGTATTTCATATTTAATATAATATTTAATTTTTATTTATTATTATTATTATTATTCATTAGTGTTTTATACAACAACTGTACAATATTTATAAAGTTACACACACACACACACACACACACACACACACACACAGACAGTTGCATATATTTTCTTGGTGCACTGTAAACCCATCCACCATTTCTGATGCACTCATGACGGTGCATCATTTCCCTGTAATCATGTAATCTCACACTGTCACACACCCACATTCACCTTCCTGCATCGCAAAAGCATGATGGAAACTGAATGCTGAGTCTTTGTCTCGCTCCATTTAAAGGCGGAAAGAGTCACACATTCCCGTCCGCAGTGGAATGACAGCATTGTTCTGGTGACCTGCTGCTTATCTCTGAACAGAGCGGCCAGCACAGACACTGTTGTGTTTCCCAGGCAATCTGTTTACATGAGCAGACACAACACATGCATGTCACATGGATGAGTAATGTTACTGCATGCACAGCGGGGGGATGATGCAATTCATCTGGTGATGTAAGACAGACAGAGAGAAAGATCTGGACATGGAAGATATGCACTGATAGAGGCACTGATCAACACTCACACAGAGAGGAGTTCTAATGATTCATTTAGTTACTTTGCAACATTTACTTTTCTGAATTCAGCAATAATGTTTAAGAGGTTATGCAATATTGTGCAACCAGTCCCAGTTAAAGGGCATCATCATCCACAATGCACAGCGTACTTACAGACTTTATTCAATATGGCACCATGCATTATTGCTTTCATAAAATAAAAACTATATAACAATGTGTGTGCGTGTGTGTGTGTGTGTGAGAGAGAGAGTGTGTGTAATAATATATATATATATATATATTATATTATATATATATACACACACATATATTAAACTACTTATATATAGTTTTCATTTTATGAAAGCTATAATGCATATATATATTAAAAAATATATTTTTATATTTAATGTAATATTTAATTTTATTTGTACAATATTTAAAAAAGGTACATATTTATACATTTATATTTATATATACACATTTGTATTTTTCTTTTAAAAATATTAAAAATGAATATATTAAATATGAAAATATAAAAATACAAAAAATATTTTTTTTATTTATTTATAGCTTTTTCTGTACACTGTGCTATATATAAGCACATATATATAATAAGTTTTATTAGTAACACATAATATTATTCATTTCATGAAAGCTATAATGCATATTATATATTATTAAAAAATATTATTTTATATATAATGTAATATTCATGTTATTATACAACATTGTACAATATTTATAAATATTATTTATGTACACTTTTGATTTTTTTTCTTTAAAAAATATTAAAATTAATATATATTTTTTTATTTGTATTTATTTTTATTATTACAACAATTGTACAATATTTATAATTTATATTATATTATATACACTATTTCTTCTATTCTAAATGAAATATATTAAATATAAAAAAAAATTGCAAATAATATATTTTTTATTATTTAATGTTATTTATTAGCTTTTCCACAACTGTACAATAATAATATATATTAAAATATGTATATTATATGTATATATATATAAGTAATATTTAATTTTATTACAACAATTGTACAATTTTTTTTAAAAAATGAAACAAAATATTTTCTTTTTAACAATATTTCAAAATAATGAAATATTCAATATAAAAAATAAAAACAAAAATATAATATTTATTTTTTATTATTTATTATCTTTTTCTGTACAACTGTACAATATATTATGATTTAGAGTTTGCTTTTCTGAATTCAGCATAATGTTTAAGAGATTATGCAATATGTGCACCAGTCCAGTTAAAGGCTGTCATCATCCACAATGCACAGCGTACTTACAGACTTTATTCTCAATACGGCACCATGCAATTATTGCTTTCATAAATGAAAGCTACAGTAAAGCATGAAAGCATATAATGATCTACAGTATATTCTCACTTATGAGGTTAATCGTCAATGCTAAGAGAACATCTAATAAACATCATATTTTCAAACAAACTATTCAGTCCAAACCATGTCAAAGGGTCTCCGGTCAGTCAACATACATACTCAAGCATTCGACACATGCGATCTCAAACTCACCAAGGTGAACATATCTGTGTTGAGTGAGACACATTTGTAGAATATAAGATCTGCCGCAGCGCTTTTGCTGTAGAATGTTGAGTCTGCCGCAATAACTGTGAGAACTTGCACGTAATGTAGCACGGCAAGTCGAGGATTGATTTGATCACTGATGCACGAGTTGATTTTGGTCAAAAAACGACGTGACACTCACAGGTGCGGGAGTTTTTTCAAAGTACGAGTTTGACAGAAAGTGTCTGTCATGCACACTCATCACCACCTCCAACAAGACCACAAATTCATAACTCTGATGAAATCGAGTCAGGAGGCCTCTATTGACCTAAGATATGAATTTCATTTTTTTTTAAGAAAATGGCCGATGGTTTCTCTAGATAAGACTCTTATTCCTCGTCTGGGATCATGTAGAGCTCTTTGAAGCTGCACTGAAACTGACATTTGGACCTTCAACCACTATAGTCCACTATATGGAGAAAAATCCTG
Source organism: Culter alburnus (assembly GCA_028476615.1). Classification (NCBI taxonomy): domain Eukaryota; kingdom Metazoa; phylum Chordata; class Actinopteri; order Cypriniformes; family Xenocyprididae; genus Culter; species Culter alburnus. The sequence goes on from JAOTNS010004103.1 coordinate 1,777,301, forward strand.
GAATGTTTTCCTCAAAAACCTTAATTTCTTTTCGACTAAAAAAAAGAAAGACAAACCTTTTCATTTGAATATGATATGATAAAGACTTTTCCGTTTATGAAATACCCTCAAAAGACACAACAACATGATTATAAAGGAGAAACTGGTCAGAAAAAATCATTTTTACACAGGCGTTGATTAACAGCCAAAGAATTATAATTCCGAAAAGGCACTAATCAGTAATTTTGCACATTTATTAACTTGCATTACAAAGTTTATTTGCGCAACAGTGATGTGAAAGGGAGGATGTGAAGATGCCAATTTTGTACTAATCAATTTGCACTTTAGACAGTCGAGACATCATTTTCCACTCATTAGGGTGTAATTTGTTGTTGTGAAGCAGACAGCGCCCTTTGACACCAAATTTAATTTCATCCCAGTCTCAAACATCCCTTTTGGATCATGTTAATGAAGTATTGAGCATAAATAAAATCATTTAGTCTGAAGTTCAAGCACAGAAATGACTCACTTCACAGAAACAGAAATCAATTAGCCTGCAGCGCCCCACTGGTTAAACTGGACTTATTAGTTCAGAAGAGGAAGAGATTGCAGGAGTTGTTCAGTGACGGTGCTGAATGTCTATATTTTGACTTAAAAAATAGTTTGTTTAACAAACAATAAATTGACATTATTATGGTGCTTCTCATATATTCTTGAACCAAATTTGGTTTGTTTTTAAATTCCGTTCAGGGGAAATTGATCTGAAATAGACTGTAAACTATTGTACATCTATTATACTTGTAAATTTAAGCATCTCAAATAAAACTATAAATATCTTTTAATTATTTAATGCCACTAACCTGGTAAATATGGTCGAATCCAGTGATTTGTTCTTCCTCAAAGGCTTGTAAAAACAGTGTTGTTTTCAGACAGACTCAATCATCCTCCGACTCCTGGAAGTTGCACAGAAACACAATCAGATTGAAACTGCTCATTTCAGTCAGTTATTGTCATTTTTGCCTGCATTATGTTAAATGAATGTATTAATGTAGCAAACAGACATTATATTATATATTGATTAGTGCTGTCAAATCGATTAATTGCATCTATATAAAATTTATATATATATATATATATATATATATAGACACCACACACACACACACACACACAATCATATATTTTTTAAACATTTTATTAATGTTTTTTGGCTCACGCTGTGTAAAAATACATTGAGTGCTTTGAAAGGGCTGTTTTTCAAGTGTCCGATCCTCAAGGCTCCTTGTCCATCCTCTGCTGATTGTTGCTATGGTGACAATAAGAGTGAAGCAGCCTTTGATGTGCAGCTCCAAACACACAACAGCATGAAAGAGAATACAGTGACTGCACAACTGTGTGTGTGTGTGTGTGTGTGTGTGTGTGTGTGTGTGTGTGTGTGGGTGGTGTGTGTGTGTGTGCCATTTAATATTATTGAATTTAGTGAGTTTAGTTAAGACATGCTGCCGAACACCCTCAGGTGTTTTCTTGTATATTTTATCACAAAAACAAATTAAAAGTCAAACACTTTTTTTCTATTAAAGCTCTGTTGATTTCTAAACCCAATAATAATAGGGGTGGGTGATATGACCAAAATCTTATTTTCATTTAGTTTAACTTGATGTACTAAAAATGAATCAAAACTATATATAATATATTAACTTATAAAAATGACTCAAATTAAAATTAAAACAAAAAATATATAAATTAAAACCATTTCAAAATATTAATAAAAACTTTATACAATTTTTACATTTTACATTTTTATAGCAATTATACTTCATGCAAAAAATAAAATTCTAAGTATTCTAAAAAATAAAGCAATTCCTCAAAGGAATAGTGCAGCAAGAGGCTGAACTATCCCTTTAAGATAAGTTCGAGGTGTAAAGCAGGATAAAAATCACTAATTCATCAGTTTTGATGAGGTAAGCACAATAACAGCATGGCTTTGATGTGCATCTTGAATCCGTAATGAAGCCTCTCTTATCAAGGTAATTCGGTTAATTCTCTAATAAGCCTACTGTGAAAAATTCTGCCTCTTTGAAATGGAAAACAGAAGCGTGTTCTTTGAGTTTGAATGAGTGAACTGGAGTGCTTGCATCATCATAAACATCACTCCACCGCGGTAAGGAGTTCAACGGCCTATTGTTAGAAAGACTCTTTCCTCTGAATTATCCGTTGGCACCTGAAGGACAGGTTGAAGCTTTAAGAAGATGATAAATGATAAAGAGTTCCGGGTTTCCTTGTTCCGTGTTCCAGCTTGCTTTGGACCAATGGCTCTTTTAATTGGATTCCATTGTTTCCATGGAAACCAGCTTTCATCCTCCAGCTAAAGGAACATGTGAATCCTTTAAACAACCACCATGTATTTTGGTATATTTTTATATACTTTAATGCAAAAGTTTCGTTTTGTTATGGTTCAAAATTTATTAGCATAAAGTGAGTGCAAATTTGTACAGCTGGTGGCGCTAGAGGGATTGAGTTAGACTCCAAATTTGCTATGGTGACAGTTTAGACTGTCCTCTATCAGTGTGCCAAATTTCATAACTTTCCCACAAGGGCTGCCATAGACTATTAGCCTATATCACATCCATATGGACTATCGGGCAGTAATCTTAAAACCCTTACAAGTCACGTTAACTTGTTTTTCTTTTGCTGCATGTGCTGAGAGATAAGAAATGCAGAGACAAAGAACATTAGCTAGAGAAGCATGTAATCATCATCGCTGGCTCCGTCCCTGTTGTATATAACAACAACGACGACGTGTGCGAGAAACTCACGCTCCCGCTGCGAGATGCCTTCTGTCTGCAGCGCTGAGTGTGAAGTGTCTGGATGAGTAAACTGTTTACAGAGCCGAAGAGAGAAAAACTCCATATGAACCCAAGCAAAGAAACTACTAAAACCCAAAGGGAGCTTCTGTCCAGTGAACAGAAATATCTGAGGGTGGAGATTCAGATGGATAAAGACAAAATATGCCCTGTTGTGCAAGTCAATCTTGACAGAATGAGTTCCGATGTTCACATATACAGCAATGTTTATGCAAAGCGACCGTAAATCATTGAATTTCTGGTGACCATTGGTGATGCAAATAAGAGAAATTTTTAAGCCAGTTAAGCAGGTCTCTAATAACATTATTTAATCTGTTACATTTGAACCAAATTGAGCTGGATAATGACTTTGCAACATCGAAATCTGAATTGAATCAATCCTAAACTGACTTGAGCTGAATGACAGCACTATTGTCTTCTGTAGGGCCGCTTTACAGCTGAAATTGATGACTTTGACAACATTATTATGGTTATTTTGCTGTTTATAAATGCAAAGTATGCCTATATAATAAATAATAAATAAATGTGACTCCACTTTAAGTAGGAACGGCAACTAACACCAACAATATGGGGTATGACGCAATAAACATCAAGATAAAAATATGGCTGCAAGCAGCCATTAAGTGGTCAAGCACAAAGAAGGCACAATAAGTCATGCCACCATGGCTGGGAGCATCAGACCAACTGCAACAATGAGCAATTAAAGGCATATTAAGATGATTCTAGGCAAAATGCCTGAAAAATCATAAATACAGTCAATAATATAGATTAAATGGTTTATGACTTTTGACCAATAGGTGGCGCTGTGGCCAAAGTGATGTGATGTGGTCAGAATGAGGTGACAATGACATATGCAAAGTTTGGTGTCAATATACCAAAGCATTGCAGAGATACAGCCTAATGGGGCGTTCACACCAGACGCGACTCGCGCAAATAAATTGCTATTCGCGCATAGTTGGATGCTTGAACATTTTGAGTGTACTCGCTTCATTCGCGCGTGAAATTCACTTCACAACAGACGCGAATTCGCATCATGAGTGGGGCTCTCCCTCTCCTTTAAATATGTGTCCCAGACTCTTCCACTTCTTTCTGCACACTTCCTCTGAATAAACAACTTGTCAGCGGGAAAGTAGTTGTAAAATACAGCGAATAAGCTCAATTTACCGGCTTTAGCTAGCTTGTAGTCTCAATATGAATATATATAGCTCAAATTGAGTAAAGACCGTTTTTTACAACTTACCAGATTGTCCGACCTCCTCACTCACTGTTTCTATAAAAAGTATGAAGATGTATTGTACAGCGACGATTATTTTGTCCTCCATTGTTGTTTCAGATTTCTGCCTCCGCTCGCTACATCGTAATCACGTCACTACTAGAGCAAGCTCCTGATTGGTTAACACGGCGCAAATTTTTGCCAAAGTTCAGATTTTTCAACTTGCGCGATTCACGTGAATCACACGTTACGCGCGCTCAATTCGCGCCGCCTCATTCGCACAAATCGCGCCGCAGGATGTCTATTTGCGTCTTTGCATTGACTTAACATGTATTCACTCGCGCTTAACGCTTCATTCGCGTCTGGTGTGAATGCACCATAAGAGTCGTTTTGGCATCGTGCCATCAAATTTGTTGATGCGGTATACAAAAACGATTTTGTTTATCGTCACAAAATCCATAACTTTTTGCCAGCATGGTCTGAAGATGATTCGATTCAATTTTGGTGAAAACTGGACAAATGGTCTAGGAGAAGTTCGAAAAAGTAGGTTTTTAAAGAAAATCAAAATGGCAGACAGGAAGTATGGCAAGTTTTTGGCATGACCCAAATAATCTATTAAGACCAGTTTCATTACAATAGGCTAATTGAATCAAAAGTTATTAGCATTTTTGGACAAGGTGGCGCTGCCCCAAAACTTCTTGAGTATTGTCAGATCATGGTGCCGAAGACACATGCTGAGTTTCGTAACGATACGCCAATGTTCATAAATATAGTATTTTACGACAAAATTCAAAATGGCTGACGCCCAAAATGGCCGTTATGGGAAAATTGGGTATCGTTTGACTCAACATGCTACACCGAATCTAAAGAGACCAGTTTATCAGTCAGTGTAATTTTTGGCCAAACCGAAAAATCATAAAAATGTTCATTAGGGCTGCGACTTAATCGCGATTAATCGTTTGCAAAATAAAAGTCTGTGTTTACGTAATATATATGTGTGTGTTCTGTGTATAATAATTATGTATATATAAATACACACACACACATACAGGTATAAAGTTTAGAAATATATGCATGTATTATAAATATATATATTTATATATATTTTATATTACATATAAACAAATATTTTATATATAAATATAACATTTTTCTTAAATATATACATGAATGTGTGTGTATTTATATATACATAATTATTATACACAGAACACACGCATATATATTACGTAAACACAGACTTTTATTTTGCAAACGATTAATCGCGATTAATCGTTGCAGCCCTAATGTTCATATCTCCTGACCAGTAGGTGGCACTGCGCTGAAACGATGCAGGTAGCATCAGATCATGGTTGTCATAACACACCAAGTTTGGTCAGAATACGCAAAAGCGTTGCGGAGATATAGCCTCACGTTCGTTTTGGCAGCCATTTCTTTGAATTCGTTCACACGTTATTCGAGAATGGTCTGACGAATCGACTTGAATTCCATAACTTTTTGTCGGCGTTGTCTGAAGATGATCTGGTTAAAATCAGAGCTTGAAAAAGAATAATCTTGAGCCAAGGAATCAGAGGAAAAAAAGAATTTTGTTTCTAGTGAGTGCAAATTTGGACAGCAGGTGGCGCTAGAGAGATTGAGTTAGAGACTCCAAATTTGCTATGGTGCCAGTTCAGACTGTCCTCTATCAGTGTGCCAAATTTCATAACTTTCCTGCAAGTGGTTCCATGGGCTGCCATAGACTACCAGAGCAGAAGAGGAAACGGAAGAAGAACACCATTGGATACAATAGGTGCCTAATGCACCGTTTCCATCGCATGTATACAAAATCGACACTTCCAGAGAAAAAAAAAAAAGCAAAATATCTCTAATAAAAATGGAAGTTGCTCCAATCAGGGAAGAAACTGTGGCTCTTGTTTCAAAAATGAGAGATCTGCTGGTTAGTCCAGCTAATCACATCACAAAGTCACATTTTTTTGTTGGGCATTCAGGAATTTATGCGCATGACTTCTTATCAGATCCGCTTCAAAATGTATCCGCTTTAATTTAGTGCTTAAGTTTTTATGCACATCCATCCAGTGTTTTCTTATGCGCTATCCCAAAATTTGCATAAAAATAGGAGGATGGAAACATAGCTATAGTATTCCCATGGAAGTTAGAAGTTCTCAGGAGAGCGCCTAAGTCTTTTAGATCGATCTTAATCTGCAATCTTTTCATCTGTTGAAGGATGCATTTCCCAGTTCGCCTTGAGAAATCAGGAAATAAACAGGAAAAGCAGCTTCCCTGAATGATGCATGAGCTCTATGTAAAATTGATACTGCTGCTTCGAGAGCTCTTGATTATGTAAGTGTGAAAAGTTTTCCTGAGACCCGAATGGTTATGTAACTGACTACGTTACTACATCTGCCCACAAACAAACACACTGCACTCTGGGCTTTTTTACTAGCTGATTTTATTTGGCTGAGCCGATTTTTCCGACCCAGAACTGCCTTTTCTGACTCAATCATGATACTGAAGAACAGGGCGTAGTTAGAACATGCTGTGGGTTGATGTGATGGGCTAGATTACATAAATCAAGATGAGTGAAATCAGCAAAGATCAGAAATGTGGCAGAAGACGACAAGCAGAATAAATGGTGGAAAGTGAAAGACCATCAGATAATTGAGAGATAAATTTAAGCAGGAAGTGTTTACTCTCACTGGATGGCGCTTAATTTATGTATTCAAAATAGTGTTGTTATTATTAACTACAACTAAAACTATTAGTGTAATTGAAATAAAGCTGAAATAAAATAATATATAAATGTAAGATTAAAAACTTAAACTTGAAAACTTTAACTTGAATTAAAATTAGCTAAAGTTGGAGGCCTAAAATTACTAAAAATTAAAGCTAAATAGAAATATATATAAAAAAAAACTCATAACTACTAAAACCTACACTATGAAAATCAAAAATTTAAATTTAAAAGCTAATTCAAAATATTAATTACGGAAGAGGATTAGGGCCAAGCAATAAAAAAAAAAAAATTAAACCATCCCGAGATTAAAGTTGTTAAATTTCGAGAAAAAAGTCGAGATAAAATGTTGAGAATAAACTCGTTAAATTATGAGAATAATTTAGCGAATTTGTTCTCTTAATTTAACAACTTTTTTCTCATAATTTAATGTTTATTCTCAACATTTTATCTCGACTTTTTTCTTGAAATTTAACGACATTTATCTCGACTTTCTCATAATTAACGACTCGTAATTTAACGACTTTTTCATCTTATTTCAACATTTTATCTCGACTTTTTTTGAAATTTAACGACATTTTTCTCATAATTTAACGAATTTGTTCTCATAATTTAATGACTTTTTTCTCATAATTTAATTACTTTATTTTCAACATTTTATCTCGACTTTTTTCTCGAAATTTAACAACATTTTTCTCATAATTTAACGAATTTGTTCTCGTAATTTAACAAGTTTTTTTATCATAATTTAACAAGTTTATTCTCATTTTATCTCGACTTTTTTCTCGAAATTAACGAGTTTTTCTCGTAATTAATGAGTTTTTCTCAACATTCGACTTTTTTCAAATTTTTTACGAACAACATTTTATCTCGACTTTTTTCAAATATTGCTTTGGCAACTAGCTTAAATAAAATCAATTTACAGTAAATAAAATATACATAGATATACATATATATATATATATATATATATGCATACTGTATATACTTAGCTTAAAAAGATTATTTCATGTCAGTTAAAGTTTATTATATTTCAAGTAACACATTTTCTGGTTTTATTTTTAATTAACTATAACAAACCTAAATTTTGAGAAAATGTGTAAAAAATATGTTAAAATAAAATAAAACACATGAATACTGGCGGCTACATCTGGAGCTGCAAATACGTGTTCACAGGTATGGTAAAGGTACCTGTACACCTTGTTTGTAAGGTGCAGTGACAGTTCATCTATTAACCTTAGATGCAACTCAAATTCAGTGGAACAAAATATCATTTGTGCTTCTAAATGAAAGCACACATCTAGAGTACTGCATGAACATTTCCTCATCTGACGTCTCTTTGCTGTGTGAATCTATAACTTGTGACTTTTATCACATTTGTAATGTGTTTGCGTGGGACAGATGTGAAACGAGTGCGCGTCACTCACCGAGGCACACGGATCCGTGGCTGAACTCGTGTCATCGTGTGGATGGACCTGGACCAGCACAAATGAATGAGATGTCACTTCTGCTCAGAACGGATACGGGAGACATACAGACAAAGAGGGAATTTTAAACACTGTTGTTTTGTTTGCATGACAGGTCTAACAGACAGGATCTTCACTAAACAGACTGTAGACTGTATTATTAGATGTAAAGTGTCTTGAATAGTAGGATGTTATCAAATGTAATAAATGTTTTTTTTTTTTTGTGCTGTCCTGAACAGGAATGTATCTGCACAATAACATTGTAAATCTAACTATTAAAGGTACAATATGTAATAATTTTGTCCGCTAGAGGTCGCTAGAGGCCTATTCAAAACAAAGGCATAGCTTGATGACGCCAAGTTTTAGAGCGGAATCTTGGGACATGTGGTCTCCACCTCAACGGATGGTGCAAAATAAGGGATTGGAGTCGGGAAGAAATCATGTTCATGGATGCGATTATTAACGTTACTGTAGTATGAAGCAGAGCAGGAGCGAGTGTTGTGGAGCTGAACGAGGAGCTGGAGCGATTGATCAACACACGCCTCACGAGCAGCGGGACTTTTATTATGACACAGTCGCCGGCTCCGCTTCCGCTTTTCCGGTCATGAGTATGAGGTAACGCAGCTCTGTTTATCATATTAGATACATTTGAAAATGATGTTATAACGTTACTCTGTGCGTTCACTCGGCGGCTGCTGTGAGACACTGTTACACACTGCAGTAAGATAGATCGATTTTACAATATCATATTAAATGCTGGATAGCTTGTGCATAAATAGCATGCAATTCATTTTAAAACTTATTGCATGATGGAGAAAATGCTGTATTACTGTTACTAAAAATAAAGCTGCATCTGATACTTGACAAAATAGTGTTTTTTTCTGTGGCATGGTAAAGCATGAGACTCGCAAAAAATCAAGAAAATTAGATTTAAACAATAAGACTAAATGTGTTGAGCTATATAACAATAATTAGTTTTCTGTCTATAAATATATCAAAACAGTTGTTCCCTTGTCTATTAAAACATGTAAATATTAAAGCGTCTTTGGTGTTTCCATGGTTTCTACAAAATAAAAGCGGAAACCGAGGGTAACGCAGGTATGACAGGCGACTCCTCACACATCCCGGAGCCTTGGTTAAAACTGCAATTTTCTCACGATTTACAAATAGTTGGAAACATTTGGGATATTGTAAGTACTCAAGTGAACAAAATATATAACGCTGGCCTAGTGGTTTTGGGATATTTTACTGCAAAATATTACACATTGCACCTTTAATACTGTAGGATATACAGTATAAGTGTTTGCCATCAGGTTGTCATATTAAGTTTGTATGTTATATATTAGTTGTGTTTGGGCAATACATATATACACACACACACATATTGTATGTTTACAAAATTTTATGTTACATGCGTTTAATCGATTTGACAGTAATATATATATATAAGAGATGCACCGATATATCGGCCAATAATCGGTATCGGATGAATTTAAGCGTTACAGCAATACTGATGCTTGACGTATGAATCTTTTCTTTATCCACAAACCTCCACTATTGTCTTCCATCCTTTCCATGAGACCCGGGCTTGAGTTGCCATGGTGATGGTCAGCCCTGCCGCAGGGTTCCCGGGTTGAGGATGCAGGGGCTTCTGAGAAGCCAAATCACAATTCACCCCACCCTGTTCAGGACATCCTTCAGCGTGCAGACATGTCAGTGTCACCCTGTTGTCTTCTCCTGTTTTTGGCCTTTGATCAGAGACACGGGCCTGGCTCTGGAGTGACATGCACAGGAAGTGCTTGAGGGAAGCACGAGATGCCGTTTCCCTGGGGTCCTACACCCCTGACGACCTCTGCCGACCCCTGCCATTGTTGATGGGATGAAGATTCAGGGAGACGCAGCAGGGCAAACCGGTCACAATAGCCTGTAGGCAGGTCGCTCAGACAGGGAGAGTCTGGATGTGCTTGCATGCAGTCTGTGGCAGAAAAACAATCATTATTTTTACAAACCCATTTAGAAATGTCAACTTTTAACTTTTAAGTCGAGAATTAAGAAGTTCTGTAATGCAACCTGATTTATAAATTGTATAAAGTTGTGTACCAAAAGAAATCTATTTCTATTTCAATCATTACAACTCTCGGAATAGTTTTAGCATGTTATTGAATATGGCACTGTTAAAAGGTTAGTTCATGCGGTAACACTTTAGATTACAGCCCGGAAAGTACTGCGTAATTACAAAGAATTTACAGCGTAACTTTCAATAATTATAGTGTAACTATACAGTAAGTATGTGTAAGTATAGGGGAACAATATGTAAAGTATTGGAAATAAAGGGGTAACAACCAGGAAAATAACAAATTATTTATACTGTAAATATTTTATAACTAAGGGGTACTTACACTGTTATGATATAGACAACAATCTTACATTTGGGAGCAATTTAGCGAGAAAGTGCACTGATTAAGTTGTTTCAAGGCAAGTAGAAAGAACTATTGCAATCTTTTTTAATACATGGGGAAATATACTTTTGTTTCATGTAGTTACAGGGTAAGTATGACATTACGGGCCGTAAATTAAAGTGGAGCTTGTAGCAATACAGGTATCAAATAAAGGTTTCAGAGTCAGTGATATCAGATTGTTTGCATTTTATTAATTACTTACTCTGTAACTACATGAAACAAGAGTGTTGTTCCCCCTTTATTCCCAATACTTTACATATTTCTTCCCCTATACTTACACATACTTACTGTATAGTTACACTATAATTATTGAAAGTCACTCTGTAAATTTGTTGTAATTACGCAGTACTTTCCGGGCTGTAATCTAAAGCGTTACCGTTCATGCAAAAATGAATATTACCCCATAATTTACTCACTCTCAAGCCATCCTAGGTGTATATGACTTTCTTCTTTCAGACGAATACAATCAGAGTTATATTATATAATATCCTGACTCTTCCAAGCTTTATAATGGGAGTGAATGGGGGGCGAGATTTTGAAGCTCCAAAAAGCGTATCCATCCATCATAAATATAATCCATACGACTCCAGGGGGTTAATAAAGGGGGATATGATGCATAAAGGGGGTTTCTGAAGCGAAGCAATGGGGTTTTTTAAACTTTATAAACTTTATAAACTGTAATCAGTAGCTTCTGGTATCGGCCGTACGCGCATGCACGAAAAAATCCAAGCTCAGGTGAGAATTGACGATCGTGGAAGCACAGAGGAAAACAAAACACCGGTCACAAAGTCTAAAACAAGAAGTTTTAAAGAAAAATGTCGGATGATTCCGATATAAGAGCTATGTCATCTGTCGGGTCAAAGGTCACCTTCGTTATCCATTTTTATCCTATATGCCCTGAAAGAAATTGGTGTAGAAACAATTTTCCAGAAGAGGGCGGAGCTTTAACAGCTCAACAACAACAAAACAGGACAATCTCACGCAGCCAAAATGAGGAAAGTTTTCAGCCTTACATTGTTCAAACCGGAGTCAACACTGATGGAGAGACTCAGGAAGAAGTTACAACTTTTAGACGTTTCTGAATGGTTAGTGGATAAATTTATATAGTTGCTGTGGAGTTGATTCAACTCATCCACTAGCATGTGCCGTCATGTTCATCTTTTGTGTTGAATTGACCTTCGTTTGGTGTAAAATGACGGCATGACAACAACACTCTACTACAACAACTCTTCCTCTTCTCTAAAGCAGCCCAACATGGCCCCGCCCCCTTTGTTGTGTGTTCTCGGGGGCGGGGTTTATGTAAATTTTAGGGTTTGTGATGTCACTAACCCAGGAAGAAGCTTGTTGTAGTTCCTACCAGCCATTTGTTGTAGTCCTTAAACAGAAAATATCTCTCTTTGCATTGAACTTTGAGCGTCGTAACTTTGCAGATGTTGTTTATGATCAAACAGCAACATTACACACTAACTAAAGTTAAAAAAGTCAAATCATATTAAAGCACCCCTTTAAATGTATACATTATATTTAGCAGTTTATGCATTCCTTCCATTGACCTTGGCATGTCACTAGTATTTGAGCTACATTTTGTGTGCAGAAATGCATACAAGCTCTTAAAAGTGACTCTGTTAAAATCTGCTGATGTAACCGAGTGTGTCATGTATATGAATCAGTGACCTTTGCTTTGATCTGTGCGCTGTGGCTCATAGTTTTCGCCTGCTTCTTGTGTAACATGCAGATTCTGTGTTGTTGTGTCATCACAAATCTAAACACCCTCCTACTCTTGTTTATGCTCTCATGTGTGGAATAAACACACTCTCTTTCTTCTCACGTAATCTTTTAAAATCTAATTTCAAACCGTGTGCTTTTAATTATTTGGAAAGAAGCTGTAAAGTGAGTCAGTCATCACAAAATCCTTCAGGGTGAATTTAACTATGTTGTTATATTGTCAATATTCCTGTCAACATATATTTTTATTTTTCTGTTAGCTGACCATGTAGGTACTTCCCAAAATGAGTTCAGATCATATAAGGTCATTCGGACGTCTCTAGCTTAGAAAGCATGAGAGAAAATGAGGGCAATGTTTGTCAGACCATGTAAGGGTAGACACACAAGAGTTTGAGTCTGCGAGCCATTTATTGCAGAGCCACACAAATAATCTGAAGAAAGTGGATCAGCGGCCCTGCAAAGAAATCCAAACAAAACATCTCCACTCTGCTCTGCACAAGCTTCTCACACTCACATATGGAAAAGTCCAGCGCGGATGTTATAAGACTTAAATCTTATTTCATTTATATCACTCTAACAGCATATATCACAGTAAATCTATTTCTATATAAATTAAATGAACTTTTTTATATATATATTGTGTAAACAAAAGTTCTAGAAGGGGTCCTTGATTATGATTTGACTTTTTTAAACTTTAGTTAGTGTGTAATGTTGCTGTTTGATCATAAACAACATCTGCAAAGTTTCGACGCTCAAAGTTCAATGCAAAGAGAGATATTTCTTGTACAGAAATCACTGTTTAAGGACTACAAACGGCTGGTAGGGACAACGAGCTTCTTCCTGGGTTAGTGACATCACAAACCCTAAAATTTACATAAACCCCGCCCCCGAGAACACACAACAAAGGGGGCGGGGCCATGTTGGGCTGCTTTAGAGAAGAGGAAGAGTTGTTGTAGTAGAGTGTTGCTGACATGCCGTCATTTTGCACCAAACGAGGGTCAATTCAACACAAAAGATGAACATGACGGCACATGCTAGTGGATGAGTTGAATCAACTCCACAGCAACTACATCAATTTATCCACTAACCATTCAGAAACGTCTAAAAGTTGTAACTTCTTCCTGAGTCTCTCCATCAGTGTCGACTCCGGTTTGAACAATGTAAGGCTGAACACTTTCGTCATTTTGGCTGCGTGAGATTCTCCAGCTTTGGTGTTGTTGAGCTGTTAAAGCTCCGCCCTCTTCTGGAAAGGGGGGGGCAGCAGCTCATTTGCATTTAAAGGGACACACACAAAACGGCGTGTTTTGCTCACACAAATAGAGGCAAATTTGACAAGCTATAATAAATGATCTGTGGGGATTTTGAGCTGAACTTCACATACACATTCTGGGACACCAGAGACTTATATTACATCTTGTTAAAGTGGAATAATAGGTCCCCTTTAAGTTTACTTTGAAGAAAATGTACTGAACTAAATTTTATTTTATACAAAATATATATTTTACAAAATAATCTGGACTCTAAAATTGCTAGAAATTCAATGTTTAACCAAGTTGTGTTTTCACAGGATGAATTCTGAGTGTTTAAGCTTTGATGATACTTTTATGATGATCTTGATACTTTGTAAACGATACGGCTTGTATTAATAAAAAATGTAAACAATATCGCTCGGCTTTAATCTGTTAAATGTGACTTTAAGGCATGAAGATATTGATATTCTAAATATGAACATCATTTGACTTGACTTACCAATGAACACAACAGACAGAGGATTTCAAGTTCAACCAAATACATTTGAGAACATTGAAATCTTCAAACTATTCTAATCTCATTCTAGAACTTGTCATGTTTATGCAGCTCTGAAAAAAATCCAGAAGAAACAGAAAAGCTTCAACCACAATCCTGCACCCAGGTGCTTCATATTACTCCAACATTTGCTTTGTGTGATACTGCGCTCCATTCAAAGCCTGTTTAAGGTGGTTTTAAAACACAAACTGTGTTTCTTTTGTAGAAATTTAGATCCATTTCTATTTTTCTAAGACCTGCAGCCAGTTGTATAAACATAGCTACTATGTTAAGACTGTGTCATAAAGTAACCCTATTATGCTATTCTAGTGTCCTACAACAGGTTTACATGCACCTTAATTAATCACACATCAATTTTGGCTGAGAAATTAACCCCAAAAGATAATTTGAAGTCATTATTGTGTAAAAGCATCAAATAGATTGTACTAAAGTAGCTTCAGAAGGAAATATTTTATTTGATTCAACATGGAATTTATTACACATGAACTTCTGGACCATGAGTTTGAGTAAATGATGACTGAATTTTCATTTTTAGGCCTTTTAATTTTTTTTTAATTAATATGGAAATATGAAATTAATTATTAAATAAAATTAGACCCCAAATAAGACACTAAAACTGCCAGTAGGTTGCGGTAAATGTCTTAATGATTAAGTCATTCGTTCATTCATTCATTCAAACGGCTGATTCATTCAGGAGCGAAATAAATGGCTCTCTTTAGGCTTGTTGGACTTGAAGTGGCGCTACACAGACCGATCAGTGTATGACAAAGTAGAGCGATTAGAGAGCAGACGGCTCTGTTTGCTTCTGAATCGCTCTCTCTGTACTTTGATGTTATACACTGATCGGTCTGTGTAGCGCCGCTTCAAGTCCAACAAGTCTTTTATGAATGGTCCGCTGAATCATTGGTTTCACTCGGTTCGTTCAAAACGTGGATTCAGAAATGAAATGTTTGAATGTTTTGTAGAATGAGATGAACACTTTTGCTTTGCCTTTATAGTTTCATTGGCAAACTTGAACAAAACAGACAATATTGTCTCTAAAATAACAATATTAACTTCTTATTTAATGAACTGTTGTATAAAATTCATAGGCTATCGCATTTGCATTTGTTATATTTGGGACAAAAACAGCACTTGCATAATATTGCATGTGTGATATTGCTTAACTCTTATGATCTAAATATGAGTCAAATAGGGGCATTTTTGCCCAATATCTTGAATTTTAGGGACTTTCTGACTGCATTCTATAGGCTTCATCATGCAGAGAGTTGTTGCCCTGCATCATATCCTTCATCATCTCTGTATGAAATGTCACATGACCTACATAGGTCTGGGGCGGGGCAAGTGCATTAAATGTGTTAATTTTAACACGTCCATAATTAATTGTTTTAATTAACCATAAATAATTAATCAAATTATCATGTTAAATTGACAGCCCTAAATATATATACATATATATATGGCACTTGTTGTCAATAATAATTTGGCCTTTTTTCCTCAATAGTTCTACTTTTCATAGACATAAGCAAAATAATTGGTCAGTGTGAACTGGTCAGTTTCGAACCCAGTATAATCTGTTGCAAATCTGAAACAGAAAATACACAAACAAATAAATATTCCTCAACCAAGTGTTCTTTTTTGGCACTAAAGCATCTCCTATAAAACAATGAAACATTTGGCATTTAAATGTTGCTTGCAAAAAATAAAAATTCTACTTCTGTCAATGGAGAAAAATGCTTTCTTGCCCCCATAAGGTGCAGTTACAGCATCTGCCAGCAGGGGCTAACTGGACCATACTAACCAGCTAAACCGTGACCCCTGGTTCAAACAAGCTTGACTTTCCCCCCACCCATGCCAATCATGATGATGTCAGCTGAAATGGAAAGTAGCTGCAGAGCAGATTATTGCATTATGTTATTTTGATGAAAGATCTTGAGGACAAACTATTATTATTTTCCTTTACAATAACATGCCGTCAGCTCACAATATGGCTAAGAAAGTAAACAGGGTCAATTGCATTTCATATTGACAAAGCAGCGCAGTGGGGGATGCGTTATATTATCAGATGTGGGTTATTTTGTTGGGCAGACGGCTCATCCCAGCGAAGGGTTAAGCCCAGCTCAGTGCATTCGTTTCATTTCCTCTCCATTTCCATCTGAGCAAACAAGCGGGTGACCTGACAGTGCACAGAGGGGTGGAGGGGAAAAGGAGGAGGGCGTTCGTGACTCGAATGAAAGCAGAAAGAGAGAGAGACACGGAGAGGACACCCATGTGACCGTGAAAAGCCTGCAGTGTGCAGACGGTCGGGGAGGGGCGGGCAAACCCCTGAAGAGAGCGAATGACTGACTGACTGACTGACTGACTGCTGATGCGGCTTTAGCACAATAACAATTCCAGGAAACAGAGGCCAGGCTTACAGTGCTGCTGCTGCGCACAGTGTTTACCTTCATCACCACGTGATCCTCAGGCTCTGACACACTGGCTATGTTTGGAACAACATACTACTATAATACTCTTAGCAGAACACATATAGTACAATGATTCCTGCTAGATTTGTTGTTGCAGCAATGGAAAACAAATCCATTTTATGTTGGCAGTAATGTTTGTTTTTTAAACTACGTACAAAAATGTTATATATTTTACTAGGCATGTGTTTTAATTTGAATAACCATTCAGCAATCTGATTTAAGTTTCACTATTCTTACAAATTAGCACTTTCAACATCACTTTCAAAAAAGAAACGGCAACAAATCTTGGCTCATTTTTACGGAGCTCTGCACATGACATGCAGGGGAAAAAAATTAATCCTGCGCACGTTTTACTATTTCGCTCCCTCGATTTGCTAAATCATGCACACGTTTTACTATTTCGTTCCCTCCATTTGCTAAATCATGCACACGTTTTACTATTTCGTTCCCTCCATTTGCTAAATCGTGCACACGATTTACTATTTCGTTCCCTCGATTTGTTAAATCGGCGCACGTTTACTATTTCGTTCCCTCCCCGCATTTATTTCGATTTGTTAAATCGTGCGCACGTTTTACCATTTCGTGATTTGTTAAATCCTGCGCACGTTTTACTATTTCGTTCCCTCGATTTGTTAAATCGTGCGCACGTTTTACTATTTCGTTCCCTCGATTTGTTAAATCGTGCGCACGTTTTACCATTTCGTTCCCTCGATTTGTTAAATCGTGCGCGTTTTACTATTTCGTTCCCTCGATTTGTTAATCGTTTTTACTATTTCGTTCCCTCGATTTGTTAAATCCGCGTTTTACTATTGTTCCATCGCGTGCGCGTTTTACTATTTCGTTCCCTCGATTTGTTAAATCGTGCGCACGTTTTACTATTTCGTTCCCTCGATTTGTTAAATCGTGCGCGTTTTACTATTCGTTCCCTCGATTTGTAATCGTGCGCACGTTTACTATTCGTTCCCTCGATTTGTTAATCGTGCGCGTTTTACTATTTCGTTCCTCGATTTGTTAAATCGTGCGCGTTGTTCCTCGATTTGTAAATCGTGCGCACGTTTTACTATTTCGTTCCCTCGATTTGTTAAATCGTGCGCGTTTACTATTTCGTTCCCTCGATTTGTTAAATCGTGCGCACGTTTTACTATTTCGTTCCCTCGATTTGTTAAATCGTGCGCGTTTTACTATTTCGTTTCCCTCGATTTGTTAAATCGTGTTTCGTTATTTCGTTTATTTCGTGTTTGTTAAATCGTGCGCGTTTTACTATTTCGTTCCCTCGATTTGTTAAATCGTGCGCGTTTTACTATTTCGTTCCCTCGATTTGTTAAATCGTGCGCACGTTTTACTATTTCGCTCCCTCGATTTGCTAAATCATGCGCACGTTTTACTATTTCGTTCCCTCGATTTGTTAAATCCTGCGCAAGATTTACTATTTAGTTCCCTCGATTTGTTAAATCCTGCGCAAGATTTACTATTTAGTTCCCTTGATTTGTTAAATCCTGCGCAAGATTTACTATTTAGTTCCCTTTTGTCACTATTAATCCTGCGCAAGATTTACTATTTAGTTCCCTGATTTGTTAAATCCTGCGCAAGATTTACTATTTAGTTCCCTCGATTGTTAAATCATGCACACGTTACGATTTGCTAAATCATGCGTTTTACTATTGTTCGTTCCCTTTTACATTTGCTAAATCGTGCGCGTTTACTATTTCGTTCCATCCATTCGTTCGCGTGCGCGTTTTTATTTCGTTCCCTCGATTTGTTAAATCGTGCGCGTTTTACTATTTCGTTCCCTCGATTTGTTAAATCGTGCGCGTTTTACTATTTCGTTCCCTCGATTTGTTAAATCGTGCGCGTTTTACTATTTCGTTCCCTCGATTTGTTAAATCGTGCGCGTTTTACTATTTGATTTCGCCTATTCGATTGTTAAATCGTGCGTTTTACTATTTCGTTCCCTCGATTTGTTAAATCGTGCGCGTTTACTATTCGTTCCTCGATTTGTTCGTGCGCGTTTACCCGTTCCCTCGATTGCTAAATCGTGCGCGTTTTATTTCGTCCCTCGATAACTATTTCGTTCCCTCGATTTGTAAATCGTGCGCGTTTTACTATTTCGTTCCCTCGATTTGTTAAATCGTGCGCGTTTTACTATTTCGTTCCCTCGATTTGTTAAATCGTGCGCACGTTTTACTATTTCGTTCCCTCGATTTCGTTTACTATTTCGTGATTTGTTAAATCGTGCGCGTTTTACCATTTCGTTCCCTCGATTTGTTAAATCGTGCGCGTTTTACTATTTCGTTCCCTCGATTTGTTAAATCGTGCGCACGTTTTATATTCGATTTGCTAAATCATGCGCACGTTTTACTATTTCGTTCCCGATTGTTAAATCCTGCGCAAGATTTACTATTTAGTTCCCTCGATTTGTTAAATCCTGCGCAAGATTTACTATTTAGTTCCCTTGATTTGTTAAATCCTGCGCAAGATTTACTATTTAGTTCCCTTTAGCGCAAGATTACTATTTAGTTCCCTCGATTTGTTAAATCCTGCGCAAGTTTACTATTTAGTTCCTTGATTTGTTAATCCTGCAAATTTATATTTCGTTCCTCGATTTTTAAATCATGCACACGTTTACTATTCGTCCCTCGATTGCTAAATTTTATTTATTAAATCACTTTTATTTCGTTCCCTCGATTTGCTAAATCGTGCGCACGATTTACTATTTCGTTCCTCGATGCACGATTTTTTTTCCTGCATGTCATGTGCGGGGCTCTGTACATTTTGAATAAGGCATCATAACCTACATTTTCACTGAGCAAGTGACAATTACATTTTATTCAACCTGAAAATAAGGCCTAGATGCTTCGGTAAGTGATTCAAAGCAATGACTAATTTATTAGATTCAGTGTAAAACTGAGTCGGCAATCGATTCAGTAGACCATTTCAGGCGTCAATCAGGTGATTCGTTTGGGAATTGAACAGCACATTGCACTCCAATGTTTTTCCAGAACGATTCGGCAATCAATTCAATAGATTCTTTTAAAAGAACCGCATCAAGTCAGCGATTGTTGTTTGTGAATTGGTCAGTACATTGCACTGTATAGGTGGGCCTATATATGTGTTGTTGCTGACAGGAAAATATTTTTTACTTTACTTAGGTAAAACAATGATAAACAACAATGATAAATTAGGTATAACAATGATATGACATAAAACAACATTTAACATGTGATGACCCAGGATTTTGGGCTGCGTTTGTACACTTTAAAGCTACTTGCCTTAATGCTGTTGCCATGTTGGTTGTTTTCATATGCCATTAGAACATGCAATCAAGTGAACTTTCCTTAAAAATCAGAATTTCCAACAAGATCTGTTTGTTTTTACTACTCAAAAACTCATAATTACTGTAATGGCGATATGACGTTAATGCGCCATTCAATTCAAAATAGGCTCATATCAGTTCATCACTTTGTTCAGTCTAGAGCTTTCATTATATTATATTATGATGTGTACCTACCTAATGCTATCTGTTCATGTGAGGAGGAACAGGGACAAAGGAAAATAGATAAAATATAAACAGACATTCAATTCTGAGGGGAAAAGCATCTGAGTGGCACTCGAGACATGAGTCAAATCCGCGTGTGCGCGCTTGCTGTGAACTCGTCTGCGCGAGCTAAAAATGGAAATAGAGAAACAGGCTCTCCTCACCCACCCATCCTTGGGTTTTACCCCTATTAAAATATGATGGCTTATGACAGTGTCGCCTATGTTCTGAGTCACTTTCTGCCTGTCTGTCAAGAAGTATATGTTTGGACATATATTACTGGACAAGCATATACGGAAAGATAACAAGAAAGATATCATATAAGATATTATTATTATAATATTTACACAGTATGTCAATAATATGACACAATTATAGAGAATCTGCCCTTTTGACCACAAATCTGTTGCATTTCTTAGATTTTAAAGCATAACAGGGTGCAAATGCTGTTTCTAAGAAAGACTATATTTGCAGAAGTATGTCCAATCATGCATTCAAGTTGAGAAATGTTTAATGTGTGTCTCATATCGCCAAAACTGTGATTACTAGCCTATAGAAATGAGCTATGTGAAGATATACTTAAAATTCTGTTTGTGTTGCATGAAAAAAACAACAGCATACATGTTTGTGTGAGTAAAATAACGTCAGAATTCAGTGATAGTGAACTATAACTTTAAATATAAACACGAATGTCATTTTTTCAGAGGAACTCAAAGGCATACCCGCTTCAGATGGTTTTATATAAAGTGAGCTCCATGTGACATGAACTAGTTTCAATAGCTCTTTAATTTTTTTTTTCCCTGTCAAAGCCAATCTCTGCTGTGGCTCTGGCCTAGATTGCTTCAAAGGCCTTCTCCAGTTATCTAGGACAGACCACATCCAACAACAGTCACACAGAAAACTCCTCACTGCAAAAAAAAAAAGGCTTTTCTATTGATTTGAGTTGACCAGAAAAACACAGCACTGTGATAGCGCTGAAAGAAAACCAAGATATAATGCAGCTGAAATTCTCGATTTGTGGCGAAGAGCTGAAAGACCTGGAGCGGTGAGATTAAACAAGGTCATTATGGAAAAGAAACAAGAAATGATTCCACATTGCAATGACTTCTGTGGTTCGCTGGAAACGTCCGATAAAAAGTGAAGCTTCCTGCTTGGACACGTGATTTTTGATTCAAACATTCATGCTATTTTTACATCATTCTAGATCGACGTTTGCCATAATTATGTGGTTGATTTAGCTTTTGTGTAAAGAAGATGGAGGACAGCAAAAATGGCCATGATGGAGGTGAAAATAGTGAATTAGCACATAAATAACTAAAACTGTTATAAAGCTTAGATGAAAAAAGTACAAAACTGAAATGAAAATTAGAAATGAAAACTAACTGAAATAAGTTCAAGCTGAAGTACGAAAATCACTAAAACTGAAAAAACGTAAAGCTTAATAATAATAAAAACTTAAACTAAAACTAATAAAAATGACAAAAGCACATTCAAAATAGCTAAAACTAAACTAAAATGAAAATAATATTAAATATTATTAGATATAAATTTTAGTTAATATGATTAATAATTAATATAATTAAACAAAAATAAAAGTCAAAATACTAACAATACTAGTGTATTGTACACAAAATAACACTAAAGTAACTCTGAAAAAATTAAAATGAAATATTAAAATTAAACATTTATATTAATTAAATAAATAAATGATAAATTATAATAAATAAAACTACAACTAAAATAAAATAATATAAATAAAAAATAATACTAACAATACTAGTATAAATAATAAAAACACTAAAAAATTACGTTTATTAAAATAAAATATATTTATTAATTAAATAAATGATACATTTTAATAAATGAAAAATAAAACTACAACTTAAATAAAAGTAAAATAAATAAAAATAAGACTACTAACAATACTAGTATAAATACTAAAATAATGCCGAAAATAAATTAAAATTCAATTTATTAAAATAAAATCAATTAATATATTAACAAAATAGCTAAAACTAAACTAAAATTAAAATATAAAATATTATTTAATATAATTATATATTATTATTATTATTTAATATACATTAATTAAAATATAATTCAAAATACTAATAATACTAGTATAAAAATACTAAAATAATGCTGAAAAATTAAAATGAAATTTATTAAAATAAAATTAAAACACATTTATATTAATTAAATATATGATAAATTATAAAATAAAATAAAAATAAATTATAAAATAAAAATAGAATAAGCAAAAAACTACAAAAAATACTAGTATAATTAATACTAAAATAATGCAAAAAATACATTGAAATTCAATTTAATAAAATAAAATAAATTAATATATTAAATATTTTATAGCTTATATAAAATGTAATAAATAAAATATATATTTATATTAATTAAATAAATAAATTATAAATTATAATAAATAAAATAGAATAACATTATAAATGTTGTTAATATTTATATTAATTAAAAAAATATATAATAAATAATTAAAATATAATAACAAAAATACACAAGTTAGTTTAGGAGTGTCACATGTTCAAATCAGTGGCTGATATACTTGTAATGATACTCTGAGTCTGTTGAATGACCAAATGTAAATAATATGGGTCACATTTAAAAGGTCATGTGAAAGAAACCTGACAAATATAATGACACAAACTCACAAAAGCAGTATTAGCGTATCCATGGTGGCTGCTGACTCCAGACCTGTCCACACCTGTGAGATTTCATCAGCCGTGCATTCAGGGCCCCAAGGGTGGATGGGAGGTGTAAGCATCAGAGGAGAGCCACCTGCTCCATGACGACCCGTCACACCACATCTATGAGCCTGCAAAGACCACCAAACAAAGCTGCTCAAAGAGTCTCTTATAAAGCCGTCTTTTGTTTCTCACTCACCTCCATATTTTCTTTCTTTTCTCCGTCGTGCATTTGTCCCGTCTCTCCCCGAGGGCCTGTTAAAACATCGCCCAGGCCTGAAACGAAGGTGGAGCCGAGGGTACGGATTGTTTGCAACAGTTGCGGGGACAAAAAACCAAGGCCGTGGGCTGTTTTTGCTGGATATTGTAAACCTACACAGGTGGGATTATGAAGAAAAAAGGGCAAGACGCTGAACGGAAGAGACACAGCTCGTACATGAGGGCACAGACTCTATTTTTCGCACTCATCATCATTTTGGTGGTAATAATATGTGTGTATTTTCACTTGCTTTTGACCACTTCCTGGACTGATTTTGCATCGTTCCCGATGCTGTAATTTATTGTTTTGAATCCTCAGTGCTTTTATCATTCAAACACAATGATGTTTAAATATCCTCTTTGTGCTTGTCAAATGCTGAAACAATATCAACTGCTATATTTTACACAAATGTTATTTTGAAGAGGGGTTGCATTGATTGTGCATGAGGAAACATGATACATGTGTTGTTATATTGCATTGCAGAATATTTTTGATTGTATACGATTGTAAATAATGTTAAAACTGAACCCATTAAAAAGTTTTAACCTGGAGGATAATATGGTAATAATAATGGTAAATATGGAAACATTTCGTTAATGCATAAGCAATGAAACAATATATTTTTTACAGCATTTGTTAATGTTTTTTGAGAAATGGGTTTAAAATCATGTACACTCTGATGTGATGCAGATGTTACATTAGTATCCTAATAAAAGTGCTGCCCTGTTGAGATCACATGACCAGCTCAATACTCTCACTTTCTCTTTTATGTAAAATAATTGCTAATTGCTAATAGTGCATTTCTGAAACACTACTAACTAACTCAACCAGGCCCCGCCCCTTTATTTTGCGGGAATTATTTAAATGAGGAATATTGTGACGTGTTCATTCCCGGAAGAAAACTCAAGACTACAACGGAGGTGTTTCAGTACGAGAGCTTGTTTCCACCATAAAATTAAAAAGGTAATTGCGATTTTTTCTCTCACAATTTTGACGTTTTTTCTCAGAATTGAGAGTTATAAAGTCAGAATATATAAAGTCCGAATTGCAAGATGAATTGTGTGGTAAGAAAAGTGATATAAGTCAGAATTGCAGAATAGATAAATAAAGTCAGAATCAGAAAAGATTAGAGATTGGTGATATAAAGTCAGAATTGCGAGTTATAAAGTCGATTGATATCAAATGAGATATTATAAAAGTCAAATTGATATCAGAATTGCAGAGCGAGTTATAAAGTCAGAATTGCGAGTTATAAAGTCAGAATTGAGTGATATAAAGTCAGAATTGCGAGATATAAAGTCAGAATTGCGAGTGTCAGATTGCGAATAAAGTCAGAATTGTGTGATATAAAGTCAGAATTGCGAGTAAAGTCAGAATTGTGTGAGTAGCGAGATATCAGATTGCGAATATAAGTCAGAATTGTGTATAAAGAATCAGAATGAGTAGTCAGAATTGCGAGATATAAAGTCAGAATTGAGATATAAAGTCAGAATTGCGAGTTATAAAGTCAGAATTGCGTGATATAAGAATTGCGAGATATTGAGATATAAAGAATTGCGAGAAAGTCATGATATAAAGTCAGAATTGCGAATATATAAAGTCAGAATATAAAGTCAGAATTGCGAGGTCATAATTGTGTGTCATATTGGAGATATAAAGTCAGAATTGCGAGCATATAAAGTCAGAATTGCGAGATGTCAGAATTGGTGATATAAAAATTGAGTTATATAAAGTCAGAATGCGATATAAAGTCCGAATTGCGAGATATAAGTCAGAATTGAGATAAAGTCGAATTGTGTCAGAAATTGCGAGTTATAAGAATTGCAGAATGCGAATATAAAGTCAGAATTGAGTGATATAAAGTCAGAATTGCGAGATATAAAGTCAGAATTGATAAAGTCCAGATTGCGAGTATAGTCGAATTGTTGATATAAATAATTCAGAATTGCGAGATATAGTCAGCGAGATATAAAGTCAGCGAGATATAAGTCAGAATTGCGAATTATATAAGTCAGAATTGCGGATATAAAGTCCAGAATTGCGAGATATAAGTCAGAATTGCAGAATATAAAGTCAGAATTGCGAGATATATCAGAATTGCGAGATATAAAGTCACGTCAGAAGTCAGAATTGCGAGATATAAAGTCAGAATGCAGATATAATTGCAGAATTGCGAGATATAAAGTCGAAATTGCGAGATATAAAGTCAGAACTATAAAGTCAGAATTGCGAGATATAAAGCAGATTGCGAGATATAAAGTCAGAATTGCGAGATATAAAGTCAGAATTGTGATATAAAGTCAGAATTGCGAGATATAAAGTCAAATTCGAGATATAAAGTCGAATGCGAGATATAAATTCAGAATTGAGATATAAAGTCAGAATTGCAGATATAAGTCAGAATTGCGAGATATAAAGTCCAAGTCAGAATTGCCAGAATTGCGAGTATAAGTCAGAATTGCGAGATAAAAGTCAGAATTGTGATATAAAGTCAGAATTGCGAGATATAAAGTCAGAAATTGCGAGATTAAGTCAGATTGCGTGATATAAAGTCAGAATTGAATTAAAGTCAGAATTGCCGTCAGAATTGCGAGATATAAATTGATAGAATTGCGAGATATAAAGTCGAATTGCGAGATATAAATCGATTGATTGATATAAGTCAGAATTGCGATTATAAAGTCAGAATTGCGAGATATATCCGAAATCGAGATTCAGTCAGATTGTGTTATATGAAGTCAGAATTGCAAGATATAAGTCAAATTGCGAGTTATACAGTCAGAATTGTGGATAAAGTCAAATTATGAGTTATAAAGTCAGAATTGTGTGATAAAGTCAAATTACGAGTTATAAAGTAAGAATGCGAGATATAAAGTCAGAATTGGCAAGAAATAAACTCGCATTCTGACTTTATATCTGACTCAATCTTCTCGCAATCTGACTGTTGCAATTTGACTTTATATCACTTCTGACTTTATATCTCGCAATTCTGACTTTATATCTCGCAATTCTGACTTTATATCTCGCAATTCTGACTTTATATCTCACAATTCTGACTTTATCTCGCATTCTGACTTTATATCTCGCAATTCTGACTTTATATCTCGCAATTCTGACTTTATATCTCACAATTCTGACTTTATATCTCACAATTCTGACTTTATATCTCGCAATTCTGACTTATATCTCCAATTCTGACTTTAAATTCTGACTTTATCTGACTTTATATAATTCTGACTTTATATCAATTCTGACTTATATCTCGCAATTCTGCTCGCAATTCTGCACTTTATATCTTCTGACTTTATATCTCGCATTCTGACTTTATAACTCACAATTCTGACTTTATCTCATCTCGCACTTTATTCGCAATTCGACTTTATATCTCAATTCTGACTTATATCACAATTCTGACTTTATATCACTCAATTCTGACTTTATATCTCGCAATTCTGACTTTATATCTCGCAATTCTGACTTTATATCTTCTGACTTTATATCTCGCAATTCTGACTTTATATCTCACAATTCTGACTTTATAATTCTGACTTTATATCTCGCAATTCTGACTTTATATCTCGCAATTCTGACTTTATATCTTCTGACTTTATATCGATATCTCGCAATTCGACTTTATATCGACTTTATTTCTGACGCATTCTGACTTTATATCTCACAATTCTGACTTTATATCTCGCAATTCTGACTTTATATCTCACAATTCTGACTTTATATCAGACTTTATATCTCCAATTCGACTTTATCATTCTGACTTTATATCACAATTCTGACTTTATATCAATTCTGACTTTATATCTCTCAATTCTGACTTTATATCACAATTCTGCTTTATATCTTCTGACTTTATATCTCTCAATTCTGACTTTATATTTGACTTTATATCTCGCAATTCTGACTTTATATCGACTTTATCAGCAATTCTGACTTTTATCATTCTTTTATATCTCCAATTCTGACTTTATATCACAATTCTGACTTTATATCTCCAATTCTGACTTTATATCTCTCAATTCTGACTTTATATCACAATTCTGACTTTATATTCTGACTTTATATCCAATTCTGACTTTATATCTCTCAATTCTGACTTTATATCATCCTGCATTCTGACTTTATATCTCTCAATTCTGACTTTATCAATTCTGACTTTATAAATTCTGACTTTATGACTTTATATCACAATTCTGACTTATATCGCAATTCTGACTTTATAATTCTGACTTTATATCACAATTCTGACTTTATATCTCTCAATTCTGACTTACTCAATTCTGACTTTATATCTCTCATTCTGACTTTATATCTCAATTCTGACTTTATATCCAAATTCTGACTTTATTCTCCAATTCTGACTTTATACCAATTCTGACTTTATAATTCTGACTTTATATCAGGCAATTCGACTTTATATCTCGCAATTCTGACTTAATCACTCAATTCTGACTTTATATCTTCTGACGACTTATATCTCGCATTCTGACTTTATATCTCGCAATTCTGACTTATATCAATTCTGACTTTATATCTCGCAAATATCTCAATTGACTTATAAAATTCTGACTTTATATCTCGCAATTCTGACTTTATATCTCACAATTCTGACTTTATATCACAATTCTGACTTTATATCTCGCATTCTGACTTTTAACTCAAATTGACTTTAGTGAATTTATATCATTCTGATTCAGAATTGACTTTATATCAGAAATTCTGACTTTATATCTCTCACTTTATATTGACTTTATATCTTCTGACTTATTCTCGCAATTCTGACTTTATATCTCGCAATTCTGACTTTATATCTCAATTCTGACTTTATATCTCACAATTCTGACTTTATATCAGGCAATTCTGACTTTATATCTCGCATTCTGACTTTATAACTCACAATTCTGACTTATATCACGCAATTGTGAATTTATATCTAACAATTCTGAGAAAAAAATCAGAATTGACTTTATATCAGAATTCTGACTTTATATCTCTAATTCTTTTAATCACTCTTCTGACTTTATATCACTCAATTCTGACTTTATATCTCGCAATTCTGACTTTATATCTCGCAATTCTGACTTTATATCTCGCAATTCGACTTTATATTCTGACGACTTTATATCAGGCAATTCTGACTTTATATCTCTCAATCTTTTATAACTCACAATTCTGACTTTATATCACGCAATTGAATTTATATCTAACAATTCTGAGAAAAAAAATCAGAATTGACTTTATATCAAATTCTGACTTTATATCTCTTAATTCATCACTTAATTCTGATTTATATCACTCAATTCGACTTTATATCTCGCAATTCTGACTGCAATTACTTTATATCACGCAATTGTGACTTTATATCTAACAATTCTGAGAAAAAAATCAGAAAAAAAAAAGTCAATTGTGAGATAAAAAGTCACCATTACCTTTTTTATTTTTTATTTCATGGCGGAAACAAGCTTCCATATTTCAGCACAAGTACTTCAGTACTTTGCAGACCTTTTTCATGCTCAAACAGCAACATTACACACTAAAGAAAGATGAACGTGGAAAAAAACATAATAGGACCCCTTTAAAAAAAACACTTTAACACTGTCTAATCTATGTAGCACAGATTTTAAAATCATACACTGTCATTGTTCAGAATAGTGATTAATAAATATGTGTCTTTCTTAAACCTTTACATTTAATCCCCTCAATTGTGCCTCACAGGTTGAGTGGTTTGGTTTTCATGTAGTCTGCAGCAATGCCAAACAAACAGACTGGCTCGTCTCTTCCTCCCTCATAAACAGAAGGAGCCACAGGGGTTTGGCCGCGAGGCCCGCATGAACCTGCTGTTGGGGCGGGCGGATTGTTTTTAGTGTAACATAGCAACGAGGCTCTCCGCCGAGCACAGAGACATTTTACCCAGACAGCAGATCCCACACAACCACAGCAACACCACAAACAGTCTGTGCACGAGATGAGATATGCTATAAAATCTAATGTGAATCACAGGAGGACAAAAACAGATGATGCAACAGAAAGTGTTAGAAATGTGTGCATGCACTCTAAATGATCACAGTTTTAAATGGTAAAATAATAGGTAAAAACCTTTTAATCTGTTAACAGTATGCTCGCTTTATATAAGGTGAAAAAAAACGTAATGGATTTAATGAAATATTTAGTGTAATTTTACAGTAAAATACTTTTTGTTTTTACCATATATTTTAAGTTTTTTTTGTTTGTTTGTTTTACAGTGCAAAGGTGAATATGAGCAATACTGATTTCTATTCTATTCTATTCTATTCTATTCTATTCTAGTGTTTTGACTTTTATATTTCGGTGGCTACTTCGTATGAATTTGTACAATCTCGTTCTTAAAATTCATATGAAATCGGCAAATCAATTAAATAGTTGTTTTCTCATGAGATCAGGTTGAATAGTCTTTAGATTACAACTTCTCATGTTCGAAAACATTTTATTGGACTAAAACTGAGATCCGCCTCTAAGTGCAAGATGATGTCATTAATATTCTTGGTCTGTTTTTGCATAAGATTTATCTGCTGAGAGTTTCTTATGTCAGTGAGTATGTAACGGAAACCTCTTAAAGCTACAGACATGGACTAAATGTGCATTTGATGACATTCAGTCTTTCAAAGATTTGATCACACTAACCTAGAGAACTTCGGTGTATCCAGGATATTGGTAACAGTTTAGGGTTCAATTCTTACTATTAACTAGTTGCTTATTAGCAATGCATATTAGTACTTATAAAGCACATATTAATGCCTTATTCTGCATGACCATATTCTACATCCCTTCTAATACCTGAGCTTAACAACTACATTACTAACTATTTATAAGCTATCAATGCTATTCCTGATTGAAAACTCTTCACAAAACTCATTTGTGATGTTATGAAACAGTGATGTACATCCTGTGCTCTTGAGTTTAATTTCAGCAATGATTCAGACAGTGACTGTGATGGAAATGATTACGGTTTGCATGTGCATGTATATGATTCATAAACACAGCCATCCTATACAGCTATCTTTTTTTTCCGGCCAAAATATAATTTTGTGAACAGCGCAGCTTAAGGAAATATATTTTTCAAGTTGAAAATAAATTTAAATCTTCAAATTTATAAGCTTAACAACTACATTACTAACTATTTATAAGCTGTAATTAATTAGGAGTTTATTGAGGCAAAAGTTGCAATTAATAGTGAGAATTGGACCCTAAACTAAAGTGTGACCGAATAATTCATCCAAAACTGTAAATCCTGTGATCATTTACTAACCCTCATGTCATTCCAAACCTTCACGACTTTGTAGTGAGAAATGTTCATCTGCTCTTTTTAGTGGAAGTTACTTTTTAGTCTAACCTTTTCATTGCTTATGCACATATATGAATCATAAACAGTCATGCATGCTCATCCCGTACTGAAAATTTTTTTCTTGTATAAGAAAGCCCAATAAACTATCTGTAGTAACAAGACAGAAGGCCTTTTGTATGACTAGTCTTTTTACTGTAAGGGAACATGGAAAATCTGTAAGAAACAGCCCACATGACACAAATACAGTCTGTCATTTCGAGAGTATTCGACTCCGTTTCCAAGCCAGGCCTCTCAAATGGCTTCCATGTGTGAGAGTTGAGGGGAGAGGCAGATCTCGGCGGGTTTGCTTTGTCTGAGAGCTCTTGGCAGCGTCGCAAGGATTCCTGAAAGCCAGAGCAACATGGCGTCACCCCAACAGCTCCCTGACTCAGAAGCACAAGGACGCCCTGGACGAACTTCCTGTTGGAAGTACGAGCATCAGATCTAGGGTTTCTCCAGCCAGGAAATGAGTCACACTTTATTCACCCATCCATCCGCAGACGGGTCCCTCCATCCCCCAGCTGCCCGAGAGCCTCAACTGCTCCAACTTTAATCTGTCAACTCAATTATTTAATAAAGGAGTGGCTGAACTTCAAACACAGGCGCCATCCTGCTCTCTTCATTCGGTTTGCAACAGAGTGCATTACTGACTCAGTATCAATGCTATTCCTGATTGAAAACTCTTCACAAAACTCATTTGTGATGTTATGAAACAGTGATGTACATCCTGTGCTCTTGAGTTTAATTTCAGCAATGATTCAGACAGTGACTGTGATGGAAATGATTACGGTTTGCATGTGCATGTATATGATTCATAAACACAGCCATCCTATACAGCTATCTTTTTTTTCCGGCCAAAATATAATTTTGTGAACAGCGCAGCTTAAGGAAATATATATTTTTCAAGTTGAAAATAAATTTAATTTAAACCTTCAAATTCCATATTAAAAAATGTACTTTAAGAGGCAAGAAAATACATTTCCGATCTTAAAACACATTTTAGGTAAATGCAAAATATATTATGTATAGGGCCTAAAACTAACTTTTTGCCACACTAGCCAATGGCCGGTGAAAATGTACAGGCCATAAATATTTTTTTTACCAGCAATGAAACTGTTTCTGCAAAAACAGGCAGTTATGACACTAAAATTTTAGAATAAAATTTAGATAGTGAAAATTCACATTTTTTTAAGTACAGAAATGAATTAAAAATATAGCTGCGAGCAGCAATTATTGGGGTTCAAGTGCTTTAAGGCCTTTAAGCACATGCCTAAACAGGTATTATGTTTAGCAATTATATTTAGCAAGCCTACAACCATCCTGATCATAGATGGAAAAGACCATTTACAGCAAATACAGACAATTTAGCATAGGAAATATATAGTTTTTAAAGCTTTCTATCAGTTATCAAGGTTGAACCAAAAACCTACGACTAAGTTATTTTTTGAAATAGTCTCCAATATTTAACAAACAATTTGATGGACAGCGGCGGTCCTAGAGGCAAAGTTGCTCAGAATGAAGAGATCTACCATGTGGTATGAATGTCATGGTCGTTTGCGAAAAACCACATGATAGACAAACCTTTACGCACATGAAGGCGCCCCCGGTGGCCAATTTCTTTAGAATTGCTCACAGGCCTCTAGGGTCGTGAGTCAAACAGGCCCAGAGAGTTTCGTTCCAATCATCCTCTGTTAACCTTGTCTGATTGCTGCTCAAAATTCATTGGCCAATGGCGGCCATGTTTTTATAGATGCGTCAATACCTCATAGACAGTCATGGCAGCTCGGACAAAGACACTGCATGCCAATTTTCAAATTGATTGGACTAAAGGGTTCAATTTCATTAAATATACATGTTAAATAAGTGATGTTAGCATGTGCTATGACAGCTGTTGATTTGAACTGAAATAGATCAGATTGGTTTCACATCTACAACTATAACAACTGGTAGTTGGAGCGACTTAAATTTTTTGAATAATCAACTTAAAAATGTGTGTTTATAGCTTGTAGCTTGTTGGTTGAACATAAATTCAATCAAAGTTGTCACAACTCCAAAAAATTGATGCAAACTGATTTGTTTGTTTTGTTGAGCCAACACATTATTTTTTAGAGTGTGGGTTTCCTTTATATCTGTAGAATTTCACAATTGATGATTTCTGGGAATTCAACCAATCATGACTGTCTAACAAGAACTCGTTCATGAATGCTATGGATCTCAAATCATTTCTATTTTTGATTGAATTAATTTTGAGGCCTTTGCAACCACCTCATACATTATTAAGTTGCAAGATCTCCCTAAGTAAGCAATCAGATTTTGTTTTTATGTGCCATTTAGGGCTGGTTTTAATGAATAATTACTGTTTATATATAAGACACAATTTAGAAAACAAAGCAGAATATACTGTAGGCATCTAGTTTACATGCTACTAAGTCCCTCAATTTAAGATTTAATGCAAACGTGGTCAAATCCAAACATAACTTGTAAATATCATTGGTGCCTCTCCCGATTCCTGGAAGTTGCACAGCCAATCAGATTGGAGCCATATCAGTCAGATCTTGCCATTTTTGTCATTTAATAGAGAGTGTATGTGCCGTCTGAAACTAATGCCACCCCAACTTTGAAAGTTGTTCTGTCCGTTAGGTCAGTTCCTGCCTGTAAACATCAAACACTGTAGGAAACTCCAGCAGAAATCACTTCATCATTGGCACCAGACACATGGAGCAGATGGATTTACCAGTGGAACATATTAAAAGCACTTAAAGAGCCAGGACTGGCACCATGTCATTCGCCATTTTTACTGTATCCACACATGCATGTTCAGTTGCCCATGAACTACATTATCAATGAAGTGTGCATAACACGTTTGCCTACTTAAGCAAGCAATCGGCAGATCCATAGCAACAGCATGCCGTCCTCACATGAAAGTGATCCCTGCACAGGAAAAAAAAGGCTACCAAGGGAACAGTGGCTATTCTGAGCCTGCAGTGTGACAGAGGTTCACATTGACACGGTTTCCTAAATAAAGTGCCGCGGCCCACGAGGAGGGGGGGGACGTTCGTCTCGCTCGCTATTCTACTCTCCAGTGTCATTGTTCAGACAGGAAACGCCACAGAGACGTATTAGTTGACACACTATTTTAAGTAGGTTAAGGGCACACACACACCCCACTGACTAACCATCCTCTTTTCTTTAAGCCAGCGTCATCTTCATTGTCTATTAATACGATTACCATGAAACAAGATGGCTAATTTCAGTTCTCCTCTACATAGCGCAATCACTGAAGATGCTGTAATCGCTGTAAACGAACCGCAGTAGTTTGTGTGCTTAAATGAGACACATGATGCATTTGAGTGCTGGTAGTACTCACACTGTCTACAACGTCACCAAGGCTTGCCCCGATCGGACTGAAGGGGGCGCTACAGCGATCAAAAGTATGAAATGGCTCCTTAACCGTTAGGCGTAAGACATTTTTTTTCCTACTTTTGCAAACTAGCCCTAGGTTTTTGGCCTGATCGGAACCAAACCAGTGCAGCGAGATTCTCTGGAGTAATAAATATCAAAAATTGTTGAAATTTCAATTCACGCTCCCTAATGGCCGCCAAAACGTTCAAACTGGGTGGAGCCACTTTCACTACAATGGCTATAACTCGTGAACAGAATGAGATTTTTCATTAAACTCAGCACAACTATGTAAGAGCTCATTCTGTGGTCACGTGAAAAAGGACGTAGAGACTGGCCACTTTGTGGCGCTATAACATGAAAAAAAAACATGAAAATGGCTCTAACTACCTCACCGTTAGTCTGATTGACTTGAAAATTGGCATCCATCAGCCACTGAATTTTGAACAGCTATCAGACAAGGTTAACGAAGGCCAATCGGAATGAAACTTGCTGGAGCTTTTTGAAATTGGCCAACAGGGGGCGCCTTCGCATTTTTCACGTGTATAAAGGATCATGTATCACATGATTTTTCACACATGGCCACATTCATACCACATGGTAGAACTCCTCATTCTGAGCAACTTTGCCTCTAGGACCGCTGCTGTCCATCGAATCGTTCGTTAAATATTGGAGATTATTTCAAAAACTAGTCCTAGGTTTTTGGCTCAACCTTGATAACTGATAAAAAGCTTTAAAAACTATATATTTCCTATGCTAAATTGCCTGTATTGGCTGTAAATGGTCTTTTCCATCTATGATCGAGATGGTTACAGCCTTTTTACGCAAGTGCTTAAAGGCCTTAAAACGCTTTAACCCCGATGATTGCTGCTCGCAGCTATATTTTTCATTTAAAGTTGAAGAACTTTGAATGCTAAAATTAAAACCAAAGTCAAAATGAATAGACAAAAACATTTTTTTCTTAAAAAAAAAAAAACTAATTAAAAAAAATAATAAATAAATAATATAAATATTAATGATACTAACACTGATGTGAATGCAAGGCTGCATTTATTTGATCAAAAATACAGTAAAAAAAAAATGAAATATAATTACAATTTAAAATGGCTGTTTTCTATGCGAATATATGTTCAAATGTAATTTATTCCTGTGATCAAAGCTGAATTTTAATATAAATTTCTATATAAACTAAAATTAAAGGGGTGGGGGGGAGGAAGAATCTTGTTTCCTCCAGCTAAACACTTCAGTCATTCATATTCTCTCTCACAGCCATACATTTGTCAGCCTGTTTTTCAAGTGAGTCACAAAGAATGGTTGATCTCTCTCACACACACACACACACACACACACACACACACACACACACACACACCCCGCAGCTCTAATTCCAGGAAGCAGCTGCTCAGCTGCAGCAGATGATGATAGCCTATATCAGGCCTGTGAATCACACCTCTGTTTTGACTCCCGTTTTTTTCTTTCTCTTTCCTCAGAATCGGACACGGCTGGGTGGGGAAGAATGTGTCGTATGGCACAGATCCAGAGGGAGGAGAGGATGGAGATAAGCAGTGACAGGATAGTGGAGTGAAAGGGATGGTGGTGCTTTATTACAGGGCTGCGGGGTGCTCATTTCAGCGGCCGACATGTCTGGACGAAACACCCGCACAGAGTATTATAGTGCAGCTGTGATTGAACACAAAGATGGGCAGAGAGAGATCTGAGACAATGATGTCACTCGTTCCCGCCAGCGATGGAAATCATGAGAAATTTAATCATTCCGGTTTAGATTCCTTAACTGTTTTGTTTCCTTTAGTATGTGATGAATAACTGACCCAAACTGCTATACTTAAAGGGATAGTTCATCCAAAAAATTAAATTCCGTCATCATTTACTCACCCTTCTTCAGTCCAATTCGAGTTTATGAATGTAATGTTCAGTGAATCAGTCAAGAACCGTTCCGCCTGATTCAGTCAACAAGTGAGTCATTTGTGGTTCAAATTGAGAACTCATTCATGACTGATTGTTTTGAGTGATTCATTAAACCAACTGAAGTAAGAATGATTTGATCATGAGCTGGACTACACTGCATGCTCATTTTAGATCAATCATAAGTTTAATTGCATTATTGCTGTAAATTCTGTGGCGTCCTCATTACTCAGAAGTGAGTTAAACCTCCCGAAACCTCCTTCTGGGGAAATCCTCATTTGAAAAAATATGATTTGAAAAAAAAAAAGTAAATAAAGTTTTGTAAAAATGCAGTTTTCTGTAAGGGTTAGGTTACAATATTTATAACTAGTTGTATATAAAAAGAAAATCTATGCAATGTCCTCATTTAGATAGTTAAGTACACTCTAAAAAATGCTGGTTGGGTTACAAATGGACAAAAATCCAGTGATTGGGTTGTTTTAAACCAGCGGTTGGGTTAAATGTTTGCCCAACCTGCTGGGTAGTTTTATTTAACTCAACTATTGTTTAAAAATTACTGTATGTCTGGCTTAAAATGAACCCAAAATAGGCTGGAAATTAAAAGTCAGACACATAATTACTAGAAGCAACAATAATAATCAAAAGGTAACATTTATTAATAAGCAATTTAATAAATCTTTATTGTTTAATTAATATTCATTAAACATTAATAAATGTTAATTTATCAAACATATTAATAAATGTTAATTTCCAACATATTAATTTTAAGCAACAATACCTTAATTTTTTTAAAAGTTGGTCAAACATTTAACCCAACCACTAGGTTGAAACAACCCATTCGCTGGGTCAAAACAACCCAATCACTGGTTTAAAACA
Organism: Culter alburnus; assembly: GCA_028476615.1. Taxonomy (NCBI): domain Eukaryota; kingdom Metazoa; phylum Chordata; class Actinopteri; order Cypriniformes; family Xenocyprididae; genus Culter; species Culter alburnus. Next base: position 1,814,090 of record JAOTNS010004103.1, read on the forward strand.
ACCAAATCCAACCCTTTCGCTGGTTTAAAACAACCCATTCACTGGGTCAAAACAACCCAATCGCTGGGACAAAACAACCCAAAACAACCCATTCGCTGGTTTAAAACAACCCAATCGCTGGTTTAAAACAACCCATTCGCTGGGTCAAAAGAACCCAATCCAACCCATTCGCTGGTCAAAACAACCCAATCGCTGGGACAAAACAACCCATTCCAACCCATTCGCTGGGTCAAAACAACCCATTCCAACCCATTCACTGGGTCAAAACCACCCCATCGCTGGACAAAACACCCATTCGCTCAACCATTCACTGGTTAAAACAACCCATTCGCTGGGTCAAAAGAACCCAATCCAACCCATTCGCTGGGTCAAAACAACCCAATCGCTGGGACAAAACAACCCAAAACAACCCATTCGCTGGTTTAAAAACCCATTCACTGGTCAAAACCAAAACCCATTCGCTGGGTCAAAACAACCCAATCGCTGTTCAAACCCATCGCTGGGTCAAACAACCTAATCGCTGTCAAAACAACCCAATCCACCCCATGGCTGGGTCAAACACCCATTCTGGTCAAAAACCCAATTCCGCTGGGCAAAAAACACCAAAACAACCCATTCAAAACAACCCATTCGCTGGTTAAAACACCCTTCGCTGGGTCAAACCCAATCCACCCCTTCCTGGTCAAACACCCATTCGCTGGGTCAAAAAACCCAATCGCTGGGCAAAACACCCATTCGCTGGGTCAAAACAACCTTCGCTGGGGGGTCAAGAAAACCCAATCACTGGTTTAAAACAACCTAATCGCTGGGACAAAACAACCCAATTGCTGGGACAAACAACCCAAAACCCATTCGCTGGTTTAAAACAACCCTTCGCTGGTTTAAAACACCCATTCTCTGGGTCAAAACAACCCATTCCAACCCATTTGCTGGGTCAAAAAGACCAATTCACTGGGTCAAAACAACCCAATCGCTGGGACAAAACAACTCATTCCAACCCATTCGCTGGGTCAAGACAACCCATTCGCTGGGTCAAAACAACCTAATCACTGGGTCAAAACAACCCAATCCAACTTATTTGCTGGGTCAAAACAACCCAATCGCTGGGTCAAGACAACCCAATCACTGGTTTAAAACAACCCATTCGCTGGGTCAAAACAACCCAAAACAACCCATTCGCTGGGTCAAAACAACCCCAATTGCTGGGTTTGTCCATTTTCAACCCAATTTGGGTTGTTTTTAACTCAGCATTCTTTTAAATGTAAACGTGTGTGTGTTTGAGAAGTCAAGTGACACACACCAGCCAATCTGCATTTGATTTTGTGTGTTTTGAATGCATTATGTTCTTCAAATGTAAGAAAGCCTCAGTGCAAACATCAACGCAGCACTGCAGACGGGTCAATCTCAGCAGTAAACCTCGGGCTGATTTAGCTGTGCGGTCAGCGGCGGCTTTGATTCTGCGGCCTGTGAACAGGAATCTCTGTTTGGGGGAAACACAGGGGAAATGCGTTCGGTTGACGGCCTTCAGTGAAATGCGGGAAATCCTGCTGTGATTGTGTCGCTCTGAAAGCTTTCAGCTCAGGAATGTGACCTACATTCTCTGTCCGCCGTCTCTCCCCCCCTCATTGTGTTCGAGCGCAGTAAACACATGGATGCTTACCGCAGTAATGTGCTTCTTAAAGTTATTATTTTACACAATCTGCAGCATATTTGTCTTTGCATCGCAAGCCAAGAAAAGTGAAACACAAATATATACAGCAATCATTTTGCAAAACAGGACAGAAATTAACTTTGTAAATATTTTGCTCTAGAACAGAACAAACAGTTAAGCATAATTTAGAAATTTCTCTAACATGTAGGACAACATATTTACATAGTTCACTCCTGACACTTTCCATGCATTCCTTTTTTTCATTCTTGTTTTGTCATATTTGAGGTTGGTACAATTTTTGTAATGTTTTTGAAAGAAGTCTGAAAGGCTGCATTAATTTGATCAAAATACAGTAAAAACAACAATATTGTAAAATATTATTTACAATTTAAAATGACAAATTTCTGTGAATATATGTTAAAATGTAATTTATTCCTGTGATCAAAGCTGAATTTTCAGCATCATTACTCCAGTCTTCAGTGTGACATGATCCTTCAGAAATCATTTAATATGATGATTTGCTGCTCAAGAAACATTTCTGATTATTATCAATGTTGAAAACAGTTGTGCTGCTTCAGATTTTTGTGGAAACTGTGATACATTTCTTTAAGGATTCTTTGATATATAGAAGTTTAAGTCTTTTGTAACTATAAAATATTTTATATTATTATTATTATTATTATAAATAAAATATTATTTCTCAATATTAATAGTTTTTGCTTTGTTCATTGAACTTTTACTATATTAACAGGATAAAGAGAAGAAAACACAGACACACACACACACACACACATATATATATATATATATATGCATGGTTTCTTGAGTTTCCATCGAGAACACACAAGACAGGCCACATGAAAAAGGAATGATCTAAATCTCTAAACCCTGCATTAAGGTAATTAAAAAGCTTCCAACTGACAGAGGGGAGGTAGGAAAGGGTTAAGCAGTGATCGTCGGTCAGGACAGAGATGAAATGGAGTCTGTAGTGCTGACTCACTGCATGAAGAGCCTCCCCCTCCTGTCTCTCTCTCTCTCAGATTATGTGCACGGGTTGTGCGAGCATGTGGCAGCCTGCCTGCTTTTACGGGAAGAACGCAAATGCAAAAATACTTTGGAGTGCAGTGAATCCTGAACACACACACACAGACACACAAGAGACTAAAACAGATCCACCAACAACAGGCCTACATGTGCTAGACATTTGAAAGTCATTCAGTTTTCTGCACTGAAAAGCACCTGGATATTTTGACTATAGACAAGAAATAAATTCTGAATAGACTTTTACATTGCCTGAAGAAAATGTGAGTGATGTTTGCCTGTGCTATGTGGTTGCTAAGAAGTTCTTGGTGGTTGCTAGGGTGTTGCCATGTTGTTGCTAAGATGTCCTTGGTGGTTCACCTGACGAAAATGTGAGTGATGTTTGCCTGTGCAAACTCACTGCCCATGACTCTGTTTGTGGTTGCTAGGGGTTGCATTGGTTGCTAAGATGTCCTCGTGTTTCCTGAAAATGTGGTGATTTTGTGCCTGTTCAAACTGCACTGCCATAGATGAAAGGGTGCTGTTTGTGGTTGTAGGGTGTGCTATGTTATTGCTGTGGTGGGTTTACTATAGAAGAAATGTGAGTGATGTTTGCCTGTTCAAACTCACTGCCAGAGGACAAGATGCTGTTTGGTTGCTTTAGGGCTGATGTGCATGTTGGTTTGCTAGGTTGTTTGCCTTAAAGAGGCTTGGTACCTGCAAATATGTAATGTGACCACAATGTGTGGTTTCTATGTTGCTAGTTGCCGGGTGCTTCAACCTCAAATGTCTGCCATGATGCATGGTGTCTTTGACCATGCACGTGTGAGGATGGTGCCTATGTTGATTTTTGACTCACTGCAAGTTGTGGTCTGTTTGTAGGTGCTGTGTTGTGCCTGCAGCATGTTGCTAAGATGTCTTTGGTGGTTACCACCTGAAGTGAGTGTTGCCTGGGCCATAATGACTCTGTTATTGCCTCATGGTGATTGCTAATGGGTTTGCTCGTGTGTGGTGTAACTTGCTGTGGTGTTGACAGAGGTGCTTTTCCTAGGTGTTTAGATTGGCGATAGTACCTGTAAATGTGAGTGTGTTGCCTGCTTGGTCAATGTGCTGTCTTCATGGCTTGACGGAGAATTGCAATGCGTGGTGTTCCCTAAGAAAGTACTTTTTGTGACCTAAGAAAGTGAGTGGTGTTTGCCTGGTTCAACTATGCCCATTAACAAGTCTTTTGGGGTGCCTAAGTTGGTGATGGGGTTGCTAAGAGTGTGGGGGACCTTGGCAAATGACAGCTGCAGGGTGTGCTATGTTGTTGCTAAGATGTCCTTGGTGGTTCACCTGAAGAAAATGTGAGTGATGTTTGCCTTTCAAACTCACTGCCACAATGACAGGGTGCTGTTTGTGGTTGCTAGGGTGTTGCTATGTGGTTGCTGAGAAGTTCTTGGTGGTTGCCAGGGTGTTGCTATGTTGTTGCTAAGATGTCCTTGGTGGTTCACCTGAAGAAAATGTGAGTGATGTTTGCCTGTTCAAACTCACTGCCATAATGACAAGATGCTGTTTGTGGTTGCTAGGGTGTTGCTATGGGGTTGCTAAGAAGTTCTTGGTGGTTGCCAGGGTGTTCCTATGTGGTTAATAAGATATTCTTGGTGGCTCACCTGAAGAAAATGTGAGTGATGTTTGCCTGTTCAAACTTACTGCCATAATGACAGGGTGCTGTTTGTGGTTGCTAAGGTGTTGCTATGTGGTGGCTACGAAATTATTGGTGGTTGCAAGGGCGTTGCTATGTGGTTGCTAAAATGTCCTTGGTGGTTCACCTGAAGAAAATGTGAGTGATGTTTGCCTGTTCAAATTCACTGCCACAGTGACAGGGTGCTGTTTGTGGTTGCTAAGGTGTTGTTATGGGGTTGCTAAGAAGTTCTTGGTGGTTGCCAGGGTGTTGCTAAGATGGTAAGTGATGTTTACCTGTTCAAACTCATTGCCATAATGTCAGGGTGCTGTTTATGGTTGCAAGGGTGTTGCTATATGGTTGCTAAGAAGTTCTTGGTGGTAGCTAGGGCGTTGCTAGGCTGTTCTGTGTTAAAGTCTTTATGATATTCTGGTTTCTTGATTTGGCTCAGTTCCCTCCTTCAGTATTGTACTCATTTTACCACAGGAAATCATTCATCCAGTCACTCAGAATAGAAATGGCACACCTCTCCTAACATTCAACACAATAACAGGCGTCTCTTTGAAGGCATTTCTGGTCATTAGGCTTTGAAAACACTAATGCTCAAACACAAAGATGTTCCCTACCTTCCTTTCTATAGCTCTCTTCTTAATCTTATTATCCTGCTGTCTGTGTCTGGACTAATGCCTCTACAGTTTGTCTTCCATTAGCATTTTCCACAGAGTTTCTGCAAACAAACACACCAGTGCTCCAGCGTCTCTTTCTTTCTCCTGTTTACCCAGATGTGAGATCCATCAAAACCACACAAGTCCACAGTAATCCAGCCTGTAGTCAAATCAACACAGAAATACATTTGAGTGAAATGAACAACCTTAAAGGAAAATGCCCATTTTTTTCCAACGAAAACATTAGTCGCATCCTATTTAACAGGGAACGTTTTAGCAATGTTCTCACAAAGTTATGAAACATTAATAGAATGCTTGTTCAAAGTTATCTGTTCTTTAATAATGTACTCAAAATGTTAGCAAAAAAAAAAACATTATTTATACACCATTCATGGAAGTTTTTCATCAGTTGGACAATCATCTATGTTACTACTTGTTTCAGAACTATTCTCAGGTTTAGGCCCCATTAATCATGACAAATGTGAAAACAGGCGTAGTGTCATTGTGTTTCTCACATACTATAATGCCTCACAATGCATTAAAAAAAAAAATGCACGTTCTGGAGGAAACTCACACTCAGTGAACCACATGTGTCTCCATGTACTGTGACGAAACCAGCAAACCACTGGATTCATCTAGTAACTATTTCTTTGAAAGTGTAGCTCACCTGTGGCTGGATTGTATTAGTGAATTTGTACAGAATGTCCCAGTATGGTTGACAACATGACCGGAGGCGTTCCACTCAACATGGCGTGTTCATTCCCGTCATGTTTGAGCTGCTCATATTCTCATGTCCAACACCCACATGATGATGCAAGTGTTGTTTTCCATGCCCAATATCATACATTAATGTAATCTTTGATGATGCTGGAAGCAGCTCACAATCTCCTGGCATCTGTAAAAGAGCAAGAAATGTTTGCTATGAAAAATATCACATGATCAACAGCACTGTGACATAATACATTTTATTTGTAATGCACATTTCTTATACTCAAAGCGCATGTCTTATGATGCAGACATATGTAAAGTCATGCTTAAAGGGTTAGTTTATCCAAAAATGAAAATAATGTCATTAATTACTCACCCTCATGTCGTTCCACACCCGTAAGACCTTCATTAATCTTCAGAACACAAATTAAGATATTTTTGATGAAATCCAATGGCTCAGTGAGGCCTTCATAGCCAGCAATGACATTTCCTCTCTCAAGATCCATTAATGTACTAAAAACATATTTAAATCAGTTCATGTGAGTACAGTGGTTCAATATTAATATTATAAAGCGATGAGAATATTTTTGGTGCGCCAAAAAAACAAAATAACGTCTTATATAGTGATGGCGATTTCAAAACACTGCTTCAGAAAGCTTCGGAGCGTTATGAATCAGCGTATTGAATCAGCGGTTCGGAGCGCCGAAGTCACGTGATTTCAGCAGTTTGACGGTTTGACACGCTCTGAAGCTTCATGAAGCAGTGTTTTGAAATCGCCCATCACTATATAAGTTGTTATTTTGTTTTTTTTGGCGCACCAAAAATATTCTCGTGGCTTTATAATATTAATATTGAACCACTGTACTCACATGAACTGATTTAAATATGTTTTTAGTCCATTAATGGATCTTGAGAGAGGAAATGTCATTGCTGGCTATGGAGGCCTCACTGAGCCATTGGATTTCATCAAAAATATCTTAATTTGTGTTCTGAAGATTAACGAAGGTCTTACAGGTGTGGAACGGCATCATTTTTGGGTGAACTAACCCTTTAAGCTATCAACTGAGAAAACTTTTGTAATTGCACTTTTGCAAGGAAGAAGTCCTGAATTAAATGCAATGCAACAAAAAAAAATGCATTTTACTAAGATAAAAGTTGCATTTTTCTGTTTCTAGAGAATTCTAGATGCACGACAATGACCAACTTTTTGGACCTATCATGCATCACAATTTTGCACAAACTGCCGCACATTTTTTGCTATCTTGCACAAGTGAGTAGAGAAAGTTCAGCACACAAGGATTCATCCTCAATAACCGGACTGCGGTTCAGACATCCGCTAGTGAAGCAACCTCTGGAAAACAGAGAAAATAGTCAGCAATTATCATCATTAGTGGTGGAAACTCCCGACCTCTTTTATCACCTTCAACATCAAGAAAGTGTGTCTGTGTCATCATGCATGTTTTTGATTTCAACACCTGATTGCCACAGATGCTCTATGCAAAAAAGATCAGCCTAAAGTGCTTAAAGCTGATGCAATGAGCCACAATATATATCTGAATACTCAAAAATAACTACATCATGGTATATATACCATTGCCACTTTAGTTTACTATTGGTAAGATCAGTGACAATTCATAATAGCCATCAGTATTTTGACGCCTCAAAAAAGTCAAATTATCTGAAGTCAGAGTATGACATTTTGGAAATTTATAAAACCAGATTCTTAGATCAGATAAAGGCCAAGAATTTACAGAAAATGATCAAATGATCAGTTGGAGATGATTTGGTTGTTTTAACACCTCAGATGAAAGAGTTAGTTCACATTACCAGTCATTCAAGTAAAAACTCCCCATGAGGGTTTTCTGAAGAGCTTCACTGTGCTGATGAGATTAGAAAGGTCACAGCCATTAATACCAAACCTCAGTAGATAAGCAGATAGAACCTTTACTGAAATAAAGTGCATGAAGGTTGTTAATATACAGTAAGTAAACAGCACTGGTCTTGCAATACCACAAAGCACCCTAAAAACTGTGGCATTGATACTGTATGTCAGCCAGTACAGATATTTGTCCAATAATAAAAAAAAAATATGAAAGTATAAACTTTTAATGATTAAAATAAAAGTGGTGCCAAAGTTGCAGTGCATCTTTGCAATAATTTAATTATTAATGAAGAAATGTAACTCTGTAAACTCTATAAAATGGACTAGAAAAGGCAAAAATTATTGTGTTAAGTTTAATGCATGAAAAATGTTGTAATTTAATGATGAAAAATGTACAAAAAAAGTACAAAAAATAAAATAAAAAACTTAGGTTTAATGATTAAAGAAAATAAAAGTGGTGCCAAAGTTGCCATGCATCTTGTTGACCACCTTGAATTTAATTATTAATGAAGAAATTTAACTCCATAAATTCGAACTAGAATCGACAAAAATGATTGTGTTTATTGGATGAAAAAATATGGTTGTAATGAACTACATGAACATGAAAAAAGTAAAAAATAAATAGGCTAAATAATAAAAAAAATATAATAATCAAGTAAAATATAAGTGGTGCCAAAAATCACAGTGCACCTTTTTGACCACTTTGAATTTAATTATTGATGAAGAAATTTGACTTCAAACTGCATAAAATTGACTAGAATTGATAAAAATCAAATTTGCCTCTATTTGGGTGTGAGCAAAAACACGTCGTTTTTGTGTGTGTCCCTTTAAATGCAAATGAGCTGCTGCTCCCGCCCCTTTCCAGAAGAGGGCGGAGCTTTAACAGCTCAACAACAACAAAGCTGGAGAATCTCACGCAGCCAAAATGACGAAAGTTTTCAGCCTTACATTGTTCAAACCAGAGTCGACACTGATGGAGAGACTCAGGAAGAAGTTACAACTTTTAGACGTTTCTGAATGGTTAGTGGATAAATTTATGTAGTTGCTGTGGAGTTGATTCAACTCATCCACTAGCATGTGCCGTCATGTTCATCTTTTGTGTTGAATTGACCCTCGTTTGTGAAGCAGTCCGGCGTAAAATGACGGCATGTCAACAACACTCTACTACAACAACTCTTCCTCTTCTCTAAAGCAGCCCAACAAGGCCCCACCCCCTTTGTTGCATGCTCTCAGGGGCGGGGTTTATGTAAATTTTGGGGTTTGTGATGTCACTAACCCAGGAAGAAGCTTGTAGTCCTTAAACAGAGAAAATATCTCCCTTTGCCTTTGAGTGTCGTAACTTTGCAGATGTTGTTTATGATCAAACAGCAACATTACACACTAACTAAAGTTAAAAAAGTGAAATCATAATCAAGGACCCCTTTAAATTGCATATGCATATCAATATTATATCACAATACCAATGGTCACTCAGCCCTCTATATACTGGTATCGGCTGTTTAAAAACCCGTCTCAGTCAGCCACAACTGTAAAGCGCCTCACTTCAATGACCTCATTTTGAAATTAAATGATGCAAAAAGACCTTTTAACATTGTTATTTTGCTACAGTCACAGAACTTCCCCTCAGTGGAAAACAAAGCTCACAGATTAGGCTTTCAAAGAGGGCCGTTACGTAAAGCAGTGGACGTGCCCGTGCCCGTGCCCGTGCCCGCGCCGTGTGACCCATTTAGAGCTGTAGCATGGCAGATTTCCCCCCTGCAATCAGAGAGACGGCAGCTTGGTTACCACCGCTCCGTCATCGGCCCACTGTGTGAAATAGATAACAGTGACCTTCAACTTAATGTGTGCATGTTACAATTTCAACCAGCCAATTAAAATCGCTGATTTCAGTTCAAACAGCAAATAGACGACTGCTGCTGCATCGAACACAGTAAACACACGGCTCGCTGGAGAAATGAGAGGACGCAATGTGTGTCTGTGGTTGCTGTCCTCCCGCGGGCTGAGCTGTGACTCATGGGGGATTACGTGTCTGATGGCTTTGATGTGCGCACTGCTGCCAGGGCTATTTTATGCTGCACACTAAATGCACCGCGCTGAACCAAAACAGAACCTCCATGGCACAGCTGCGATAGGAACATTTCTTTGTTTTCAAGTGCTACTCCAACAATAGATTTACATGCATTCAAGGTCAAAAATCTATCATTTTCTCATAATATACAATGCACATCACCTCATTTCTCAAAGGCTGCATTTACATTACATGGTTCAAGTGACCTAATTCAGATTTTTTCCTCCCATGTGGCACAGATCGGATATGATCCATTAACGTGCAAGCAGGAAAAAACCACATTGATTCTGATATCCTCAGATCGGTTTCAGGCCTCATTCATATGTGGAAATGAATCTGATATGAATCAGATACATGCATTTGTGTCTGCCATGTAAACGGACAGATCGGATATTCCGTCAATGAGAGTCGTACGTCATTGAGTGGCAAATGATGTCAGCTCAGGTGGACACCAACAGCGATCACATGACTTTTCAATGGCGTAATGAAGGACTAAGACTCAACCCAATGTTTTGCTGACCTTTAAAGATGGTGCGGAAAGTCAGTTGCAAATCACGCCGTTTTTACTTCCTTTTCAGCCTAAGCTTTTCCGGGTCAGTACGTCTACCTTTGGTTGTTTCACCAAGTGTATAGTGTAAATACAGATATTTATTTAAAAGAAAATGTAAGCTGATTGTCGAATATAGTCAACAAATCAGAATTGAGCATCAAGACCTGCAGTGTATATGCGGCCAAAGAGACTGAAAACGGTTAGTTCGAAGAGTCAGCCCCTCCTTTCCGCAAGCTACTCTTGCTCTGATTGGTCAGATGGCCCAGTCTGTTGTGATTGGTTGACCACTTACAGCACGTGTCGGAAAGTTTTTCTGTTCAGCATGATGTTTATATGAAGTGATGTATTTTAAATAAAACGTGAAAATATCTTGAGCTTGTGTTCACCACTGACCTTATTTCAGGCACTTAACCCATTCAAAAAAATTCAGGATGATGGAACCGTGCGCTAAAATTTTAGTTATTTTAGTGCATTGAGTTAAACTAAATGAAAATCAGAACTAAAAAATCAGGACAACTAGCTAAAATAAAATGTTTTTTTTAAATAGATTTATTTATTTCAAGAAGTGAAAATGTATTTTTATGGTCTTAGTTTTAGTTAATGATCATTTTTTATGTCAAGACCATTTAAAAATGTAAACATCCTTTCAGCAGTTTGTGGACATAAACACACACAAAACAGATAACGTCCAGCCTTTTCAGAATATGCTGGTGTTTTCATTTCTTTCTTTCAGTTGGGAATCAGGCCTCTGTTACAGTTACACACTGATAGGAAGTTGCACAAGGTTAATGAAAGAAACGACTGCCAAAAACCACAAACTGCTCAGCGCTGATGCAATGAGATTACTGCTAAAAGACGGATGCTTCCGCATTTATTAGCAGACTGACACTGGTGTAACGGCAGGAGAACGAGCCCCGGAGGCAGACATTTGCCTGCTGACTGTCAGATCAGAGAATGACGGACACATGGAGCTGAGATCCCAGCAGCAAAAAAGTGTGACAGTGACTGAAGCAATTATTAAAATTAATCATACCAATGTGAAGCCATTTACAGCAGCGGTTCTCAAAAGGTTTTGCTTCAATTGCTTAAATAAAAATATCCTGAAAACAAACATAAAAATGATTTGAAAATATATTTATTGTAAATACTTTTTACTAAAACAATCTAAGACGTAACTTTATTTTCAATAAAAAATTAGTTTTGAGTTCATGCACTGTACAAATTTTCATGATTTATCACATTTTTTTTCTTTTTTCAAATCAACTTCAATAATTAATGTGGTTCAGATAACGTAATATTTTTAGTTTCTGTTGATTAAACCAATCATATTCATTGGATTAACTCAAATTTTTAATTTAAATGAACTCAAAATTAAGGCAACCAAGTAACTTACTTTAAGTTAAACCAACAATTCTTTTTTTACAGTGTGGTTCTTAAGAAGGAATCATGTTGCATCTTTGTTTGATTGGATTTTTGATTGGACACATGACCTATGACCTTTGACAACAACAAAATATGGGCTTAGAAATCTCAGTTTATTTCTCATTTCACTTACTGTACTTTAATTGATGCAGTAAAATAACTAAAACTCAAATAAAAATTAATAAAAACTATATATTTGGGTCATTGACGAATAAGGTTTTTAAAAACACAAACAATTTTGAAGTTATATTACGTGTTAACAATTGAGATTATGTGGTTTGTATAATCAATTAACACTGCTTTTGACATTTATTACAAGATGGACAAAATTTGTCACCAAAAAAAGTCATTGGGTTTAACCAAAATTTCAGTTTTACCGAATGACACTTTTGGTTATACTGAATGACAATATTTTCAATCAATGCTAACAGGCTCATATCTAAAGAACAATCAAATATTTTATATTTAGCACAAGTTTTTAAAATATTACAACATTTTCCATGTTTTATAGCGGTTGCACTGAATGACCTGATGTTTTGGACATGCGTATGAACAAGTGAAAACATGAATTTTTCAAATAGTTAAAAGAGAGTTATTTGATTTGTCTCACAATCATGTGTTCCTTTGCAGGTGTCTGAATGATGTCACATCCTGTCACATGATATTGACCGCATGACTTGATCCAAAACGGTCCCTTTATATTGGTTACTCCGACTGATATCAATGAAATTCATTTTTCCGCACATTCTTTCTCATAACAAAGCAACGACTTCTACACATAATTTTAACACCATTTTGCACTATGTTGATATATGATGATATAAAATCATGCCAGAATAAAAAAATATATACATTTATTACATTTTAAGATATTTTAATCACAAATGAACGGTTGGACGGTTAAACCGAATGACCTTTTGACACTTTAAAATACCTTAATATGTAGCAAAATATAACTAAAACCTTTTGGATTTAATAAAACAGATCTAGTTTTACTACCTTACATACATTGGATGCCATATCTTTGTTTTTTACAATTATTAAGGCCTTTGGACATCAAACTTTCAAAGTTTTAGTGTGGACTAGAATCACATTCAGAACAATAAACAACATTATTCCCCATGTGCTGCTCACCAAAACAGAATCCACTGGCACAAAATGCATTATAAATCACTGCGAGTCTATTTGTGAGAACCGTCAGTCAGTTCAGAGCCCGGAGCTGTAGATTTCTCCCACGTAACCTACTTTCAGATGGTTCTTATTTTCTGACACATAAAAGATGTGCAAAGGGTGTCATCTCTGAAGAGCATCATCAAAAGGATGCTGCTCCGATTCCCCGAGTTGCCATGGAAACAGCTCACTACAGGGAGGCTGTGGGAGGCGGGCATGTGTTCTCGTGCAGCTGGTTGTCATAGAGACTGATACGGTGACTTACATAAGTATTCATCGACGTGGCGCGCGTGGCTCTGCCTCATGATAAATTCAGCGCGAGTCGCTCCTGCTCGGATGGAATTAAAACAATGTCACTGGGAGCAGCGGATGAGGACATTTGTGTGCCGCCCACGTTACCATCAGCCAAGGTCAGGATAGTTTCCCTGGCAATTAAGCGGTGGCTGCCCATGAAGCAGATGCCCGGCAGTCCCAAGGTGACATTTCAAATAACACACTCTTTCTGCCCCTCCCGCTCCTTCCTCGACTGTCCATCGTGATGGCAAACCTTAAGGGAGCCTTAACTCAGAAACACAACCATTCCTCCAATCTAACTACAATTAAACACTTCTGTTCGAAGCCTAGTGAGCTGCCTTGCTGTATACTGGCAGCATACTAACTGAAATGACCACTAATAAGTGACACGCTGCTTAGGCAGAAACTTGCAATATTGATAAACACCGTGATATGCATAAAAATACACAAATATTAAGGGGAAAATGCACTACTGTTTAAGAAATTAATACTTTTATTCAGCAAGGATGTATTAAATTGATCAAAAGCGACAGTAAAGACATTCATAATGTTGCAAAAGATATTATTTCAAATAAACACTGTTCTTTTGAACTTTCAATTCAACAAAGAATCCTAAAAAATAAAATGTATCACAGTTTCCAGAAAAATATGAAGCTGTTTTCAACACTGAAAGTGATAATAAATGTTTCTTAAGCAGCAAATCATCATATTAGAATGATTTCTGAAGGATCATGTGACACTGAAGACTGGAGTAATGATGCTGAAAATTCAGCTTTGATCACTGGAATAAATTACATAAAAAAAAAAAAAAAAAATATATATATATATATATATATATATATATATATATATATATATATATATAGAGAAAACATCTATTTAAAAGTAGTGTTTTCAAATCGATTAAACGCAATTAATCTAATCTAACATAAAAGTTTGAATGTGTGTGTATAGTATGTGTATATGTATATGTACACATTTTATTTACAATTATATATTATATATTATATATATATATTTTTTTTATGGCTATCAAATTGACTAATCGCGATTAATTGCATAAAAAGTTTGTAAATATATAATGTATATTATATATATATATATATACATATATATATATATATATATATATACACACATACATTATATAAACAAACTTTATGTTAGATGTGATTAATCAATTTGAAAGCACTATTTAAATGGCAATAATATTTCACATTATTACTGTTTTTACTGTGTTTTTGATCAAATAAATGCAGATTTGATGAGCAGAAGAGACTTCTTTCAAAAACATTAAAAAATCTTACCAATCCCAAACTTTGGAACGCTAGAGTAGATTATTTATAATTATAAATATCTATATTTTTCAGTATGCAGCTGATTATATTTAGAATGGACATTTATCCTGCTTTTTGATTTTTGGTTTCACTGTTCTTGTTGCAAAGCATAATGACCCTTAAAATCTTTTTTATGTCATGAGTGCACTTATTATGCCTTAAAATAGTGCCTACATAGGCAGCATACTAACGGAAATGAACCCTCATAAGCAACACTTTGACGTAAGCATGTTGCTAAGCTGTCAACACTATAAAACGCACCAATATTAGTTCATTCATACTTGGATTTAATATTTATCAGCACCAGCATCTCTTGGGTGTCTTTTGTGGTGTCATTGTGCTTGCTTCAATGCATTATGGGTCTTAGAATTTGGCCAAAAGAATGATGACTTAAAATACTGCCTACATAGGCAACACACTAGGATTTGGAACAGAGCCGAAGATTCCTTTGGAGTTAGAAAACACCGCAAACTGTAAAGTGCAAACCTGATTCTGAGGTCTGGATGAGACAGACAGCATGTTTCGACATGTGTCAGTCTTACTATGACCTCAGGAACTCGAGAAATAGAGAGAAAATAAACAAGTCAGTTAGAAAACCACAGCGTGACAAATGTTCTGCTAACGATAGAGTCATATGACATGGAGGGAAGTGGTGGTTTATGTTCAAAGCTGTCAAACCCTTCTGTGTTCAGACTTCCCTTCATGTGTATCTCTTTGAGCGTGTCTGCGTGTGCGTTTCTGCTTTTCGTTTCCGTGCTTGAGTGAGTTATCTGCTAATAGTTAACCTGGTTAAAGGATGCACAAATACTGTACTGGATGATTAAGCCTGCAGGAATGCACCATAACGCAGGCGTGACTAAATATACAAGCTTCTAGGTGACAAACACTTCTGAGAAAGTGACGTTTGTGTGAATTTACTGACATGCTGGTTCTCATAGCACTCTCCTTCAACAGCCTTTGGCCCTCACACCTTTTTAAACTCTTAGTCAACCAACTGTTCTTGGTCATACCAGGAAGTTAACCTGACAATGTTTTGTTTCAAACAAAGAGCCGGTTGTGAAACCAAACAAACGCTTTGGCAACAAGTCAAAATTGA
This sequence comes from Culter alburnus, assembly GCA_028476615.1. Lineage (NCBI taxonomy): Eukaryota > Metazoa > Chordata > Actinopteri > Cypriniformes > Xenocyprididae > Culter > Culter alburnus. Next base: position 1,829,616 of record JAOTNS010004103.1, read on the forward strand.
GTGTGGAAACAATGTTATGGAGGCCTTTCATTGGTTTCTAGTTATTTTGTTGGGTTTCTTGCAAGATAGTAAGCAGGTGGTCTTCAGCTGGACTTCTAGCAGTACAACAAGCTTTAACCTTTCAGTTGGAAGTGATTTATATTATTAATGGGTTAATTAGTCAAACAAAGGGCTGGTTGTGAAACCAAACAAACACTTTGGCAACAATCCAAAACTGACCAACCTTTCATTGGTTTCTCCCAACTAGTTATTTTGGTGGTTTTCTTGGAAATTGAATATGGAAACAAGGCTAAAGAGGCCTTGGGTTCTCCAAACTAGTTGATTTGTTGGGTTTCTTGCTACAGAGATAACCAATCCCTGCTGAAAACCCAATTGTAAAATAGCCTAAGATGGTTTTCAAGTTTTCAGCTGGCCAAAACCCCTCTAAAACCAGCAAACTGAGACCAGAAAACCAGCTATTCAGCAGGAAGTGATTTATATTGTTAATGGGTTAATTATAACCTACCTGATTTAGTTTTGCTTCAAACAAAGGGATGGTTGTGAAACCAAACAACACTTTGGCAACAATCCAAAACTGACCAACCTTTCATTGGTTTCTCCCAACTAGTTATTTTGGTGGTTTTCTTGGAAATTGAATATGGAAACAAGGCTAAAGAGGCCTTGGGTTCTCCAAACTAGTTGTTTGTTGGGTTTCTTGCTACAGAGATAACCAATCCCTGCTGAAAACCCAATTGTAAACTAGCCTAAGATGGTTTTCTAGTCTTCAGCTGGCCAAAACACCTCTAAAACCAGCAAAACTGGACCAGAAAACCAGCTAAGGCTGGTCTAATCTCTCTTTCAGCAGGAAGAAAGCAAGCAAAGGGCTGGTTAAGAAACCAAACCAACACTTTGGCAACAATTCAAAAGTGACCAACCTTTCATTTCATTGGTTTCTTCCAACTAGTTATTTTGGTGGTTTTCTTGGAAATTAATATAGAAACAAGGCTAAAGAGGCCTTGGGTTCTCCAAACTAGTTGTTTTGTTGGGTTCTTGCTACAGAGATAACCAATCCCTGCTGAAAACCCAATTAAAATAGCCTAAGATGGTTTTCAAGTTTTCAGCTGGCCAAAACCCTCTAAAAACCAGCAAACTGAGACCAGAAAACCAGCTATTCAGCAGGAAGTGATTATATTGTTAATGGGTTAATTATAACCTACCTGATTTAGTTTTGCTTCAAACAAAGGGATGGTTGTGAAACCAAACCAACACTTTGGCAACAATTCAAAACTGACCAACCTTTCATTGGTTTCTCCCAACTAGTTATTTTGGTGGTTTTCTTGGAAATTGAATATAGAAACAAGGCTAAAGAGGCCTTGGGTTCTCCAAACTAGTTGTTTTGTTGGGTTTCTTGCTACAGAGATAACCAATCCCTGCTGAAAACCCAATTGTAAACTAGCCTAAGATAGTTTTCTAGTCTTCAGCTGGCCAAAACCCCTCTAAAACCAGCAAAACTGGACCAGAAAACCAGCTAAGGCTGGTCTAATCTCTCTTTCAGCAGGAAGAAAGCAAGCAAAGGGCTGGTTTTGAAACCAAACCAACACTTTGGCAACAATTCAAAACTGACCAACCTTTCATTCATTGGTCTTCCAACTAGTTATTTTGGTGGTTTTCTTGAAAATTAAATGTGGAAACAAGACTAAAGAGGCCTTGGGTTCTCCTAACTAGTTGATTTGTTGGGTTTCTTGCTACAGAGATATCTAATCCCTGCTGAAAAGCCAATTGTAAACTAGCCTTAGATAGTTTTCTAGTCTTCAGCTGGCCAAAATCCCTCTAAAACCAGCAAACTGAGACCAGAAAACCGGCTATTCAGCAGGAAGTGATTTATATTGTTAATGGGTTAATTAAACCTACCTGATTTAGTTTTGCTTCAAACAAAGGGATGGTTGTGAAACCAAACCAACACTTTGGCAACAATTCAAAACTGACCAACCTTTCATTGGTTTCTCCAACTAGTTATTTTGGTGGTTTTCTTGGAAATTGAATATGGAAACAAGGCTAAAGAGGCCTTGGGTTCTCCAAACTAGTTGTTTTGTTGGGTTTCTTGCTACAGAGATAACCAATCCCTGCTGAAAACCCAATTGTAAACTAGCCTAAGATAGTTTTCTAGTCTTCAGCTGGCCAAAACCCCTCTAAAACCAGCAAAACTGGACCAGAAAACCAGCTAAGGCTGGTCTAATCTCTCTTTCAGCAGGAAGAAAGCAAGCAAAGGGCTGGTTAAGAAACCAAACCAACACTTTGGCAACAATTCAAAATGACCAACCTTTCATTTCATTGGTTTTCCAACTAGTATTTGGTGGTTTTCTTGAAAATTAAATGTGGAAACAAGACTAAAGAGGCCTTGGTTCTCCAACTAGTTGATTTGTTGGGTTTCTTGCTACAGAGATAATCCCTGCTGAAAACCAATTGTAAACTAGCCTAAGATAGTTTCTAGTCTTCAGCTGGCCAAAACCCTCTAAAACCAGCAAAACTGGACCAAAACAGCTAAGGCTCTAATCTCTCTTTCAGCAGGAAGAAAGCAAAAAAGGGGGGTTTTGAAACCAAACCAACACTTTGGCAACAATTCAAAAGTGACCAACCTTTCACTGGTTTCTCCCAACTATTAATTTTGGTGGGTTTCTTAAAGATACAGAGCTAACTAAATAACATAACCTAAACCTAAGATGGTTTTCTAGTCTTCAGCTGGTCTACAAAGCAGGTCTCCCAGTATGACCAGCTAAAAAGTGGCAAAAAAACAACAACTCTAAATCAGCAAGCTGAGACCAGAAAACCAGCTAAGGCTTGTTTAATCTTTCTTTCAGCAGGAAGTGTTTATATTGTCAATGGGTTAAGTATAAGCTACCTAATAAAGGCACATTTAGGAAACCAAACAAACATTTTGGCACCAATTCAAAAGTGACTGTGGAAACCAAGTTAAAGGGGCTTTTCATTGGTTTCTAAGAACCCTGATAAAAAACCCAAACCTAAGCTGGTTTGCTGGTCTTCAGCTAGTTTAACAGGTCATAGTGCACAGTAAAAAAAAAAGTCTTAACCAGCATTTGTCATTTCAAAGAGCTATTTCTACCTCATTTAACCCATAACAATAGTTTCATTGGTATTTTTAGGGTCCAAAACTCTAAAATCATCCATCTAAGACAAGCAAACCAGATTAGTTTATATTATTTTGTCTTTCTTTTCAGAAGAGAGTGATATAATTCTTGTAAGCTAGTTTCACTTTGAACAAAGGCACAGGTATGAAACCAAACTAACACATTGGCCACAAGTCAGAACAGAGTCTGCAAGCAAGGTTAAAGTAACTCTCTGCCAGTCAATGATTCTCCGGATTAGTTTGCAGATGCCACGGTACAAACTAAGTGACATAACTAATCTGCCAAAGGGTTAACTGTGAGCTGCTTCACATTCTTTGACCTGCTGTGACGTTCACTGTCTTTGCTTTGCCCCACATCGAGTTACACAACAGCCAACATGACTTCAGCTAAATGGTATTTCTTACATGAGCGTCAGGAGGTGTTTGTGTTTGGCCCCCAATCGGCCTGACAGGAGAGATACAGAGAGAGTTCAGATGCGTATCTCTGCAGAGCCGGAGGACGTGGCCTGCAAGTGCTGGCAAGAGAGGCGTTGTGTCAACAAATGCGGACGGACTTGTTTAACAGTTTGGCACTTATTCAGCACGGCACTTATCTGAAAAACAAAGGTTAGGTGTTAAGCAATAACACAACTTAGGTCAAAAACATGCACACGTACACAAGCACATTGAAAACTGCAAAAACTGTCGTTGTTCCTCAGTATTTTTGTCTTGCTTTCCAGTGCAAATATCTAAACATTCCTAAATTAAGATACAGTTCCTGGAGACACAAAATGACATAAGATGAGAAGTCTTGTTTTATGACAAAATTCTTGTATCAACATTGTGAATTTATGCTTATAATGAGAAAAGATGTTTCTTACCCAATTGGCAGATTTTGTAAGTATAAACTCACTTAATTTGATACATTTATCAGAAAAAAGGGGGAAAAACAATGTGAATTGGGTAATTCCGGGACAAATCAACCAATTTTTGATTTTATTAATATTTTTTCTGAAGATAGACAAAGATAAATAGTGATGAAAGCCAAAATATTAAATGTCACAGATGTATATTTACTGAGTAATCCACTGTTTTTTAGAGGCGGGTCAAAATGACAATTTTCACCTGAGATTTGGAGCCAAATTAGAGGGGTGTTAAAATGACTTTAGAAAGATGGCAGCATCATTATTTTATTTTTACAAAGAGATTGGTAGGTCTATTAGTAAAATCTGTTGACTTTATCAATCTTTGTTGCATTATATGTCAACGGTGACAGTTCAAAAATGGCAAAAAGCACTTTTGTGTTTTCTGCCCCAAGTTTGCATGCTTGTAACTCAAGAAGTATTAAAGATATCTTAATATCCTTTTAGATTCTGGTTTTTAACAAACATTTCTTTTGGTATCTTCATTTTAAAGGCTCCATATGTTACAATGCCACAGATATGGAGATCTTAATGCGACTCCATGAGTAAATTAGTCAATTGTACCCATTTTCAGTGGCCAAAAACCAAATGTGGGTCACTTTGCACCAAGCTGATACTTTTTTCTTTTAAAGAGGAATATCTGAAATATAAATAATGTTGAAACTAGAAATGGATCTTGTTTTTGCTTAGAATATAATATACCTACATAGTGTCATAAATATTGTATTTCCAATTTGGTGCCTGCAAGTCAAAAAAGTATTGAAGATATTTCAATATAATTTTAGGTTCTGGTTCTTAAACTTTTTTTTGAATTCTTATTTTCAAGGCCCTATATGGTTCAGCGACTCCATGTTCAATTTATTGCATTTGACCCATTTTCAATGGTCAAAAACCAAATGTGGTTGAAAATAAGAATTTCTTCAGACATTCCCCTTTAAATGCATTAAGTATAAACCAAAATAGCAGGGCTTTAATCCAGTTTACTGCTAATATTCAGTTAGCTAGCTGGAAACATTTTACCACTTTCACTAACTTTATCTACACTGTTTTTCAAAACTTTACAAAATCTCTACAAAAGGTTTTTTGAAGTTGTAAATAAAGATTATTGGAGTATGTTTTACAAGAAATACTATTACAGTTTTTCTACTTGCTACTTGCTATTTCTTTGCAATTATTTGTCAAATTTACACATTTTTTGTTAGTTAGATCCTCTTCTAAGTCTTGCTATGATGATTGTTGATATGAAAGTGAAAACTGACTTTAGAAGAAGACCGTTTTAACTAAAGCTCACTCTGTCGCCCCTTGTGGCGATGCGGAGAACATGTTTCAAAACTCAGTCATACTAGAAAAGAGCTTGCG